>QAOC01012015.1:48016-87868 GCA_003255005.1 Begonia fuchsioides | reverse complement strand
CTGAGAAATTTTAGAGGATTTTTCGCCAGAATCTTTATGTTGCTCCTTTCCTTTGCTCTTTCTCGTCTCCTTTCTCGTCTCTTTCTCGTCTCCTTTCTCTTCTCTTTTTCGCTTCTCTTTCTTGCTGCGTTTTTAACTCCCCTGGATGCAGCCATAATAAGAGCTTTAATTGTTCACCATTAATTTAGAATTTCAGCAGCCAACTTTTTCATTCTTCCAACGTTTCCGGCTCCACTTAGCAAAGAATTTCAGCAGCTTAATTAATTATCTTCGATATAAACCGAAAGGTCCTTGCTAAATGTTGTAATGCTCTTTGATTGCAATTTAAAGCCCTTCAATGTCATTGAAATGCCACCATCTACAATTTATGCAATCATTCTTCTTCCAATAGAGCTGCCAACAAACCAAATTTAACGTTATTGATAACAATTCAGCAGCAAACACGTCCAATAATAACTAAAACCGATTGAAAAATTGTAATTTCTAAATTAAGTCAATTTTCACCCAACTTTTCTTAGAATTTATCCTAAAATCAACAAGATTGAGTAAAAATTCAGCCAATTTCATATAAATATTTGCCGAAATGGACGAGTCAACAGACACTTTAACCGAGCTGGGGCTTGAATTGGGTCGTTTGGTATCATTAGAATAGGTTCATATGATGCGTGCAAAGTTCTTATGACGTACGAAACATTTTGTGTGCTACCTCAAACTTTCGTTCGACACTTTAACTGATATGATTCGGTTAGAGAACGAAGGAAAATGAAAAGGTGTCAGTTGAGATATGGTTTGAAGAAAAATCCAGAATTTAGGTGTTATTGTGATAGACCGTTCTAGAGTTGCAAATGAAGTTTGCGACTGAGATTTGGAGGGTTTGTTATGGGACGAGAGTAGAGCTTATCATCCAAAAATTAGGATAATAGCTCGACAGAATCGGGAGTTATGCAGATGGTAGTATCGAGTGGTAAAAAATGGATGGAACGAAAGGATTCAAGGGGATGGTTCGGAAAATTGGACTATAACCGAGGATGGAGAAGAGCTATGTGGATTACATGCTTACCCTAAGTCCAAGGGGAAGTAGCTGAAGTCGTAGCACGACTTAACTCACTCTAGCTTGGAAGTTGAGCAAAAACTTTGAAGAAACTCTAAAAAATCGCCGGATATGACTCACCAAAAAACATCGAGTTTTGGAGGGAGAACCGACCAAGGAGAGGAGAGGCAAACAGACTCTTTCTATTTCAAAACGCAACTAATCCTCAAAACCTAGGTAACGCGCTTCCCGTAACTTTTGTTCGGCACCTCAATTTATCGGGGGACTTCAATTAGGTCATTTTGTGACATTAAAGAAGGTTTAGATGACGTGCGAAAGTTTGTACAACGTACGAAAATATTTCATTCGACACTTTAACCGAGCTGGGGCTTGAATTGGGTCATTTGGTATCATTAGAACAGGTTCATATGATGCGTGCAAAGTTCGTATGACGTACGAAACATTTTGTGTGCTACCTCAAAATTTTGTTCGACACTTTAATTGATATGATTCGGTTAGAGAATGAAGGAAAATAAAAAGGTGTCGGTTTAGATCTGGTTTGGAGAAAAATCCAGAATTTAGGTGTTATTGTGATAGGCCGTTCTCGAGTTCCATACAGAGTTTGCAACTGAGATTTGGATGGTTTGTTATGGGATGAGAGTAGAGCTTATCATCCAAAAATTAGGGTAATAGCTCGACGGAATCGGGAGTTATGCAGATGGTAGTATCAGGTGGTAAAAAATGGATGGAACGAAGGGATTCAAGGGGATGGTTCGGAAAATTAGATGGTAACCGAGGATGGAGAAGAGCTAATGTGGATTACACGCTTACCCTAAGTTCACGGGAAAGTAGCTGAAGTCGTAGCACGACCTAACTCACTCTAGCTCGAAAGGGGAGCAAAAACCTTGAAGAAACTCTCGAAAATCACCGGATATGACTCACCAAAAAAACCGAGTCTTGGAGGGAGAACCGACCAAGGAAAGAAGAGGCAAACAGACTATTTCTATTTCAAAACGCAACTAATCCTCAAAACCTAGGTGCTCAAAAAGTTTGTTTGGAGAGGGCTCTAATTGGGTAGTTTGGTGGCATTCGAGCAAGTTCGGACAACATACATAAAGTTTGTACGACATACAAAAAATGTTTTGTGTAGTATATAACACATTAGTTTGTAGCCTTAACCTGCCAGGAGGCTTGAATTTGGTCATTTAGTGGTAGGTTCCAACAATGTGTGAAAAGTTCATACAATGTACGAAAAATAATTTTTGCGTTGCTTGAAATATTCGTTCAGCACCTTAACCTACTTGGAGGGCTTAAAATTTGGTCATTTGGTTGCATTCGAGCAGCGACGGATGATGTGCGAAAAATTTATACGACGTCTGTAAATATTTTGTGTACTGTCCAAAATGTTCGTTTGGTACCTTAACCTATTAAAATGCTTGAATTGGGTCATTTTTTGACGTTCGAGCATGTGCGGACAACGCGTAAAGTTAGGATAACATTTTCTCTCTATGTTTTCGCTCTACAGTTTCTTGGTCTCTTTGTCTGTCTACTTCGTACTCGCTTCCCTAGTTCGTGACCTTTACCTCCTTGGCTCCGTCATTTCTTGTATTGATTCAGATTTGATACTGATTCTATTTGGGTTTCTATGATGAATATAGTTGATTATGTAGTGTGTTGCAGTAGATATAAAATACCTTTTAATTACAGGTCGTCAACTGGGTTCCCCCGTAACACCGTGGTGAGGGCAGAAGCAGGTTGGGCGAGGTTCAATTAGATGGAGAAGAGAGATGAGTAGTGAGTGGTTTAAGGGTAGGACCAGGGTAGGTTTTAAAGGGCAACGCCATAGTTTCCTACCTAAGACGTGGTTCATTCAAGAACAGAAATACCCGCACAAATGAGAGAATGTCTTCCTGCACCCAAAAGCCATGTTTGGGTAAACACCGAGTTAATTCACGGTTCCAGTTTCGTTCATCTTTCATTTTATATTTAAAAAAATTAAAATATAATAATAAAATATTTTTTTATATTTGGATCGAGTTTTAAATAATTGAGTGAATTTATAACTAATTTTAGAATTATAAAATTTTATTAGAATTTGAGTTGAGTTTTATTCGATTTTAGAACTATTTTTACTTACGGTTCTAATTTTAATTTCATGATTTTTTACTTATAAAAATTGATAACGACTCATAAATTATAGTAAAATTAAATTAAAATCAATCATTTTAATTTAATTTATAATTTCGATTTAATTTTGTTATTAGGAATTGGCATACAATAGAATCACTGCAGCGGATGCAGCCAAAGTGATGAGGTGGATGTTACGTAATCGAGAATCGTGCTAATTGTCCAAAAACATTCTGATAACTCGCACCCTTCTCGAGTAAAAGGTCGATCTTGGCCCCCTCTCTTCTCTTCAAGTTCAAATTCGGTGCTTCAAAAACCTACAGCTGCGACGCTGCTATATACACCACGTACGTAGCCCCGAAACTTCATCATTTCCTGGTGCGGATTCTAGGGTTCAGTGCGAGTCTTCTGGTTCTCGTGTTGTGGTTTCCTCTAAAGATCAGAGATGGGTTTCCAAATGCAGCCGTACGGAATACAGTCTATGTTGAAAGAGGGCCACAAGCATTTCTCTGGTCTCGACGAGGCTGTTCTCAAGAATATTGCCGCCTGCAAACAACTCTCTACTATTACTCGAACCTCTCTCGGTCCCAATGGTACTGTTTTTTCTTCCCCTGCTTCCTTTGTCTCCGTCTGTTTGTTTTTTTCATCTGCTATGTCTTCTATCGTCATATCCTCGAGTATGTTCATGGATATTTTTTCATAGCGCGGATTCCTGTTATATGCCTCAAGGCATGGAAACACTAGGATGAGTGCGTTTAGGTCTTTTATTTTGGTCATACTTTGGATATTCGCTGTGGCCGTTAAAACAGATCGGCGTGACTTGCTGCTGTTTCCATTTGTTTTATTTGCGCTGCACAGTTGAACTTAAACTTTCTGATGCGATGTTTTGTACTTTTTTTTAACTTTTCCGTGATGCATCGTCTCTTTCTTGTGCAATCTTTTTATATACCATCTATTTGAATTCTGTGATAAAGTTCTCATCTATTTATAAAAGAGTTATGGACGTCTCTGATAGGCTTAAAGTTTCATATTTTTACTGTGATGCTTGTTAGGAATGAATAAGATGGTGATTAACCATCTAGATAAGCTGTTTGTCACCAACGATGCTGCCACCATTGTGAATGAGCTTGAGGTACAGCACCCTGCAGCCAAGATCCTTGTTTTAGCAGGTAAAGCTCAACAAGAGGAAATTGGTGATGGAGCTAATTTAACCATTTCTTTTGCCGGTGAGCTTTTACAAAATGCAGAGGAACTTATAAGAATGGGTCTTCACCCTAGCGAAATCATTAGTGGATATACTAAAGCAATCAACAAGGTTTGTTCTTAGATAGTGAATGCTTTGTGCTTTAATTTTTTTTAATGTCTTTTATGCCCCTTCAAATCGTAGATTACTGAAATCTTGGACGAACTAGTAGAAAAAGGCTCTGAGACTATGGATGTGCGAAGTAAAGACCAAGTTGTTACTCGAATGAAAGCTGCTGTTGCTAGCAAGCAATTTGGACAAGAAGATGTTTTATGTTCACTTGTTGCTGATGTAATTATCTCTATCTTTAATGCTTTAAATGTTGGAGCATTATTTTACATGTTTTTACTCTCTGATGCAGGCGTGCATTCAAGTTTGTCCTAAGAACCCAGAAAATTTTAACGTCGACAATGTCCGTGTTGCAAAGCTATTAGGAGGGGGTTTGCATAATTCTTCCGTAGTTCGAGGCATGGTTTTGAAAAATGATGCAGTGGGGAGTA
Organism: Begonia fuchsioides; assembly: GCA_003255005.1. Lineage (NCBI taxonomy): Eukaryota > Viridiplantae > Streptophyta > Magnoliopsida > Cucurbitales > Begoniaceae > Begonia > Begonia fuchsioides. Next base: position 82,968 of record QAOC01012015.1, on the reverse strand, counting down.
TAAAGCGGACCGAGAAGGCAAAGGTTTAAACTGCTCTTTCTATTAGTATCATAATCGAAAAAGTGCTGTTTATCATTGATTTGCGCTCGAGTTATGACAGACCATACTTCTAGCTTTTTATTTATTTATTTAGTTGGTTTACAATGTTTGGGTATTTATTTGTTGTATCAAATATTTTACATTTAGTTGCATTGGATCTGAAAGTTTTTATTAAATTTTCTTTAGATCATATAATCTTTTGCAGCAAGGCCAATTATTTTCCCTGCCTCGAACATCATTGGTTACAAAACTAGAATAAGGTTTCATATAAATTACGATCTAATTATGGTTCTCTCTTGGTGCCATTGGTGTTTGTTCTGTATCTGTATATGTCTTTCATCTTGGCGGAAGAGTTGATGAATCTTTTTTCAAGAATATAATAATCGTTTTAGTGATACAATATCTGAGCAAATATATAAAAAAAAACTGTTGCTATAGAAGGAACTGTTGGTGGCTCATTGTGTCATGGAAAGCTTGATTAGACTTGTATGGTATATCAAGAATGGCACAAAAACAGATGGGGAGTTCTGTGATGACAAGAGAGAATAAAAATGTCAAATGAGGATGTGAATGAAGGAGATTTGGAAATGAATTATCATTGTTTTTGAAGGTTGCGGTCTTTGCTGGTGGTGTTGATACGTCTGCAACTGAAACAAAGGGAACAGTTTTAATTCATTCAGCTGAGCAGGTAAAGTTTAATAGTTGCTTTCTCATGTGAATTCTTATGTTAGCTTTAATGCCATATGAATTCATTTCTCACTAAAGGATAAATCACTTTAATTGAAAGTTATTTATACAACTTTGGCTGCAGTCTGTTGTCCTTTTTCATGTCTGTGGTTTGTGTGTGTCTGTCTTTTTATTCGATGACTGGCTGAACGTTTGGACAGCTTTATTTACGAAAGATTTCTGATTGTTGTGCTGATTACCTTTTTATCAGAAATATCTTAGTACTAAGATATCTTCTCTTTGTGTTAAATGTCTTGTAGCTAGAAAACTATGCCAAAACTGAGGAGGCAAAAGTTGAAGAGCTTATCAAAGCAGTTGCAGATTCAGGTGCTAAAGTCATTGTCAGCGGAGCAGCTGTTGGAGAGATGGCTTTGCACTTCTGTGAACGATACAAGTACATAAATTTTCCGCACTCGCTCAATGTTCTCAGCAAATCTTGTTTATATTTGTATATTGAGCTGTAAAGTTAGAACTATTTATGTGGGTTGTAAGCTTTATATTGTTTCTATTTTTTTAAAGTGCCTTTCTTCATAGTTTGTACTTATTTCTATTTTTATGGCTTCATGTTAACCAAGTTAGTATTGTAAAAAGAAATCCAGGGATACCCTTTTCAGGTAAATTTGTGCCATGTAGTTTCCTGTACCTACAAACTAAGATACTGAAAATACAGTTCAACTTTGAATCATTTTGTTATCAACTTATCACATCCTAGTTGGGCCTTCAATATGACCTTTCATTTTCATAATTGTTCTGTTTCTATTTTTATGTTTTTTGTTCTAATTTTGATTATTTGCTTGCACAGACTTATGGTACTCAAAATCAGTTCAAAATTTGAATTAAGAAGATTTTGCCGGACCACTGGAGCCGTAGGGCTGGTAACATTTTATTAGGTCGTATTGATCCACTATTATTTCAAAAATTAGCTTCTTTAATTTCAATATGTTTATGCAGTTGAAGCTCAGTCAACCAAATTCAGATGATTTGGGACATGTTGACTCGATTTCAGTTGAGGAAATTGGCGGTGTTAGGGTATGATCTATCAATTGTCTGTTCTTTATTTGTTTTCTTCATTTTTGCTGATTTGTTCATGTTGAAATACTTTGCAGGTAACTATTGTGAGAAATGAAGGTGGTGGAAACTCTGTATCTACTATTGTGCTACGGGGTAGTACTGATAGTATATTAGATGACCTTGAAAGGGCAGTGGATGACGGAGTAAATACATATAAGGTTAATTTTTACTGCTTGTCTTCCAAGAACTTGCAAGTTAAAGAATAATAGCTAGACGCCAACTTCTTGCCATCTTAACATTTATCTTCCTCTGGTATTTCTTGACTTATAAAGTATCTTTATAAAGACATTCATACACTTTTCTAACTGATTCTTTTCTTCTTCAATTAGGCTGTTTATCTTGAGAGAGAAAAGATCCTTCACTAAACCCTGTGTTTTATTGAAATAGCGTAGAGATTTAATCTGATTGACTGCGTCATTATTGCTAAAATATGCTTTCTGCTGTTATAATTTAAAAGTAACTAGACTGACATTATTTTATCTTTCTTTCTGCAATTTCTCAGGCAATGTGTAGGGACAGCCGTATGGTACCTGGAGCTGCAGCTACTGAAATTGAGTTGGCCAGAAGATTGAAGGAGTTTTCGTTTAAGGAAACTGGGTAATATTCTTTTGCCTTGTTACAAATGTTTACATTCTTACGGCTATGCTTCTAGGATTCTATTTCGATTTGATTTTGAATCTCTAGCATTTGATGTAAATAATTAAAAAGGGTCCTTTTCTGCTACTGATGCAGAAGGCCTTACCTACATTGGTGTATGAAACAATAAATTTTTCTAGCTTTAAGTAAACCCAGTTGCTATTTTTAGATTCAATTGGATGAAAATTGTAACTTCTCAGCTGATAAATATCTTTGATGGTTTTTTAATCAATTGATTGTCTTCGACTGACATTTGATTGGGATAGTGCAATGTCAATGGTTCATATTTTATTCTTTTCTCTTGAATTCTGTGGCTGTTTCTCTTTCTTCAGTTCTAAAGTGGAAAATAATATCTATATGAGCTCTATGTTGAAATTAATTTAATTAAATATTAAGATGCTTGGGAAAATATTACCACATGCGTTGAATAATAGACGTATTCCTTGAAGACATTGTCACCTACATAGTAATTTATTTCCAGGTTGGATCAATATGCTATAGCAAAGTTTGCAGAAAGTTTTGAGATGGTACCAAAAACTCTTGCTGAGAATGCCGGGCTCAATGCAATGGAGATAATATCATCATTGTATGCTGAGCATGCATCTGGGAAAACCAAAGTTGGAATCGATTTGGAAGAAGGGGTTTGTAAAGATGTTTCCACCATAAATGTCTGGGATCTCTATGTGACAAAGTAAGCATGTTTTCATTTGACAGAGTGAATGCTATCAGGAAATTCACATTCTTGAATATATATGCTTGATTCCAACATAACAATAACTCATGAAAATTAAATTTCTCGTTGTAGACAGTAAGATTAATGAAATAAACGATGGGGATGTGAAAAAATGCACTTCTTGTTCAGCCACTCTGCCATTCCACAGTCATTGATTGAGAATGAGCTGAACAGACAAATTTGAGCTTTTTACTTTAGCTTGCCAAAGCCCATATATTTTCTTTCCTCTCATATTAGGAGACTGATCTATCCAAACTTTGGGATAGTAAGTATTAATACGGTATTAATTGTGTAGAGGTTAATAGTACAATTTTCTTTTTTCGGTAATCAACAGTCAAAGTTTAATTTTTCGCATTTGATATATGTAAAACTGATGAAATCAAATTTGATCAGTTCCACTTGTCGATCCTTGTTACATTATTAGTATTTTGCATTGGATCTTGTGTAGTCTTCTTTTACGAAAATTGGTGCTGAAGCTGGAAGTTGTGTTAGGCATTAAGAGGCATTATGATTTAATAGTAATTTCATGCCCTAGGACTTTATCTTTATTTTGAATAAGAGCTTAATCTTACTTCATCTTTGTGAAGGTTCTTTGCGTTGAAATATGCTGCAGATGCTGCTTCTACTGTATTACGGGTTGACCAGGTAAGATCTGAGGATTATTGATTAGTTTTTCTCTAATGTGTCGCAAACATTTCTGTGTTTGCCTTTTTTCTTCCTCCATGTTAATGCTCCGTTTTTTAAATTTTATGGCTGAATATGTTACAATGGGTTATCATGAGGATTTGAACTTCTTTGTTGACGATTTGGTGCTGCTTATGGATCCTAAATTATTTGATAAAGAGTTGTGAAATTTAATATCAAAGTTTCCTTAATTATTTAATAAAGAATTGGAAAATATAATATCGAAGTTTCTACGTCTAAGAGGAAAACCTTTAATGATGATCTCTATCACTCGGATTGTAATATTTAATAACAGAAGCTGTCAATCCTCATGATTTGTGTATGATATGCCCCGGAACGACAACTGATCATACATTTATAATAGACCTTTTCCCTACATGATAGTTTTGGGCGTCAATTATTAAAAATGTTTAAATGTGAAGAAAGAATATTGATAGTTAAACTCTGTCTTGTGCCTTTTTTCCATTGACGTGAATATTAAGCAAAGCTTTTGTGTGCTGAATTGGGTGTCTGATTTACAGATTATTATGGCTAAACCAGCTGGTGGTCCTAACAAGAGAGATCAGCCTGCAGGGATGGACGAGGACTAGCTGCCTGCGCTTATTTAACGCTATCACTGTTGGCAGATGAATTATAGTTTCCTCTTTATTTTGAGAACTATAACCAGTGTTTAAAGAATCTGAGGAGAAGAAATGGCTTTTTTGCTGTGGCCGTTTTTAATCAAAGTCTCATTCTAAGAAGCTGTGAGTAAACATGTGACGAAACAGCTCAACATTTGAAATATGAAATATGAAGATGGTTGCTTGTAATTTCTCAAGTGAGTCCAGTAACATTGCTATAGGCAACTGGAACTCTCTTCCACATTCTCTGCACTCCCGCATTAACTGTTGCTTTCTGGTCTTTACTCTCACTTTGCACTTAGTTTCGCCCATGCTTTCTAGTCTCGCTCTCTCTCTCTCTCTGATTTTTCTTCTTCTTTTCTGTATATTAATGCTGTCTGGATTCAGTGGCTATTTAGCTCAACCAGTTGTGGTCGTGGGTTTATGTCCTGAGAGGTATAACTGGAGCTAAAGATAGGCTGTGGGTCTCGTCTTTTTTCCTGTTGGTTTGGATGATATTGTAGAAGAAAAGAAGCCGAAGACAATCCTCATCTCCCCCAATTCTCTTGTTGAAAATGGTGAATTTCTGCTGGAAAGCTAGTATCAACGACGAAGGAACCGTTTTTCACGATGGTTCAAACAAGGAAATCCATTGGGTTGGTACGGTCCAAGGATTTGGGGTTCCATGATCATGGTCAATTCTCCATGCCTGTGAACCATGATCATGGAACAACAAAAGTATATCTTCGTTTTCACCCAACTTTCACTCAATTTCTTTGATTTTAACAGTTATGTGATCGAGGACGAGTACCTTAAACTTGTTGGGTGTTCATAAAAGGCTGTGAAATTTCAGGATTTTCATCGACCCATCAAGGGATTTGTGAAGATGCCATGAGACAAGCTTTTGCAGCAACAGAAGAAGCTTTTCTCTCCCTCGTGGGGAAAACATGGCTTGCCAAGCCAGATATGGCATCATCGGGTTCGTGTTGTCTGGTAGGGATAATCGCCAACAGCTATCTACATCTTCCAAACTTGAGACTTGAGAGATTCGAAAGCTGTATTAGGCAGACCAGAGAAAGGATCTAAGGGCATAATGGCCATTCTGCTATCCAGAGATCACAACGCAAGATTTGGGTCAGTGAGAAAGGAACTTCGACAGGCTCATCCACAAGATCCCAACAGATCTTAACGGACCTGATTGCTCTTGCGTTTTTCCTTCTTCCAATAGATTGCTTTCAGAAACAGGTTCGAATTTGGCAATCCTAGCTTTCTTCTTTGCTTCCTCGTCTGCAGGATCGGACGAATTTGAAAACCCAAACCTTGAAACAAAGAGCATTGATTTACAGAGTGCCAGCAAGTGAATGCCCTATTTACTATATGAGAGCCAATCAGGTCCTCTGAGTTTCCAAATGCACTGGGAAATCGATACCAAACCTGACTGAAAATTTCACCGTCACTGACGATGACAGTGCGCCAAATGTACATGTTAATGATTGAAAGTGTACGACAAAGCCAAGAATCAGGAGCTAGAGAAGGCAGATTAAGATCAAAAGTCATGATTTTAAGTCTGGGCCATCATATCATAAGAGTTTAATCTTCTAATATTATGATTGTTTTTTGTGTCAGTTAAAAGTCTTTTCTACTGATTTATCGTGATTAACTTATTTACATGCTGTCGGGCCGCGGTGTAGGAACCATGAATCAAGAGATTTCGCGACAGATTTGATATGCGCGCATTCATCTTCTAAAACCTGCGCGCATTCATCTTCTACCTTTCAAGGTTCAAGATGGACCACTAAATATTTGATCTTTATGAAGATAATCGCGACAGATTTGACTTAAAAATTGACCTCATGCATGGCCGAAACCCGGTTTAAGATATCCTGGGTTAAAGGTAAAACTCGTGACCAAACAGCCTTCCATCCCGTCTCAAGCCCTAATTTGGACTCGCAGAACTTCTTCACTCGTATAAGTACTCACTAGCCGCGCTGCAGTTTCTGCTATCGCCACCGCAGAAATGGCCGCTGCCGCCGCCCGACCCTTGGTTACCGTCTTAACTCTGGAAGGCGAGATGGCTACTGACACTGCAGTTACTGTTCCTCTGCCCGACGTGATGAAAGTGCCCATTCGTCCTGATATTGTCAACTTTGTCCATTCCAATATCTCGAAAAACAGCCGTCAGCCCTACGCCGTGAGTAGGCGCGCCGGTCACCAGACCTCTGCCGAGTCGTGGGGTACCGGTCGCGCTGTTTCTCGTATCCCGCGTGTTCCCGGTGGAGGTACTCACCGTGCCGGTCAAGGTGCTTTTGGAAACATGTGCCGAGGTGGTAGGATGTTCGCGCCTACTAAGATCTGGCGCAGATGGCACAGGAAAATCAATGTGAATCAGAAGAGGTACGCTATTGTTTCAGCAATCGCTGCTTCAGCTGTTCCTTCCTTGGTTATGTCAAGGGGACATCGCATCGAAACTGTTCCAGAAATTCCCCTCGTTATCGGTGACTCAGCTGAGAGCGTTGAGAAGACTTCAGGAGCTATTAAGATCCTGAAGCAAATTGGTGCGTACCCTGACGCTGAGAAGGCTAAGGACAGTCACTCGATTCGCCCTGGTAAAGGTAAAATGAGGAATCGTCGCTACATCTCTCGCAAGGGTCCGTTGATTGTTTATGGTACGGAAGGGGCCAAGGTAGTGAAGGCCTTCCGTAATATTCCTGGCGTTGAAGTTGCTAATGTGGAGAGGCTGAACTTGCTGAAACTTGCCCCTGGTGGTCACCTCGGTAGGTTTGTTATCTGGACTAAATCAGCTTTTGAGAGACTTGATTCCATATACGGAACGTTTGAGAAATCCTCGGAGAAGAAGAAGGGCTACGTGTTGCCCAGATCCAAGATGGTTAATGCTGATTTGTCAAGAATAATCAACTCTGACGAGGTTCAATCTGTGGTTCGACCAATCAAACGAGATGTGAAGAGGGCGCCATTGAAGAAGAACCCGCTGAAGAATCTCAATGTCATGCTGAAGCTGAACCCTTACGCCAAAACAGCGAGGAGAATGTCCCTTTTGGCTGAGGCGCAACGCTTGAAGGCTAAAAAGGAGAAGCTTGAGAGGAAACGAAAACCTATCTCAAAGGTACCTGGATTGTGGAATTTTGTAGGCATAAAAATTCACTGCTATTACAACAAAAGCTTTTTTACTCTATTGGTTTTTTTCTTGCGATCTGCTATTAATTTTGCATATCCTAGTTAAATTAAAGCTCATGTCTTTCTTGAGTAGCTTGGAATATTGATTATGTTGGCCCACTGAAGGATTGAAATGTTGAATATTGAATGGAGCATTAGATCTTCCCTATTATTTTACGACACCGCCAAAGTGTTTTCTTTGGGGAATATGTATAGAGTAGGATTCACTTTGTGCGCATAACGATTTTTAGATAAAATATGAAGATGTATCTTTGTAAATTTTAGCTATTTTTCACTATTTCTGTTAGTTTATGTCAATTATAAGAAGACAAAGTTGTCTTTGTAATGCAAATAGAATTAGGGGTTTTATTAATTAATCGTAGTTATAGTGTCAGGAGTAATTTTGATATCCTAATTAGGGTTTTCTTTCTATAAATAGGGGCACTTAGGGTTGTATTAGACATCTTTTGAAATATATTTGGTTAATGGAAAACTTCTCTTGTGAGAGCTTCTCATTTTCGAGCAAGCCCATGGTCGTCGGAACGGCTTACTGTCGAACCGTGGAGTTGAGCACGTTTCGTGCTCAACAATGGTATCAAAGCTGTTCAGAATTGATGGAGTATGTTCTATAACTCTACTTGAGGAAATGATGCAACGAGTCTCAAAAATTGTGGCTCAGCAGACATCCCACCGAGTTTCCAACCTCTTGGTCAACAGACTTAACCATATGAGATTGTAATGACACAGAGCTTGAAATCCCCGTTACAAGCAGCAAACAAAGGTAAAAAAACATTAGACAAACAGAGCAACAAGAAGACGCATCAAGAATGCAGAATGTATTAAGTGTGAGGAGAAAAAAGAGGCAGCAAGTAGACATCAACCTTTATACGTAAGACAGAGAGGAAGGAACATAACAAGGAAAAATGACCGAGAAAAGAAACTGGGGATCAAAGAACTCTGTCTGCCAAAGCTAGAAGCTGAAGAACTGCACTTCCTCGTTGCCCAAACACAGGTGGGAAGAAAAGAAAGTTCCCCAACAACAGAGAAGGATGCTCATTGACCGAAACTTTTGCAAAGAATCGGTATGAGTAGAAAAATGAGAGATGAAGAGTAAGGATAGAACATAGAGAATAAACAAAAAAGGCAGAGGACAGAAAGAAGAATAAAGTAATTGTTGACACAGCTCGGCTAAGCAACAGCCGCTGCGAGGGGTGGCCACCATGGGGTATAGTGTCAACCGCAATGATGCCTAGGGTTCCAGAGCTCCTATGACCACACTACAGTGTCGAGGGTGCGTTGGGTAGTTGGCAAAAAAAAGCTTCTCAAGTCAGAAGAAAATGATCTCCCTCAAATGTGGCGATGAGAGATGGAGAAAATGGAGTAATTCTCTCTCCCACGTTAGTTTTTGGGTGGCAAGAGGGCAAAAGGGAGGGCTGGAGATTGAAGTGATCTCATTTTTTCGATTGGGCGGGGTATATTGAAATGGGAGTTGTGCTACGAATGCAATTCCAAGTGGATTGTTGCCGTCTAAGATGTGGACATACAAACTAGAGGTTCATCGGCCATACAAAATACAAAGAAATATGGGTACTTGAATCTGGGCTGCTCTGGATCAAGGAGGATATGGGCAAAGCCTCTCATATACATAATTGGATTATGAAGACACAACGGATTTGCACTTAACAGGTTGGAATGGGAACTACTTTGTGTGGGCATTTAAAAAGATTGAAAACTCGCAACCTTGAGGACAAGGTCGAACTTCAAGCGGCGAGCATTGATGCAAATATAATTAGGGTTATTGTTAATTAATAGGAATTATAACATTAGGAATAATTTAGGTATTTAATTAGAGTTTACTTTTCTATATGAAAGGGCCCTTAGGATTGTAATGGGCATCGTTGAAATCAATTATTGCTCGAAAACCTCTCTAGAGAGTGTTCTTATCTCCAAGTGGTAGCTTGTAGCTTCATTTCACATTGGACCGCAGTAGGTTACTTATTATTCTCCGATACATTTTATTTCCAAAGATGATGCATTTTGTGCGCAACACTTTGTTAACAAAGATATGTACGAGTATGGCGGAAATACTTGGAAACTTGCCATGAATTTATTTAATCTTAGATCTTTACCAGTGTAAGCTTTAGTTCAATGGTACTAAATTTAATGTAATTTTGCAGGAGGAATCATCTGCAATCAAGGCTGCAGGAAAGGCATGGTACCAAACAATGATATCAGACAGTGATTATACCGAGTTCGAGAATTTCACCAAGTGGCTAGGTGTATCCCAGTGATGTAGTTTCTTTTTCTACATCGGAGACCTTTATATTGTTAGGGTTTTTGTATGGTGCTGTCGTGTCGTTGAATTATGGATGAGTAAATTAGGCGGAATAGCACAAGATTATTTCGTGGATTTTGTTGTTTCTTGTTCATGTGGAGAAGTGTTTGGTTTGGTATCTTCCGAATCATGTAGTTTGTCTCCAGGTTGTTCGAGGAACTGTCGGTTCCAGAGTAACATGTCCTTGTGTACTTTTCTAATTTTCTATCGTTGCCATGACCAAGTCGGCTATCTGGTCAATCCGAGTAAGATCTTCATCCCTTCATTTTTCTTGGTGATCAGGTATTATGCATCAAAACAGTTAACAAATAAGAGTGATGTTTATAGCTTCGGCTTATTCTTCTCGTACTGATATCTGGTTGAGAGGTTGTCTCGTATGGAAGCTCCAGTGTCAAATTTCGCAACATAGTGCAGTGGGTAAGTGATATAGCATGAACATTCGAAAGTAAGAAGTAATAAAAAACATAGTATTGTAATCTTGTTTTCAAAAGGTTATTTCAAAACTTGTACACAATCCTGTTCTTGTTTCTTAAATTTGTCGGCATTGTACCGATTCACGAGCATACTAATTGAAATAAAACGAAGCAAAATGAAAAACACACCAGTTCACCCATCATGCTATCTTCTTTAGGAGTAGCTCGGTCTTGTCGAGAAGCCTTGGAATTGGCATTGCTAGAAAACCAGGAGAAAAGCTTTTGATTGCAGGCAATGCAGCAAAAAGGTTATGAATAGAGCATAATTTATTTGGAAATGCAGTCAAGTATGTTTACCTAGCGGGCACGCACCAAACGCCGGGCGAGATAGGGGGCTTCTTAGTTTTGTTTGGCTTTATCGAACAACCGAAGAGATCAATCAGTACTAGCTATGTCAAGGTGAATAATAAAATTTAGATAGAGATAGAAAGAGGAATCATAGGGGATGGATCTATTTTCGATTTACTTTTTGGGAGCTTGTTTTTTTATTGTACATATTCTCCTATGATTTGATTTATTTTTTTATTCTACTCACTGAACATGCTTGTTGATGAGTCATTGATCCAATTTTGTAGTCATAATTCATGACATTAGTTACAGAAATTATTTTTGGACACGAAATAAATGTTTCGATAAAAGATGACCGTAACAACATAATATTACTCTGCATAAGATGTGTTCCCTACTCTCTCTAATTACTTGTTCTATAATTCGGGACAGATCTTTATAACTGAGATTTTGAGATATTGCAGCAGAGAAAAACAATTGTCAAAAGAAAAGGAAGCATAAAATGTATTGACCTCCCATTCTACGCTTTTAGCCTCTTGACCTTGATGGCTGACTCCATGTATAGGAAGATGACAACACCTGCGCAAGACTAATGATTTTCAACAAGTTTAAGAGATTCATAATCCATAAAGGCATCATTCAAATTGAAGCTAAATGTGAATGAGTTGCAAAGAAATGCTTAGAGGCTAATCATAATAAAATTCCTAACATGTATTATTGATTCGTTTAGGCTTCTAAGTCCGGTTAACATTCAGATTTATATACTTGACGCTATATTGGCTCTTAAAAATATTTGTCTAAAGAGTAATGCTACTTTTACTTTATAAATTTAGACTCTAATATTAAATCTCAATGGGCACTTACGTGTTACTCATTGATTAAATTTAAAAGCTATATAAATTATAAATGATTAGAAGAAAATATTATTAGCACCATTAATGAATAACACATCTTAATGACTAAAGTTAGAAGGTAAGTCTAATAGTACTCTTTATCTAAAAAAAATATGCATATATGAAAATTATACTTTCTTTTCATCATACCTGGTATGTCTTTGGCCCTTTCTTAAGGAGATAACCAACGCTGTTGAGATTATCAACAAATGTGTCAATATCAGGAACTCTAAGACTAATCCTATCCGCCAAACTGTAAATTTCCTGCAAATTATTGCATATAATGATGACTTTCTTGTCAAGAAATAGGAGTGTAATAAAATGAGGATTTATCAAGCACGTACGGAAATTGTAAAACAATCTTTTTGTTGTAATTCTGACTGCTTATTCAGGGCACTCAAAAACCTTTTAGCTTCTTTTTGTTGACTCATCCCCCCACTTCGACCAAAGTCCACAACGCCATGCTCATCTACATACTTGTCGTAGAGGGATTCTTTCATAATTTCTACCACATCCTGAAAAAATTAGTTCAATAAGACCACAACCATTGGGTAAAATACGGTCTCGAAATTTTGTAGAATGAATTTGACGATGAAAGAATATGTACTTCCATCTGTGCCAGTCAGACTAATTCTTCCCCGAATGTGTCAATTTAACATAGAGTTGCTTGTTTTGAGTTTGACAAATCTCTAATTTTTTTACTAACGTGTTAAAATAAATAATGAAAAAAAATGAGAATGCATTAGATTTAAATCCTGAACAATGAAATAGGGAGTTGTCTGCTGCCATGATTGTTTTTTAAGTGTCAAAATTACGAATAAAAACACATTGTCATATTTGTAAAACTTTATACTATGAAAATTATAAATATTTCTAAAATATCTTTTCAAAAATAAATAAAAAAACATAAATGACAAAATAAATATTTTTTTGACAAAAACTTGAATGATCATATCATTTGGATGATTTAAATGCAACCCATTGCCTAGAGACCATGCAATTCTGTGGTAGGACTTGAGAAATCAAGTATTAATGGCGAGACTGTTCAAGCACTAACCATGGCATCTTGGGCAGTTATTTCTTCTCTCAAGTCAATCCTGGCTCGAGCTTCTGCCAGCCTCACCAAACTTTCCAATTGTCGAGCTGTAATTGGTGTACTATCTGCGGATGTATTCTGATCTCTTAATCGTAAATAAAACTTCTGCAGTATATCAGCTGCCTTCTTAGACATCCTAACTCCAGAAAAGTCAGGTGGGGCTAGTATTTCAAACACGTGAAAATACATAGTAAAGTGGGAAAAATAATGTACCTAGGAAAGACAAATTGTCTAGCATAAGTTATATATTTGCGTAGTAGTTGGCCAGGTAATGGAACAAAATCCCCGGCTTTTCTTGTATCCCATTTCAGCCTTGAAATAAAAGATCCCCTTGACGCTTCTTTAACTATGCATGCAGCATCATCCACTGCTGGACTTTCAAAATGGGGATGCATATCTATTCAAATAGAGTAATTTTAGGGTGTTTAACCCTTCAATTTATTGCCTTCTTGCTATGAAAAAGAATCAAAGAAAGAAGAAAAAAGAAAAAAATATCAAAGAGAAATGAAAGCTGGAAGAATACCTATACGTAGCCTTTTTTCAGCTGACAACAGTGCTCCATTTCCAGCATGAAGCTGCATAGATTTAAAGCACTTATTCATGAGCTAGAAATAAAACTTACAACAACGACAATGAGAATAACATAAAAATTAATATTCCCAGAGCATACAGCGTTTGGGAAAGTAACGAACAAAATGACTGAATTTTTGCCATGAGCATAGAGTGAAGATAGCGCATCAATCATCATAGCGTCATATATACTTCCACTGAAGAAGTATATTTTATCCACATACAATTGTACTAGCATATTAGTGAGCTGACATTTAGGAATTCAATTTCTTAGGTTTTCCTTATTTAATTTACACCATAGTTGTACAGATTTCCTGAATAATCAACAAAAGGAATGAACTTTTTCAGCATCATCTTCACAATTTAGTAATCTAATCCCAAAAAAATCACCTACTGCAAAAGAATCACTTAAGCTTTAACTCCAAATGAAACATGGAAAACAAAAAAAAACACATCTTATTCTTAAGGACGTCATTTTTTATTCTTTAGCCTTCCGATAGAATCTTAATCCAGGATCAATTGTAGTTATTGTTCATTCCTAAACTTTTCCTTTGGAATTATTTTTTTTGGCATCAAAAACTTTTCTTTGCAATTATTTTCTTGGCAACAACTTGAGGCAGCAAGCTTTATAAGTACATAGTGACAACCTACTTTTGACCATAACGCATACATAACAAGGCATTTATATGGGGAAACTTACAGACATAATGTGATCTGAGACTTGCTTATCCAGAAGCTCATTAGGTTTATCGAGCAGTATGAAAACTAAATCAAATCGCGAGAGAAGAGCAGAACTCATCTTCAAATTTTCATTCACTGTTTTTGCACGGCTGCAATTTGAATTTTAAACATATGTATAAGAAAGTGGAATTTTCTGGCCTTCTAATATTATTCGTTCAAACAAATCAAAAGATATTGTAGCATCAATCGAGAAGGAAATGCAATCCTGGATGTTTTCCCATAATGATCACGTTATTTCAAAAGACACGCATTCACAAGAAAATTAAAGGCCCCTTCAGGAATTGAGTAGCAAAGAGATGAACTCACTTGTAATGACCTCCAACAGGGTTTGCAGCTGCTAAGACAGAAGTGCGCGCTGACAAACTTGCTACCAGTCCTGCCTTTGCAATAGAGACGCATTGTTGTTCCATGGCTTCCAATAAAGCCTGTAGTGATTAAATGTTAAGCATAAACTAGCTATAAAAGGTCTTTGAGATGCCTGTATACAAAAAACTGATATCGACAGTAGAGAAAATGCATAGATTCAATTGCATACGGGTCAAGAAACAGAGGTTTAACTAATGGCACAACAAACCTGATGTTCATTCGACATTTTATCAAACTCATCAATGCAGCACAATCCACCATCAGCAAGGACCATAGCACCTACCAAAAAAGTAGCAACGTAAAAACATTTTCATGATACAGAGCAGTCCAAAAGATTTAAGCCTCTTAAAATTCAAGAAAGGAACGTTTTTACATGAATAAAATTACTGCTCTAAAAAAAGATGACAGAAATCCAAACTCTTCTGAAAATAATAAATTGTAAACTAGCGGTAGATTACATAAGAAATAGTGAGAAGCAAGATAAATCTGTGAAATTACTTTATGAATCTTGCTAGCCAACTATCAGCTTTTGTTCGTGAAAAAAGCAATCAATCACTATTTGCATGATTTGTCGACAAAAAATGATAAATAAGAAGATATGGATCTTGACTTGTAAGAACTACCAGCTTCAAATGCATAATCACTTGTTGTCGTATCCTTCACAACAGCTACAGTCAGACCTGCTTTTGTTGTGGCATTGCCACAGACATAAATACCACGTGGAGAAACACCAGCAGCCGCTTGCAGTAACTGGCTTTTTCCTAGTCCAGGATCACCTTGGATATTGACAAGAAGATGCCTGTTAATCCATTTTTGTCGAGCAATCTTGACTCATGGCTTAAGGAATTCCATAGGAGTGTGTGTTTAGTAGCATACCAACAATTATGACATGAATATCCCCTCTTACAGGAACCTTATTCTGATCTTTCAAATGCTTTCGTACACCTCCAAAAAGTGATAGTGCAATACCAGCTGCTTAAAACAAAAGTTAATCAAATAAGCAAACACTTCAAAAGGACAATGCCACAAAGATTATCATAAATAGAATATTTTTTTGGGTATTAATTATGACATAAAGAATTAACGTCACTGCCAAATCAAGCAAAACCTAAACAACAAAAAGAAGATGTACGAATAAATGAGACTCTAATAACCTTTAACT
Source organism: Begonia fuchsioides (assembly GCA_003255005.1). Taxonomy (NCBI): domain Eukaryota; kingdom Viridiplantae; phylum Streptophyta; class Magnoliopsida; order Cucurbitales; family Begoniaceae; genus Begonia; species Begonia fuchsioides. The sequence goes on along the minus strand of QAOC01012015.1, from coordinate 67,382 downwards.
AGGTCATGTCCATAGATGGATGGGCATATAGAATGAAGTATTTGACGGAAGATATCTGGACCGTACTCTGATGAGAACTTCACAATAAATTCGAAGTCCCTTGGAGAGAAGCTATATAAATCAGGTAGCTCTATTGCTCTGGCATCTAAGTTAGAATCTTCTACATTTTCATGCGTAGATTGTACTTTGGAATTTTTAACGGAAAGTGCTTCAATATACAAGTAGAAGAATCCCTGATTTTTGCCTTTCGATTTTCCTGAAGTCAGAAAATCTTCAATATAAGAAAATATGAGCAGGGTCTCCACGTTACATTGCAACCAAACAACTTTTAAGGCATGGATAATGACTATTCCAAAATCATCTTGATCAGTCAATGTGATTCACTAAATTGATCGTGAAGGTGCATCAGTTAGACCATACTGTGTGAACAAAAATGGCCTTTGGTCTCTCGCAAGATAGCAAATCTGATAAAATAATTTTTCCCTATTTCTCTCTTCCTGTGGAAGATCTTACCAAAGTAGAATAGTCAGGTAATTAAGGAATTATAAATTTGTACTTTTGAAATTATCCCTCATCTATTGTTCAGGTACGACTTTAATGTCATTTTACATGGCGAACTAGAAACAAAATAAAAAATGTTAAGGTCACAGTAGATTGTCTGCTTCTACCCTGTTTCTTTTGTCATTTAAATTTTATAGAAATCAAATGAGCAAAAACAATTCCAGTGCTTATGATGCGGCATGACACAACCTAACTTATCAGCTGGCTGATTGTGGATACGTGCAAGACAAAGTCAAACGCTTGAAACAAAAAAAAACATTATCAATCAAGCTCACCATGAGTAGAGAAGTGAATGATGAATTACATAGCTAAAGGAAATCTCTTCATTACCTCCTCCAATATCCATGTAGTTGTTAATTACTTTTATGATGCCACTAACAGTCACCACATCTCCGGGGATGCATGCATCAACGAGATCTTCAGTCAGTTCACACTCTACTGTTCGTGGCACCCTGCCTTCTTCGTGGTCTTCTGACTTTAGAAGTTCTTGTAGTCTGTAAGGATTTCGAGAAAAGGTCAGAAGTGAGTCTTAAATTCCAAGGATGCAGGGGTTTAACAAAGGAATCAAGTTGGCACCTTATTTTCTGAAAATCTATAGCTTGAGAAGTAGATCGAATTGGATTAAATGTTTTGCTTTTGCATCCATGCAATTCACAAATTGATGGAGGTGAAAACTTTCCATCAGGAAAGTTTCGTGTAATGTTGGTTTTACACTTTGAGCAGGAAAAGCTCATTTGTACTACCAGGGGCCTGACAGTGCTAACTTTAACCACAGTACCACGAACAGATGCAAACTTATCTGTAATGTTCAAGTTTAGGTCACCTCACAATTCATATGAATTAGAACCTTGAATATAAAGATCATAGCAGCAATAAAAAAAAAAAGAACTACCAATATAAGCTGCTTTTAAGTTCTTAAGAGAGAGAATAGATTCAGGGAAATTATATGGCCTGATTATAATTCTGGCGACATCTTCGAACTTGCTTTCTCTTTCCATCAACAAAACCTGCTTCAATGTGACTTACATGCTAAACAGACTCTGGAAAGCAGATGAAATTAAAAAACATAATAATAAATACCTGGTGAAGAGCGGCACTCATACATTTAAGGGAAATATTAGGTGCATCCTCCAACATTGTATAAAAAATAGGTATATCAGATATTTTCCGAAATTGTTGGAAATCAATTGATAAAATGAAGATGCCATCATCACCTTCCTTGACCTGTAAGTATATCGTACGAACTGTTCACGCACTAAAATATAACAATCTAGGAGAAAATTACTCTAAGGAGCAACATCCACTATGAAGAAGTAAGGTTAGGCTATATGCTTCTAAGAAGCAACCAGAAGAATTTCTCTTTATTTTCCCTCTTTTTATCTATTAGATACTATCTCTCGTGTGCAGGCCAGCAACTAGTCCCATATCAAGATATCAAGGTGTTTCTAACACTCACCGGCCTTGGTAATGACTCATACACATATTTAGACAAGGACCTAGTAATAAGAGCATAACTCAGAAGCCGAAAATTCAAAGTTTCATTTCAATCGATAATCGCGCAAAGAAGAGAGATACCTGAGAAGAAAATCGTCGCCCTGATGGGGAAGAAAAGAAGGAAATGAGCTCAGAAATGAGATCTAGCCAGCTATTTTCAACGGTGAAGAGAGTTTTGGGAAAGTACAGGTCCAAAAGTTTGTCGTTCGCAGTAAAAGCAGTGTAATCGTGTTGTTCGACGCCGAAGATCCCTCCCTGAGAGCCATACATCTTGATCGGAGAACAGCGACCGAGCCGTGTGCTTTTGGCGGGAAGAGTATCCGGAAAGGCCTTCTAACTTCTAAGCGAATCAAAATCCGATATTTGAAATCGAAAACCAAATGTTGGACAAGCTGCCCCTCCGCAGCTTGCTAGTAAATAAATATCAAAAATACGTAAATAAAAAATAAATTTAGAGTATAAATTGACCATTGTCATCAAATTAAGAGTAAATTTAAGATTATTCTCTTTTTATATCTCTTAATATGATTGAATTAAATTAAATATATTTAAGTAATAAAAATATATATAATTATTTATTATTTAAATTTATGATAATATAAATATAAAAAAAGTATAATAAAAAAATAAATATAAATTAATTCTTAAATTAAAGTTCATTGGCTTGTCCACATCCCTGCCGTTAAAATTTACGTGGGCAGATTTAGGTAGTTAATGTTATCAGAATCAACGGCAACCATTCATCGTCAAGCCTCTCCACAGCGGCGACAAAAGACAGAAGAGGCTCAAATGGCGGCCAGCAACGACGGCCGGAGAGGATTAATTTAACTGTTTCATTTCCCCGCGAGTGATGCGCAGTCGAACTTCATCTTTGAGGATTTTTTATGTCGAAACATAGAGGAGTCGCTTCGTCAGAGAAATGTGAAACCCTTCGTGGAGGAAGCAGTGTTGCAGGTGTCGCATTGGGGTTCAGCTTATACGATCTTAGAGCGCGAAAGAAATGTTATATGAAAGGTATACTTCCTTGGCTCAGATCGATGTATAGCCAAGCAGAGTGCAAATCGGCTGCATTTTCGGGCCCTCCTCACATATGGCAGGTAACCATAAATGTGTTCTCGGGTTTGCATTGCCTCTTCTTCGTTATAATCTCGATACTCACCGCGATCTGCAGACGCTTTCCTGGATAACAAAACGAAAATGCAATGTTTACTATCTAATTTTATAGTCTATCGTACCTCTTTATGGTCGTTGATTAATTGATGAAATCGATGTCTCGAAACAGGGAATGGATGACCAAGTGACTCCACCCTCGATGACAGAACTGTGAGAGAAATACAAGTTCCATGTCCATATACTTACACACTTACACTGTTGCTTACAGGGGATTCTGCGTTGAAGCTGCTTCCGATCCTCGGTGGACCCGAGTGCCGCCTTGGCAGGCCGGTAGAAGTCGTAAACGAAAGCCGCTTCTTAGTGGGGACTGGTGATACTTTTTCCACCATTTCGGCCTTCTCTATAGCAAAAGGGCTTTGCAATTTGGATTTGGCTCTTGCAGATTCAGTTGGGGTCATGTAGCTAGGCACTGCCGTCGAGCTAGCTATGCTCTCATCGTCCCTCACCGAACCTGCACCGATGCTATGCCTCCGAACCCGTTCTGACTGCAAACTGGCTACGCTCTTCAAGTCTTCTTCTAGACCCAAGCTAGTTCTGGGGCTGGGGGGCTTCGGTTTTCTAGTTGATGAAGGCAATGCAGGCTTGGAAGGAGTCGAAGGGGAATCGAAAGTTGAATTGTTTGCCTTCACACTAGCTGTCGGGGAGTTTGTTTCGGCATTTAGTTGGTATTTAGTATACGACTTGCTTATGTCTCCTGCAGAAATGCCACGCGAGTTCTCGGTATTCTGCTCCTTCTCTGCCCGGATTTCCCACGGCCGGGATGCTGTCCATCGTTCTAACCAGCTCCAACCCCAGGCGGGATAGCTTGGATCCATAAACATTGGATTTACAAATTTGGAAGCATTTTTCCAGGTTTGCTGAAATCCAATATCAATTATGTGAGAATCCGAACATTTGATTCAGTTTGAATAAAATCGAAAATCACCTGATGGGAGAATGAATAAGCCAAGGCTCTCTCTCTTCTCTTAGCAGCCTCATATTTGCACCGTAGATTAGCTTCAATTTGCTCCTTTGACTGCAGGCTGTCATCCCATTCCTCCCCCATCTATCAAAACCAAATTAAAAATGATCATGAAAGACCTAAGGATTTGAATTTGATTCAGATCAAAAAGAACCCGAAAATTCTCGAGCTCTTTGGCGTGTTTCTGTAGGAGTTGTTTTTGAAGAGCTTGATTCTCTTCTAGCATCCGGACCCTCCTGCAACGAATTTGAGACTGAAGTCGAGAAAGCGTTTGCATGCATCGCAGAGTATTTGCAGCTTGGCGTTTTATAACCGAACCTTCCATCAGTGTTTTAAGCCTCACCAATCCTCTTAAAGCTCGCAATGCCCTTCTTGCCTGAAATTGTGGTAACATCGTTGTTAGAAATCAAGCATGGATACTGAGATTTCGGGGACGAAGTTCTCTCAAGAAATTAGAATTGAAATGTATGAGAATCGGAAAGTGTTGTAAATAGCACTTCTTCACCAGAAATCCTCGGAACACCGTTTGGATCTCGATCGCTGCCACTTCTTCCCTCGATTTTCCGATGAATTGAGCTTTTGGGGCAGCTTGGATTATGGCTGGAACATTCTCAGTGGCGGCAACTTCTGGTTCGGCAGCCGTTGTTGTCACTGTCGGAGCAGCAGGAACTTCAACAGCGCAAGCGCGATCACTCTCGTCGTTTACAACGCTGCTTAAATTCACATCTTCCGAGGCGTCCACATTTTCCGAGGGTGTAAACTCCGGATGGGATTGTTTTTGCTTTCCAAACCATTTCTTCTTCAACTTGGAATTCTGGAATTCAGCTCAGTGTCTAAATTTCTCCAAGAGTGAGATTGTTTATGAAGACACACTAATCTAAGTAGAAGAAGGTGCTCAGACCTGATCTTTCTTCTCTTTGGCCTCCGGGCTGAGAGCTTTCTTTACTGAAGAAAACCAATTTCCATTCCGTCCCATTTTCTTATTTTCACTCCACCAGATCTTCCTACACAGAAGAATATTCACAAATTTCAAATTCATTATCATTCCCTCCGTGGATGATTACTTCATCAAGCAGTCACTATAAGAAAGGTAGAACGTCAAAAGATAACACAGATCTAATATTCTGGATTGAATTGTTTCATCTGAAAAGGGGAAATCTAGTTAAGCTTACTGGCTGAGCTCCGAAAACTGAAAGATAGCGATTCCTACCCAAAAACTTGTACTCAGTCAGTTTAGAGAATTCAATTGATAAAATGCTGACATTCTTCAGCAACTAACCTGAGAATAACAGGGCTTCAGTTCAAATCAAAGGGCTGCAAAACCCAGATGGCGAAGTCACCAGGTCGCTCGGAAGAGAGAATCTGCAAATCATCGGCGGAAACAGAAGACTAGAACTACAGAGAAGAGATCGATAAAACCCAGGTGTAATGAAAGTAGGAAGATATCTAGAAATGGACCAAACAACCGAAAAAACTCCCGCGTCTTGAAATGGAAAACACGAGATCCCGGTAAAAGCTTCGAAAGATGATTGGAGAATGGGAGGAATATGAGAAAGCAAGAGTTTAGCTGGTTCTGCTAATGTGGACCCACTTCTCGACGTCGGAGAAAGAAGGGTCCCACAGAAAAATCCACATTCGCTGGCTCCAAAGATCAGATGCTCTCTCGACCTTTCAAAGCTTCTCTTCTTCTTCGTCTTCGTCCTCCTTTCTTTTACTCTCCCCAATGCCATCTCCTCTCCTGCACTCAAATCGCTTTTGACACCACTTTTTACATTTTGACCAAATTGTCTCCAATCGATTCATCGCTGATATCCGGAATACCCAGATGATTGTCCTCACTACCCATTACAGATTACAGATTTAGTAATGTTTTTCATGCAAAAACAGCTCAAACGCCATCTTATAATGCTCTCTAATATTCTATAGTTGAGCTCATAAGATTCCAAAAAGCATTCTGATAAGGCTGTTAATTATTGCCTTTTTTTTTAGTTTATTATATTTTTTTGAATACCCCATCAAAAAATTAAATGAAGTTTAACGCGTTATCAAAACTATAAATAACCCTTAAAATTTTATAATTAAAGTATCCAAAAATATTTGTATATCTTAATTATCTGAAACTGTCTTAGTTAATATATTTTTCATTTGAAGTGATCCTTTTAATTATAGATTATTAAGTTGTAATTTTTAGAAGAGATTAGTGAAGTGACTCACTACGGTGGTGGTGCCCGAGGATGTAACAAATTGTTAGACTTCATAAATTCTGATGTGTTTATTCATTTAACATTCTTTTGATATTTATATTTCGTATTCAATTTCGATAGTGCAAGTATTGTTTTATTTGTTTTAATATTGAAAAAAAAAAATTATTTGTTGTGTAAGTACGTTATGTCTAGGAGACTTGTATTTAAGTATGTCCATTTATGATCATCCCGTATTTCCTAGAAACATTCATGAAATTGTGATTCTTTCTAAGAAAATTACTAAAAGCATCTTTTTTAAAATTATTCTTATTAATATTTTTCAAGTTTATTTGGTTAACCAATTTTACACGCCCAACTCAAAGTCATTTTTAATTGCAAACGATGATTATGGAGTGAACACTAAGAATGGACGACCTCGAAGCCGTGGCCGTAGAGGCAGAACAAACGCTAAAGGTACTATTCCTACCTGGCTTTTCTGACTATGTATTCTCGGGTGTACTCGGGATACCGTCGCGCAGGTTTTCGCCGGAGCTGTACTCGGAGTCTTTCTCGGGTGTTTGTGGTTTGAGGTGGTGAATTCTGTGCTGATTCGCTAGTTTCCTGCCATTGAAGAGAGTGCATTGGGAGTAAGTTTTATGTGAAAGATACCACCACTTATATTCCCAATTTTCTCAAATTTGAATACGAAAACACAAGATCTGCAAGGAAAAACGATGCCTCCAAGAAAGATTGATTCACGCGAACGCATTTCAGGTAAATTCATCATCCTTTCGCTTTATGAAGTTAGTGCTGCTACTTCTGCTGGACTTCTGTAGCTTTTGCCATGCTTCATGGCTGCCAGGTGCTGTGCCTGTGGTTGATCTTACTTTTGCAGTTATCACTTCTGGAACATTGTTTTTTTGGAGTAAATTTGTTCAGAAATGAAGTTAATTATGAACTTTGAATCCCGAAAGTGTAGAAGAACTAGACCTCCTGGTTCAAAAGTGGCTGGTGGCACAATTAGACTAGTTTTTATGCTTGTGAAACTGGTGAAAACCAGCAATTGTGGATATTGGGTAGAAAGTCGAATTTATAATAGAGATTGTCCTGATTAGCCACAGTCTCTAACTCTGACAGTCATGATATGGTTTCAGGGTAACTTTCAGCAGGACAAGAGCTCAGAGTTGGATTCATTCAAACCAATAATCTTAATCCTCTCCAGTTTTACAAAACAAAATAGCTCTATAATCTTAATCCCCACACAAGCACTGACAGAAGAACAAGAAGTTTTCAACGAAACCAACTTTCAGTCCTGCTCGGACTGACAAGCTTCCCCCGCCATTGATGAGTTTATTCAAAAGCATTGCCGGGAGCAAGAGCACGCAAGGTCCCGCCATCGCCAGGCATGAGAATCGCCCGTCGACCCATGCCTTGCTCCCGCGTCACCATCAATGTCGGTCAATGGAAGATGGATAGCTTGTCTGGGTTCTCTAACAGAGTTCATTGGCCAACAGAACTTTAGTTCTCAATCTCATAAAAGTAGAGCGGAAGAGAGATGAATCCATCGTCAACCGAATCGCCGGAGTTTTTTTTTCAGAAAATCGGAATTATTAGGAAAAAAATGAAGCTTTATGACGGGAAAGACTAAGTTTTTTTTTTGTGAGAAAATCGGGAGGCAAACGCAAAACCAAAGTGGACCGAATCATGGGTGGCAGCAGAAAGCCCTAAAAAACTGAGGTTTTGAGGCATGGTCCACGCAGTTGGCTTGGTCTAACCTTGAGAAGATTTTCAATCCTGATGATATCTTTATTAAATACTGCATGCCGCTAGCCGCACTACCCACTACCCACTACCCGCGATTCCGGATTGAAGAGGAAGCCTCCCGCTCGATTGCTCTGCGCACGGTGGTCCTAATTTCTGCTTCTCCTAACTTCATCCCCGTTAGGTCGGATTTTCTGGTGCTTCGGCTTTCAGTTTTCCGCCCCTGCTTCCGCTCGACTTTCTCGGCTTGCCTCTACTCTTCTGAGACAGTGAGACTTACTCCGTCCTTCTCGTTCGATTCGAGTTCCTAGTACTTTTTTTAATCCTTCGATTTCCCACATTCAGGTTCAATAGACGAATGTATATGGAAAAAAATCAGATTTTTTGCTTCGTTATTGCATCTTTGATTCAACCCAACTTGATTTTACTATGATTCGGCAAAATATTGTAGTAGTTTGGATGACTGGAAGTATCATGCAATTGCCCTGCATAAATTCTTTTTTTTTCATATCTGGAAATATCTGATTTTTTCAAGTGGCCAGTTCAGTTGGTTTTGAGGCTGAAGAAGGAATTAACAGATCCTGTCGCTGTTCTACTAAGTAAAGCTACAAATTTAGGATTAGAAAAGTCAATGTCTAAATTAGAATTTTTAAGCAATCATTGTGGTGGCAATTGAGTAATGAAAATTCGTTTGAGTAGTAGAAAACGTAGACATTTACCAAATCTTGTTTTTTTATCGAATTGATTGTTGGATGACTGATTTACTGCAGATAATGAGTTTGGACGAGCAGCATCAGAACGTTGTGGAAGAGCGTATTCAAGAGGAAAAGAAACTTGAACCAGTTTGCAACAATGGCTTTGAGTCCATGAGTGGGGTGCACATTGCTCAATCAGACCTTGTTTTGATTCTTGATTATGGTTCACAGTATACTCATCTGATCACCCGTCGAATCAGAAGTCTCTCTGTCTTCTCCCTCTGTATTTCTGGCACATCTCCTCTTAAAGCCATTTCTGACCTCAATCCCCGAGTTGTTATTCTTTCTGGAGGACCTCACTCGGTCCACACACCCAACTCGCCGAGTTTCCCTCCTGGGTTCGTCGAGTGGGCTGAGTCCAAGGGTGTTTTCGTTTTGGGAATTTGTTATGGGCTTCAACTTATTGTTCAGAGCCTTGGTGGGGTGGTCAAGGTCAGTGAGAAGCAGGAATATGGGAGGATGGAGATAATGGTCGAGAAGGCTTGTGGATTATTCAGGTCAAAGATGATCGGAGATTGTGAACAAGTGTGGATGAGCCATGGCGACGAAGTGTCTGAACTTCCACCAGGATTTGAGGTGGTTGCAAAGAGCCGCCAAGGAGCTGTTGCAGCTCTACAAAACCAGTCAAGAAGGTTTTATGGTTTACAGTATCATCCAGAGGTAACTAGTTTGATTTTTTCTTTTTTCTTTCTTGATATTAAACCAAATATGCAAAATCTTAATCATTTCTTGAGAGTTTCATGCTTTAAACTCACTACAGGTTGAATATTTTGTATGATTTAGCCACTCTAACGGACCAGTCCTCCTTTTGTAGGTTACTCATTCACCGCAGGGAATGGAAACGCTTAAATATTTTCTCTTTGAACTCTGTGGATTGACTGCCAACTGGAAGATGGAAAATGTGCTGGACGAAGAACTAAAGGTGATCAATGAAACGCTGAGTCCCGAAGATCATGTGATATGTGCTTTGTCCGGGGGTGTAGATTCAACTGTTGCTGCAACTATCGTCCACAAGGCCATCGGAGAAAGGCTCCACTGTGTTTTTGTCGACAATGGCCTATTGAGGTAAGAGAGAAGACAACTACTTTGATATTCTTGATTATGATTGGTTCCCTCCAAAATTAGTTGCTAATAGAGAATTGATAGCAAAATTTCCAATGATATTCCGGTACCATAAAAATACCAGCATTGACGAATGTATAATACAAACATGTCCTATACTAATTATGAAAAGATCCTTAATAGTCACACTCCCTGCAAGTTTTTCTTGTGGGATCTAGAATATGTGAGTGTAGTTAGAGGTCTATCTGAAGAATACCTAATTTCTCCCGGTAATGATCTTTATGCTTTCTGCCATTCGACTCATTTCCAGTTTCTAATCATGTAGATACAAGGAGAGAGAGCGAGTGATGGAAACGTTCGAAAGAGATCTTCATTTGCCCATTACTTGTATCGACGCGGCTGACCAATTTCTCAAGAAATTAAAAGGCGTGGTCGATCCAGAGATGAAAAGAAAGATAATTGGGAAAGAGTTCATTAGCATCTTCGATACGTTTGCCCAAGATTTGGAGCTTAGAATAGGCAAAAAGCCTCGGTTTTTGGTTCAAGGGACGCTATATCCAGATGTAATTGAATCTTGCCCTCCTCCTGGAAGTGGAAGAACACACTCTCACACTATCAAGAGCCATCATAATGTTGGAGGGCTTCCGAAGGACATGAAACTTAAGCTCATCGAGCCGCTCAAACTCCTATTTAAAGATGAGGTATTGGATTTCAACTTCATGAAAAATTTGCGGAAAGTTATTTTGTTTTTAAATTTTAAAATCTGCTTCCATAAAGGTTCGACTACTAGGCAAGATATTGAACGTTCCGGTGGCATTTCTAAAACGCCACCCCTTCCCTGGGCCTGGTCTAGCCGTTCGAGTGTTGGGCGATGTGACTGAAAACAATGCCTTGGATATTCTCAGACAGGTATTTTGCGATTGCGGATGTCTTTTTTCTGATTTTTTGTCGTTTCTCACATGGGATTTTTCAGGTGGACGAAATCTTCATCCAGTCGATCAAGGAGGCCGGACTTTATGATTCTATATGGCAAGCTTTTGCAGTGTTTTTGCCAGTAAGATCAGTGGGAGTTCAAGGTGACCAGAGAACACACTCTCACGTCGTTGCCCTTCGAGCCGTCACAAGTCAAGATGGAATGACGGCTGATTGGTAATCATCTTTTTTCCTAATTGTGCATATTAGATTGCCCCAAATGTGGCTTTATTATCCTATCCATAATTGCTTTACTAAGTTGGGTTGGAAAGAGGGTATTGAAAAGGCTTCTTCCGATTTTACAGGTACAATTTTGAGCACAAGTTTCTCGATGATGTAGCCCGAAAAATTTGCAATGGTGTACGAGGTGTGAACCGTGTTGTCCAAGACATTACTTCAAAGCCGCCATCGACGATCGAGTGGGAATAATGCCCCACATCCTGGATGGTTGGACAGACAGTAAAAGGCTGCTGTATGGGTAAAGTTTTGATCTTTAGTAGCGTCATCATATCATTGTTTCGGGTGACTAATTTCGATGCCGAAGTTTAGATTGTTTTGATTTGATTTGCTTACGGCTTGAAAGTTGCTTAACTATCTTTATAGCATTTTAGATTGTTTCGATTTTGTTTGTTTCATGGCCACCCTCCCTACATTTGAGAAGCTTTTCCTCCAATTAGAAGTAGCCAAAACAGATCGAAATTATAAATCAGATTGAAATTGTCAGTTTTAATCTGATTTTAGTTTTAGTTTTTAAAAGATCGTAAGTTATAGGTCAGTGCTAGTTTTTGAAGTAAAAAATTGTGAAATCAAAACTTGGCATGTGGTCAAGTTCGAGTAAACCTCGACCTAAATTCTAATAAAATTTGATATAAATTTTAAAATTAGTTATAAATTCGTTCAATTAATTGCAATCTGACATATATATCATAAAAAATATATTTTATTATTATATTTTAATTTTTTTTAAATATAAAATAAAATTATGTTAAAATCAAAATAAAATTGAATTTGTTGGTTCTTTGTCGGTTTAAAAAATTTAGAACTGTGATTTCTGATTTTAATTTTATTTGATATAAAATTAAGCTAGAACGGTACGTGCTCACCCCTATTCCTAATTCGGCCAGATCGGTTGCTCTTTGACGGGGCTGCTCCTACTTTTGCCCAACGCCCTTCTCAAATTCTACACTACCCGTGTGTTTGGAACAAATAGAAATCATATGGAGCATAGACCACGTTTTACATGTTGATTTGATCAAACTCACGCATCCTGGGCTTCGAACTTTGATTTTGTCTAACTTAGAACAAAAGTCAGCCGTCTGGTCTCCCGTTCAGTAGAAAATTGGCATGGTGTAACTTTTGGATCATGATGACGTGCCATGTTTTACTTTTCTCAAAAGACTTGGACTATTTCCATCCATTTAATCTCTCCTTTTTATGCAGTTAATTAATTTTATAATTGCGATAAGTGGTGTTGTCAAATGTCATTACGAGAAGAATCCAACTATGTGTCTCAGAAGAGAAGGATTTGATTTGGTTCGATTTGGTTCAATTTGGTTTGATTTGGTTTGGTCTTATATAGGCCAAATAAACTAATTGATTTTATAAAATGACAATATCAGTTTTTATTGGGGTGCTTAATTGTTTAATTTTGTTACAAAATCAAACTAATCATCCCATGTTAAGCTTCCGTACTAAAAATTAATTCCTAAGAATCAAAATTATAACCTCAAAAAAATGAAAATACAAATCATATTCTTCGGTAGGCCAGGGTCCACGTCATCATGTCTGTCAAGGTCAGCATTTTTTTCTTCCTATAATAATAATTAAGACCGTCCAAAAGCCCTCCATCTTACCAGATAGTCAAAGCTTGCAGGCAATTCGCAATTCGCATTTCTCGAACCGTTCCTCTGAACTTCTCCATTCAAGCTTTTATGGGTCCCGATGGCGAATTAGGTTTAAAGCAAAGAATCCTGAGCTTCCCTTGACCTGCTGGCTAGGTTGGAGTTTTGACTATGAAGACCCCATTCTGGTTTTGGAATTGCTTTCCTTCCTCCTCTGATCTGAGCGCGGATAATGCCTGGAAAGGTATGTTTTCTACTGAATCTCTCTTGCTGCTCCTTTTTGGCTTTCTCTTACTCTTCGGTTGATCACCCAGATGACGATTTCCGACTCTTTACTCGCAACGAACTTAAATCTGCTACGCATAACTTTCGATCCTCGAATAAGGTTGGGCAAGGTGGATTCGGCGCTGTTTTTAAGGTTGTCGTCTCTCTCTCTAGAATCTGTCTTTCTTCGATGATTCTTTCTTTTTTTTGCTGATAAAAATTTGCGGGTGGACTTTCAAAGGGTCGGCTTCCGGATGGAACGATCATAGCTGTCAAGACTCTCTCCATCGAAATAGAATCCATGCGCGGAGAAAGAGAGTTCATTGCAGAGTTATCTGCACTCTCGAATGTCAAACATGAAAATCTTGTAAGACTTCGAGGATGTTGTGTTGATGGAACAAACAGATATTTGGTTTATGATTACATGGAGCACAACAGCCTTACACACACTCTTCTAGGTGAAGTTTTCGTCAATCTAACTCCAAAAAAATAATCCAGGCATGGAGGATGTTCGACGAAATGCCTTAAAGACGTTTTGTTCTTGGATTGTAGGGGCAGATTCAAACAGGCAAAATTTCGATTGGGAAACAAGAAGGGAAGTTTTGACCGGAGTTGCTCGAGCCATCGCTTATCTACACGAAGAGGTCGACCCCCACATAGTTCACAGAGATATCAAAGCCAGCAACATACTTCTGGATCATAATTTCCGACCCAAAGTTGCAGATTTTGGTTTGTCGAAGCTTTTGACAGCGAACAGCTCGTACATCAGTACTAAAGTGGCAGGCACGTTGTAAGCAATTCTAAAACTCAAATCTCTCTTTCTCCTTACAAAATTCCATCAATTTGCTAATCTGTATTGTTCTGTTATGCAAAAAAGAGGTTATCTTGCCCCGGAATATGCAATCAGCGGACACTTGACGAGAAAATCAGATGTTTACAGCTATGGAGTTCTTCTATTAGAGATTGTCAGCGGTCGTAGTGTTATCAATTTCGACTTAGAACATGGAGAACGCCATCTTGTCCAGAAGGTATTTTTGCTTGATTATATCATCGAATTCTCGCTTGAGTGTCATTCATCGAACCTGTTTTGAAGGATCTGTAATTCGGGTTTTCTGTGTGATTGTGTCTGCAGGCTTGGGAAGCATTCAAGGGCAATAACCTTGTGCAGTTAGTAGATCCAATTCTGGGGCCAAACTTTTCAAAAAAAGAAGCCTCGAAATTCTTAAAAACGGGTCTACTTTGTGTCCAAGAAAACGCTAGACAACGCCCGACAATGTCTACGGTTGTGCAAATTTTGTCTAACGAGGAGGATATTGAGATGGATAAGATTACAGAGCCAGGGTTGGTTGCTGATTACATGGAGATAAAGATGGGAGCAGGACAGAAGCGTTCATCTCACAGCATTTTCTCAAAGGGTTCCAACAGTAACAGCGTATGAGTCAAAAGTTCATATTTTTACTGTCGCGTTGACCTGTTTTTTTTAACTTTCTTTGAGTTAGAAATTCGTTGTGTACATACTGGGGTTTTCCCCACCATTTTTATAAAAGCATCGACCGTCGATGTAGTAAGGACTGATCATTCTAGAAAAACAATCATCGACACCGATGTAGCTAAAATTTTTAAAACTCCCACAGGTTTGATCATCAGAATTAGCAATGGATGGCCCATGAATCAGTAGGGAAAAGCTATTCTTAGAGGAAGTACTTTATCAACAACTGTACTTTTTCGGGCAGGAACTGGACATCCAGTTGGTGATAGAATTGAGATAAGGGTATCCAATCAAAAGATGCAAAAAAAAAGTAGCCAGAAAGATGATTGTGAACCACGAAATAAACAAATCTGTCACGTTTCATCATCGAATTCAATCACAAAGCAAAATGAAATCAAAATTAACCGCTAACAAGTGAAAATAACAGACCTTTCCAACAAAGGACAAGGGAGACTCCGAAATGGCGTTCCAGCTCAATCTTCAGGTACTTCAACGTCGCCATCCGCAATCTCTTGTTGCAAATCCTTTGGATCCTTACCATTGACCGTGCAACCGACCGAAACACAGGTCCCGAGAATCTCCTTCACCGTTCCAGTGAGGTCTTTAGCCATGGACCTCGGGCGCATGATCTTGGCAATCTCGGTGACATCGTCGAGCGAAATATTGCCACTGTGCTTGATGTTTTTGGTCTTCTTCCGATCACGCTCCGGCTCCTTGAGAGCCTTTATGACCAACGCCGCCGCGGAGGGAACAACCGAGACCTTGGCCTGACGATTTTGGACAGTGAGCTTGACGGTGACTCGAAGACCCTTCCAGTCTTTTGCCGTTTCCTTAGCAATGTCTTCTCCAACCTTCTTGGGAGAGAGACCAAGGGGCCCGATCTTGGGGGCGAGAGAACTCGCCGCTCCGACTTCTCCTCCCGTAACCCTAACGAAAACGTCGACCACTTGCGAAGGATCGAACTTCGGCGGCATGGCTGCGACGAGATGAGCAAGGACGACGGTGAAAGGGCTTGTAGAAGAAAGAAACGATAAGCTAGGGCTTCTAAGAGGAAATTAGTTAAATACCCAGCAATATTGGGCCTTTCATTTGGATATGGGTCTACGTTGGCAGCAGAGAAACGTTCAAAGCTTCTTCCTCGTGCTTATACTGCAGATTCTGCGCTAATTCCTCTGGAAGTTAGCTGATTGACCTTATGAAAGATTCAAAATCTGTTTCTTGCTCCTTTTTCCTCATTTTCTCTCCCTCCTTCTCCACGTTGTTGCATGGTTCGGACCTCCCAAACCCCCACCTTACCAATGGCTTCCATGAAGTTGGGAACAAAATCTGAAGCATTTCATCGCCAAGGCCAGGCCTGGTACGCATTTTATTATCTTTTAAATCTCGAACGAAATCGCCTTCGTTTTAGCTGAATCTGGAAGTATAATTTTGGGTTACCTTAAACTGAGCCATGCCA
This sequence comes from Begonia fuchsioides, assembly GCA_003255005.1. Taxonomy (NCBI): domain Eukaryota; kingdom Viridiplantae; phylum Streptophyta; class Magnoliopsida; order Cucurbitales; family Begoniaceae; genus Begonia; species Begonia fuchsioides. The sequence continues at coordinate 51,410 of QAOC01012015.1, read as the reverse complement.
ATGCCAAGCGGGTTATGCATTTTATTTCTCACTAATGAGGGTTTATTTCATAGTGTTTATCTGGAAATCGACTTGGGTTTTTGCTGAATCGGGAAACCTAATGTGGGTATTTCTTAAACTGGGAAATGCGAAAGATTTGATCGCTGTTTCCTTGACAAAGATTTTCTGCTTTCATACATTTAGATTATCGTAATCACCATTGCCTGGAGCTGCAGTTCTTGGCCTCTGCTGTTTGATTTAGATATTGTATTAAGGACTTCGGATTAGGGTTCTATGCTTATAATAGAAATATCTAAATGTTAGAAAGATTGGTTCAGAAAATTGGTGTGATTTTACTAGTCGAGGATTATCCTATTAATTTCAGGGTTAATTGCCCAACCATTAATCGAATTTGATATTTTCTCAGGCTCTGCTTGACTGGGCTTCAGAGAGATATTACCATCGAAGTTGGAGATTTTTCATTTCATCTTCACAAGGTTTATCTCAAATTTCTGCTTCCATTTTGTGAGTTGGTGCTCTGATTCTGACTATCAATTCTAAATCTTCTCCAGTTTCCTTTACTTTCAAGAAGCGGTTTTCTAGCGAAGGTGATAGAACAGTTTACTAGTGAGGATGGATCGTGCTGTCTCTTGCAACTTCCCAAACTGCCCGGCGGGGCCAAAGCATTCGAGCTCAGTGAAATTTTGCTATGGCGTAAAATTGGAGCTCACTGCTTTGAACATAGTCAGTCTTTTATGTGCGGCAGAGTATCTCCAAATGATGGAAGATTACGGGCAAGGAAATCTCATTGCACAATCAGAAGCTTTCCTCAATGAAGTTTTCTACAATTTGGAACGACACGATCAAAGGACTCGAAACTTCCGAAATAGTTCAGTCATATGTGGAAGGCCTTCATATTATCTCGAGATGTGTGGATTCATTAGCCATGAAAGCCTGTGCCGATCCACATTTGTTCAATTGGTAGGCGAAAGGATAAATCAACATTGACAACCAGGCTGAAATTGTTTTATGGAACGGAATTTCTGCAGCCTCTAAACAGCAGTCCATAGGGGATGACTGGTGGTTCGATGATGCATCATATTTGAGGTTTCCAATATATAGACTACTGCTTTCAGCTATCGAATCAAAAGGGATGAAACTCGAGATCATAGCTCAATCGGTCATTTACTATGCGAAGAAGAATCTGCCTTTTATGAATTGTGAATTGAGATTTAACGATTCCAATCTTACTAACAAAAGATCAACAATTTCTGCAGTTTCAGAGGCAGATCATAAGGAACTTCTTGAGGAGATTGTTGCCTTAATTCCCAATTCCCAATTAGAAGGGGGTAACAACAACTAACTTCCTGCTCAGACTACTCCGAATGGCTATGATCTTGCATTCGAGTGCTTCGAGTAGAGAAATTTTGGAGAAAAAGGTAGGAATTCTGCTGGATCAAGTTGTTCTTGTTGATCTACCAATCCCAAATATGGGTTACACGGTGGAGACCCTTTATGACTTAGACTGCATTCAAAGAATTCTCGATCATTTCATGGATCATTTCATGTTGGAATATCAGGCAATAGCCTTATCTTCTCCATCCATAACTGAGGAGGGACCGTTGATGAACGGCCTAATTTCGCTGAAGCCTGTGAGAAAGGTGGCTAACCTGGTGGATGGATATCTTGCTGAGGTGGCTTTTGATGTTAATCTTAAACCGGCCTAGTTTCAGGCTCTTGCAGCCGCCATTCCTGAGTATGTCCAGCCTCTTGATGATGGTACAGTATTGTATTGCCTTTAACAACAAAGATTCAATTGCTAACAGAGATATGTACTTTTATAAGTTCAGGCTCATCCATGTATGTTGGATTCAGAGAGAGAGAGAGCAGCTCTGCAGAATGATGAACTGCCAGAAGCTCTCATTGGAACCAAGCACTCATGCAGCCCAGGATGAGAGGCTACCTCTCAGAGTAATCGTTCAAGTTCTCTTTTCTGAGCCGCTCAGACTTCGAACCTTCATATCTGGTTGGTTTTTTGTCTCTGGCAACCTCGAATGCTCGCAACGTCCCAGTGGAAACCTCGGCGTACCCAAACGCAATGGATCTCGACCATTGGATTCTGCCCAAGAAAGAGCGAAAATAGGAGAAGAGATCAAAGAACGGGTTTTGGTTTTTGGAGCTTGAAAAGGAGTATTCAAGCATGAAAAATGGAGCTTCATAAGCTCGTTAAGACAAGGAGAAGTTGGAGTATTCTTCCTAGAAAGTTTGGTTTTAGAAGAAAATCAGACATGCATGCCTAAGCCAGGAGAAATTGAAGCACCAGAATCATCTCTTAGCGCACTGCAGGATCAGGAAAATGTGGATGGTGTTCATTGAAGTAGGCTAGTTTCTCTTTGATGAATTGTTCTTAATTGATTCTATTTCTACGCGTTTCTTTTGCTACAACTGATGCAAGTCCGACGCAAATGAAGTTATCGACGCTAGAAACCATGACCAAGTGTTGAAATGGTTGGTAAGTTTAATCTGGTTTCTAGCTTCTGACTAGACATGCATCGTAGGCTTGTAGAAACTCTTTTAGAGATGATCAAGGATGTGTCGATTGCCATCGATTGCCGGAAGGGCCGGACTGTCACTGCTGCCATGGAGTCCCGAAGGGAAAAGAAAATCTTGCCTCGGTTTCTCAAACGATACAAGCGCAGATTGTCAAACAAGCCTACTGGCTCTGAAACTCTGGCTTCTCGAAAGGCTCATTACCTTAGCTCGTTTGCCGGCTCGAATTTTTGTCGAGCCGAGCCAGGCTCGGACTGGAACAGTACCGAGCCTTTCCAGTCCGAGCCTGGCTCGAGCAAGCCTCCCGGTCGAGCCCAAGCCGAGCCCGCCTAAAGAGGCTCGACGTCGCGCCTCGTCGCGCCTCCGTCGCCGCTCGTCGTCGTCGTCGCTCGTCGGTCGTCTTCGCCGTCGCCTCTCGCTCGTCGCCTCATCTTCATCGTCGTTGTCTTCGCCAGATCTCGCCTCGTCGTTGCTGTCGCCTCGTCGGGCAGTCCGCCTTCGTCGCCCATATCTTCGCCGTCCTCCGTCGCCTCGCCTCGCCTCGCCTCGTCGTCGCTAGATCTCGTCGCCCTCGTCGTCGTCGTCGCCGCTCGTCGTCGTCGCTGCTCGTCGTCGTCGTCGGTCGTCGCCTCGTCTTCGCCGTTGCCTCTCGCTCGTCGCCTCATCTTCATCGTCGTCGTCTTCGCCAGATCTCGCCTCGTTGTTGTCGTCGGCTCCTCGTCGTCGTCGCCGTCGTCTCCTCGTTTGCCGACTCTATCGAGGCGTCGTCGAGAGCAGAGAAGGAGAGAAAGAGGGAGGGAGGGAGAGAGAGAGGCCATCCCCCGACGGCCACCCCCCTCTCTCTCTCTCTCTCTCTCTCTCTCTC
>QAOC01012015.1:0-46494 GCA_003255005.1 Begonia fuchsioides | reverse complement strand
AATGTTATGTAATTTTTCAATAAATGCTATGTAATTTTTTAAATGTTATAATGATTATTTTTCAAATTTCTCATTACGCTCGAATTGTTCGGTTCGTTTAAGCTCGGCTCGTTTTTGGCTCGATTAGGCTCGGGAGTTGGGCTCGCTCGGCTCGAGGCTCGGCTCGAATAGCTCGAGGCTCGATAGCTCGCTCGAGCCAAAAAATTTCGAAAAAAAGCTCGACAGGCTCGGCTCGATTAGGCTCGACAGGCTCGGCTCGTTTGGCTCACCAGGCTCGAGTCGGCTCGATTGCCAGCTCTAGCTCATTGTAAACTCTAATTTTAGTTGGGCTCTAAATGAAATATGGAAGAACACCCAAGCACCCTCAAAACATTTTATTTGAAATTTTCATAATTTTATGTGTGATTTTTCAAATAAGGAGTAGGATTAGGGATGGTCACGCCAGTCCTGTCCAGTTTTATCTAAAAATAAATTAGAATTTATGATTTTAGATTTTAGAATTAGTACTAGAATTAACTCTTTCGTTCTAATTTTAACTAGATTTTATTTTATATTTAAAAAAAATTAAAATATAATAATAAAATATATATTTTTATTATATTTGAGTCGATTTTTTTAAATAACTAGACGTGTTTATAACGAATTTTAAGATTTATATCGAATTTTATCATTGTTTGGATTGAGTTTTACTCAATTTTAAAATTTTTTTACCACGGTCTTAGTTCTAGTTTTACGGTTTTTTATTCTTAAAAATTAATACGAGCCCATAAATTATGATTTTTAATTTAGAACTAATATTAAATTAAAATCGACTAGTAGTATGCTTTACTATTTCTTTATCGTTTTATCTATTCCCATATGTGGAGGCAAAGTGGGCAGGAGAAGGGAGTTGTTTTGCAAGGCAAAAAACAGAGATGGGTCCCAAAGAAAAAGAGAGGTTTTGTGCAATTTTGGTATTGGAAGTCCTCTTCACTCCATATCTTCGATAATTTAGGCTGCACATCATCTTCTCAACTTCCAATCTTCTTCCTCTTAGCTTTGTTTGGGATCTCTTGAAACAAACACTACACCACAAAGAAAAGAAAAGAAATATGAATCTCTCCCTTTTTCTTGAAGAAAACAGACTTTTATTTATTTACTAATTTGGAAGTGAAATTTAATCGGATATAATTGAGGAGAGAGCAGGTGCATGAATGGAGGGTGGACGTACACAGTACGACATCCAAATCAGTTCCAAAGAACATGGTTGATGCTTTTCTCTCTTGGCCAAAATGTCTGTGCGTCCATGGAGGAGGAAGAACGAAGAGAGAAAGTAGCCAAGCAGAAGGACCGATCCTACGACCGTGCATTGTGCAATCAAAAACATGGGTTTGATAGAGACCACTATTATGGTGGTTGGAGAAGAAGAGAGAAGGAAAATGATTATAGAGAGAGAAGAGAGAGAAAAGAGAGAAAATGACAAGAAGGCTATGGGGCCGAGAGCATGGAAGATGGGAATAGATGCAAAAACAAAAGAGGTGCATCCCAATCTCACACATTGAACCCAACCAACTCCCCACTATGCAACAAAATTATTAATCGTCACACACCCACACGTCTCTTTCTTTTGAGCTCACCTTCTTCGTACCCTCAAAATACACAGATCTAACGATCATACTTCTGATGTGTCTGCTTCGAGTAGTTGATACGATAACAAATTATTGTAAATCACCAACGAATAATCGACTTCTCAATGCAAGAAACCGAGAAGAAGAATAAGAATTCATTTCAATTAGATTGAAGCATGAGTATGGATGAAAGGGTGAGCATGATATTGCGAAAAACATCTAAGGTAGTGTGACGATCCGCCCAAATAGCACGTGAGAATAGTACAATCTCACATCGTTTGGAAAAATAATATTTGTGTTGTGTATAAGTGTAGTTCTCTATCTTATCTAGTACAATACGTTTTAGGCTTTAAACCCAAAAAAAAAATATATGAGGATGACACATGTCTAAAGTAAACAATATTGTGCTGAGAACACCGATGAATGTTACAAATAGTATTATAGCCTTGTCTCAACCTGAAGTGTGCCGACCATGATGATGAATACATCGAGCCCCTTTAAGTGGGATGAATTGTGACGACTCGCCCATATGAGAGGTGCGAGGGCAATACAATCTTATATCGTTTGAGAAAGTGATGTTTGTTCTGTAAATACAACATGTTTTGGATTATAAACCTAAAAATAAATTCATGAAAATGATGTTGGTCCAAAAGCAGACAATATTATTTCGTAATATTGAGAGACGTATAGGTGGTGCAGAGGGAAAGACAAAAGTACTGGGGAGGGGAAGAAAACGTATTGGGTAGAGGTTCTCTTCACTGTTACTCTTGTGATGTCAGGTACGTACATTTTATCTCTGGGCTACTGAGTTACCTTGATTTATTCTTTCACATGCTGTCGGACTGAGCTGTGAGGCCGTGTTGCGAAGTTCTCTTCATGGAGGAGATGATTCTACATATTTGGAGATAAAACTTAATAAAAAATGGTATGATCTTGTATCAAAACGGTCTGGGGAGATGAGTTATGATTGAGGAGAAAGACTATGACGGGGATATGAAAGGATTATTTTCTTCAAGAGAGACTCAAAGGTTGAATGACTTGAATTTTCAAAAGAAAAAAAAAAACCGAGAGAGATGACATGAAAAGTCTTCCTATCCCAACTACTACTCCATTTATGACCTACAACTCTAAGAGTATGCTCCTTTTCATAAAATCTCGTTTAGGTCAAATGGTTCCTCTTTATCACTCGTTTTCTCCTCGGTCAACTCATCCCCATTAACTCCTAAACGAGGTTTAATGCACTATCAAAGTTTAGGGAGCTGTCTGGTTTTGTTTCGACAAAAAATCTTATCATTTTGGACACAGAATCTGCAGATCAATCAAACAAGTCGGGATCGTAGAGTTCATAGGTTAGGGTTTATAGTGGCGGAGAATGGGGAACACGAATTGTCGTAGGCTGCTTTTTAGAGGTATTCAATGACCAAGCACGAAGCTTCAGTCTCATAAAATACCCTTCAATTGCTCTTGTTGAATTTCTATCTTGGAATTCGTTAAAAGAAGGAAAACTGTTTAATTTATATTATATGATTATTTATATGGGACAAGTGGGTGATGACTTTGAGGGACTATGTCACGAAATTTGGGTTGATCGCCAATTCGACATCTCAATGGAAAATTGGAACGTTTGAAGTAGAGCGAGCATCCAACATGATAAGATATTGTCGATTTTAAGTCGGCGTCATTTTCATAAATTTATTTTTAAATTTATAATTCAAAATGTATTTGAAAACAATATTTATATATTATACTATTCTCACATCATTTACCTAGTCAGATAGTCACCCGTCTGAACAAACCATAGAATGCCAAATTCAATAGCTTAGGGTCCTGATCTAACCTAATGTTCAACATGGTCATCCCAAACAAAATGTGAAATAATAAGTTTACATGCAATAACTTTTAGTTGAAGTGATCGAGTGAGCCCTAGCTCTAGAGTATGATGACAGATATTCAAATATAGCCTTAGGATTAGTCATAATCATAGTCTCCATAATTTAGGTGAGAGAATCTCTCTCCTTTTGACTTCTTCAATCCTGAAAGTCGTCTCTCTCTTCCCAAAACTTTGAAGATCATGTTTGAATTCAATAGTATTTTGAAAATACTATTTTCATGCGGAACCCACTCCAGCTTCTTTGTGGAAGTTTGCAGACCGACCCTTCTACTTTAACCCTAGTCTTTCGACGAAATAATTGGATGATGTGCTGTCTTAGGTCTCGAAACAATGGCGTTTTACAGAGCCGGAGGAAGGAGATACGATGGGGGAGAAGAGGTGTAATGAAAGTGGAACGTGGACAGATAAGAAAGACTGAACTAACTGCTCAACCAGCTCCGATCAGTCGCCGGCCACTGCTTCACAGGCTTTGCCCCATTAAGTTTCTCAGTCTGTGTTTTCTGTTGAATTTTAGGAATCAAATTTTAGCTGGATCCAACTTTGATAATTGCGGGTTCGGAAAGATGTAAAAAAAACACTTGCACGAAATGGGGAGAGATATTGGAAGACAGCTTCCATGGAAGACTCAGACAAGGAACTGTGGGGAGTGGGTGCTGGAGTTGGAGCCTTACTAGCCTTTCCACTGCCACTGTACGGCAAGAACAGAATCATATCTATTCCTTTTTCCTTTTTCTTTTCTTTTTATTAATGAAAATAAATAAATATAGGGCAATTTAGCTCATCCATAAACCATATTTTCTCCTTAAATTATCCAAAAAAATCCAATCCGAATATTACAGGCTGAAATTGGAGAAATCTGCAGATCTTTCGCCCCAAAAATGTTTATAATCTGAAGGAGTCGGTGAGTTTATTAAAAGAGAAGCGTGGAGAAAGCAGGTCTCTTTCTTTGTCTCAGGCTCAGACTCTGATATGCGTAAATTATAATCCAATCTTCTTAAGTACTCTGACCAGGCCTCCATTATCAGAACTGTTGCAGAAACATGTTTTGGAACTAAACAAATCTCCTAATTCGCTGTCATTTTTCTTCAAAGAATCTTAATTATTTTAGCCAGAATAACCCACCATCGTTTCGTGGAATCCTACGTTGAGTTCTTCTTCTCTTCTTTTTTTATTCCCACCTCCCAAAGTTTTCGTACTCTATCTGATATGATTGTGGTAATCAGAACTGTGTTCTTTATAGCTCTTGCTTTTCGGAAAAATGGGATGTGGGTCTGCAAGAAACAGAGGAGCGTTGAGGATATCTTAGTTGGTAGCTCTCTGTCTTCGTATTAATGGCGGAAACGAAGCAGGGGAGTAGCGTACGAACAGAGCCGAGGGCGACTCATTTTCTTCAAGGGTTTTGTTTCTGACAAGACAAAAGCAGACCCACGTTTTGATTTCCCAAGTCAACCGTCGGAGCAGTGGATGGAGGTGGAGTTTGCTTCTTTAATGGCGGAAATGGCTATCTTTAAATACTGTCTTCTGTAAGTCGCCGGATTTGAAGGAGAGAGGAAATGGAGTGAAGTTTCAGACCATCGAATTTAATTTCATATGCAAGCTTTTAACTTGTGGAAGAAGATAAAGATCGAAGAAAAGAGAGAACTTTCCCTTGATCAAATAAGTAAAAATGAACCATTTTCACCTTCTTCTCGTTAAGATCCAGAAAAAAGATTTTTTTGATTATGAGTTATTTTAATATTGCAGGTCTGCATCTGTTTCGGTCAAAAAAAGGAAAAAATTCCTCCATTGCTGTGTTCACAGTGTTCTGTCGGGTGGAAGAAAAAATAAAATCATCTTTTCTCACTGCTTCTTCTCTCTGAACCTGTAAGTCATGCGTCGCTTTCTGTGTTTTTCACAGTGGAAGCAAGATGGGAACAAAAACCAATTCTAACTGTTAAAAAAAGCCATGGCTGTTGGTGTCGAGTACTCCACTCTACCTCAGATAAGAGGCTGAACCAGAGAAATCCGAGGAGAGAGAAAAACGAGGAGAGAGAGAGAGAGGTTGGGGGTAACGTCAAAAACACGAGTTCAAAAGCGAGGTAGAGTGAGGTAATAACGGGGGGGAAAGAGAGATTGAGAGCTGGCCTCTGCCCATGATAAAGCTTGGACCTGAGCAAATGTCACAAGATTGTGAGGAGATAAAGACGATTGAGCAGTGGAAATGGTCCGAAATGCAGGGGCTTGAGCTCGTTTCTTCATCAGCTCCGACGGGCAACGAAGAAGAAATGGAGAAGGCGAAAGGAAGAGAAATGGAGAGCCGGGAAACGAAGGTAGACGGCGGCAGTGAAGAGAAACCGGAAACCGTTCCGGTTGTTGGGTTCCGAGAACTCTTCAGATTCGCCGACGGTTTGGATTACTTTCTTATGGCACTTGGTTCTGCCGGAGCCGTCGTTCACGGTTGCTCCCTGCCTCTGTTTCTCCGGTTCTTCGCCGATCTCGTCAACTCTTTCGGGTCGAATGCTGACAATCTGGACAAGATGACGGAGGAAGTTTTGAAAGTGAGAGTAAAGTTCTAAATGCGATCGAGTTAATTGTTTCTCATTTCCTGTTCTTGATTTGCAGTACGCATTTTACTTCCTGGTCGTCGGAGCTGCCATATGGGCGTCTTCCTGGGCAGGTGACCTTCCCTCCCATTTTCATCAATCGTCTTCCATCATCTGATGAGCGAAAAAATAACCACGAACTTCGATTTTTCATTGCAGAGATCTCGTGTTGGATGTGGACTGGAGAGAGGCAATCGACGAGGATGAGGATCAAATACCTGGAAGCTGCTTTAAACCAAGACATTCAGTTCTTCGACACACAAGTTCGAACATCCGATGTTGTTTCCGCCATTAATACCGATGCGGTGATGGTCCAAGACGCCATTAGCGAGAAGGTATAGCAAATCAATGGATTCTGGAGTTTGCTTCGACAATGATCTAGGAAATTAAAAAAAAAATTGAATGATTTTCGCAGCTGGGCAATTTTATTCACTACATGGCAACCTTTGTTTCTGGTTTTGTGGTGGGTTTTACTGCTGCTTGGCAGTTAGCTCTGGTCACTCTGGCCGTAGTTCCTCTCATCGCCGTCATCGGAGCAATCCACGCCACCACATTGGCCAAGCTCTCTGCCAAGAGCCAAGAAGCCCTTTCTCAAGCCGGAAACATTGTAGAACAGGTCAGAAAGCACAGTTTCCACTTCAAACTCGATCTTTTTGCTGTATTTGTGCTTCATTCTCATCTGGGTATCTCTGGTTCTGAGCAAAAACGCAGACAATAGTTCAAATTCGGGTCGTTTTGGCGTTCGTCGGAGAATCAAGGGCCTTGCGCAGTTATTCGGCTGCTCTCAAGGTTTCTCAGAGACTAGGCTACAAAAGTGGATTGGCAAAAGGGTTGGGTCTTGGGGCGACTTACTTTGTTGTCTTCTGCTGCTACGCCCTTCTTCTCTGGTACGGCGGCTATCTGGTCAGGCACCACCTCACCAACGGTGGCCTCGCCATTGCCACCATGTTTTCCGTCATGATAGGCGGACTGTAAGTGCAATTTTACCATTTTTATTTCAAATTTTATCTCTTTAGCTCACAAATCACCACCCATTCCAGGGCCTTAGGCCAATCCATTCCGAGCATTACTGCATTCGCCAAAGCAAAAGTGGCAGCTGCCAAAATTCTTCGCATAATCTATCACAGACCCGCAGTTGATCGAAACAGCGAATCGGGTTTGGAATTAGAATCCGTAACAGGACTAGTCGAGCTTAAAAGCATAGAATTTTCGTATCCGTCCAGACCAGACGTACGAATACTTAACGACTTCTCCCTCAATGTTCCGGCCGGCAAGACCATAGCTTTGGTCGGTAGCAGTGGGTCGGGGAAGAGCACCGTAGTATCACTTATTGAAAGATTTTACGACCCCATTTCAGGTCTTCCCTTCTTCTTTACCTTCTTCCGGCGTCATAAATTTCTTCCCGAGGAAATTGACTTATAATTCTGGATCGTGAAGGATGCGTTTTGCTCGACGGGCATGATATAAAGACGCTAAAGCTAAGATGGCTGAGGCAGCAAATAGGGTTGGTAAGTCAAGAGCCGGCTCTGTTTGCGACCACCATTAAAGAGAACATACTCCTGGGACGGCCGGAGTCAAACCAACTCGAGGTAGAAGAAGCTGCACGGGTCGCAAATGCCCATTCTTTCATCGTTAAACTTCCTTATGGCTATGATACTCAGGTTAGGCCAATATTTAGTTAGTGATTCACATGGTAGAGCTAGAAATGTAATTTTGAAATTGGCAGGTGGGGGAGAGAGGGTTGCAGCTTTCCGGAGGCCAGAAGCAGAGAATTGCAATAGCCCGGGCAATGCTGAAAAACCCGGTTATATTGCTCTTAGACGAGGCGACCAGTGCCCTTGATTCTGAATCGGAAAAGCTCGTTCAAGAGGCCCTCGATCGGTTCATGATCGGAAGGACAAGTCTCGTGATTGCCCATCGCCTCTCGACGATCCGGAAAGCCGATCTTGTTGCTGTTCTCCGGCAAGGAAGCGTGTCTGAAATCGGCACTCATGATGAACTCATCGCCAGAGGAGACAACAGCATCTATGCCACACTCATCCGAACGCAGGAGATGGCCCACGAAACGGCTCTCAACAATGCTCGGAAAAGTAGTGCAAGGTATATTCATTATTTTACTCGGATTATGATCGATGAAATATGATTCTTTCGTTACAATTTCTTCTTTTGTAGACCTTCGAGTGCGAGAAACTCGGTGAGTTCGCCTACAATTGCACGAAACTCATCATACGGCAGATCGCCTTATTCTCGTCGGCTATCGGACTTCTCCACATCCGATTTTAGTCTCTCCCTTGACAACTCTCATCCGAACTACCGAGCCGAAAAGCTTGCGTTCAAAGAGCAAGCCAGCTCCTTCTGGCGCCTAGCGAAAATGAATTCTCCCGAATGGGCTTACGCATTGCTCGGTTCGATCGGCTCTGTCTTTTGTGGATTTTTAAGCGCATTCTTTGCATACGTTCTGAGTGCTGTTCTTAGTGTTTACTACAATCCAAGCCATTCTTACATGAGCAGAGAGATTGAGAAGTACTGCTATTTGTTGATCGGGCTCTCATCAGCGGCTCTGCTCTTCAACACGCAGCAGCATTTCTTCTGGGACATTGTGGGCGAAAATCTTACGACTCGAGTGAGGGAGAAAATGCTTGGGGCTGTGTTAAAAAATGAAATGGCCTGGTTTGATGAGGAGGAGAACGAGAGTGCTAGAATTACTGCAAGGCTGGCTTTAGATGCTAACAATGTCCGGTCTGCCATTGGAGATAGGATTTCTGTGATTGTTCAGAACACAGCTCTCATGTTGGTTGCCTGCACGGCTGGATTTGTGCTGCAATGGCGTCTGGCCCTCGTGCTCGTCGCTGTTTTCCCGGTGGTTGTGGCGGCCACCGTTTTGCAGGTTGGTGCTGCATATTTCTATCGATCGAAGTGATTTAACGCGATATAACATAGATTTAACAGAGTTATTTATTGCAGAAAATGTTTATGAGTGGTTTTTCGGGAGATATCGAAGCCTCCCACGCGAAGGCGACTCAATTGGCGGGAGAGGCGATAGCCAACGTAAGAACAGTGGCAGCCTTCAATTCCGAGGGGAAAATCGTCGATCTTTTCTCTTCAAACCTCGAGATTCCTCTAAAACGTTGTTTTTGGAAAGGACAGATTGCCGGAAGTGGATTCGGTGTAGCCCAGTTTTTGCTCTACGCATCGTATGCTCTCGGTCTTTGGTATGCTTCTTGGCTAGTAAAGCATGGAATATCGAATTTCTCGAACACTATCCGGGTTTTTATGGTCCTCATGGTCTCAGCCAACGGTGCAGCCGAAACATTGACCCTAGCCCCCGACTTCATCAAGGGCGGTCGAGCCATGCGCTCGGTCTTTGCTCTTCTTGACCGAAAAGCCGAGATTGAACCAGACGATCTAAATGCCACCCCAGTCCATGACCGACTACGAGGCGACGTCGAATTCAAACACGTTGATTTCTCGTACCCAAGTCGACCTGATGTCCCGATTTTTCGCGACCTCACTCTCCGGGCTCGTCCGGGCAAGACTCTGGCCCTAGTTGGCCCAAGCGGGTGTGGTAAAAGCTCGGTAATTGCACTAATCCAGAGGTTCTACGAGCCGACATCCGGACGAGTCATGATTGACGAGAAAGACATCCGAAAATACAATCTTAAGTCCCTCAGACAGCGCATTGCAATAGTTCCTCAAGAGCCATGCCTGTTCGGTTCGACCATCTATGAAAACATCAGTTATGGCCGGGAATCAGCTACCGAAACGGAGATAGTTGAAGCAGCGACACTTGCCAACGCTCACAAGTTCATATCTGCATTGCCGGACGGGTATAAAACATTTGTAGGGGAAAGAGGCCTGCAACTATCGGGTGGGCAGAAACAGAGGATCGCCATTGCCAGAGCTCTGGCCAGGAAGGCGGAGCTGATGCTACTTGATGAAGCAACCAGTTCATTAGATGCAGAATCCGAGCGATCAGTCCAGGAAGCGCTCGACCGGGCTTGTTCGGGAAAAACAACAATAGTTGTTGCTCATCGTCTGTTTACGATCAGAAACGCTCATGTTATTGCTGTGATCGACGAAGGAAAAGTGACCGAGCAGGGCTCTCATTCACATCTTTTAAAGAATTATCCGGACGGGTGTTACTCTCGGATGATTCAGCTACAAAGATTCACGCATAACCAAGTCACCGGGATAGCTCCGGGCTCAACATCGATGGCCAAACTTAATCCAGAGGAAGGTGAAAAAGAGAGTTAGAAATTGGAAAATTTCAAAAGAAAAGTTACTTAGCGTCTTACAATAGTTCTTCCTCCAGCTTTTTGACATGTTTAATCTAGAATGTCCTGTGTATTTACGTAACTTTTTCACCTTTTATTCGCTTGTCAAAAAAGCTCTAAAACCCGAGAACCCGAGACGAAAGCAAAATTCGTTTACCATTTATAGTTGGATCTTCAAATTATAAAAAAAAATGAAAAAAAAAAGAAAAGAAAAGAAGAAATGATGGAGGGTGTGAGTTGGATGAGCGTATTAGTGAAAAAAAGGGCTGGCATGGGGAGCAAAAAAGGGTAGCCAAGCCTGAAAGTGGAAGAAGACATAAACAAGAGAAAGAACAAAAACAAGATGATGCAGTTTCAGCTTTTTGCTCCGGCGTGCTGCTGTTTACTTTCAGCCGGCGGTGGAATTCAGGCCATTTGAAGGGTAAACAAAAGGAAGTAGCTTTTTCAGATTAAAATGTGCAATGGCTGTATCACAGTTTCCTATATTTGCTTCCCAAGTCCACCATTTTCCACCAGAAAAATACTTGTTTTTCTCAGGGTAGTAATTACCTACCAGTAATTACAAGTACAAGGTATACATACAATATACTACAAACATAAGGTACGAAGAAATCAAAATTTAAAAAATTAAATTTAAAAAAAACCCAAATATGGTAGACAGAAAAAATGTAGTTTTTTGTGTCTATTTTCGTTAAGTTCGATCATTATATATAATATAAAAATGACATAAATAATATTAAAATAAAATTAATTGAAATAGTAATTCTTGACTTTTTATTTTTGAAAATGTCATAATGATGTCCTACCCTTCTTTGAAACTTAAATAATTAGAAACTAAACATCCGGGATATAAAAATCTCTGTCATGCGTTAAATTTAACGACCATTTGATTTTTTAAAAGTCAATTGAAATCTGCCTTAAAAAACAGACAAGTTTTTATTTGAGTTTAATGCTTAACAAGGTATACTTGTTTGTTACGTATATATCCATAAACATCATACACACATAATGTGTTTAATTGACTGATATCAGATGATTCTTTTGTCTTGTTGCAGTAATACATATATATCGACAGGCTTCCACAATCTTATGCTGCATATATATATATATATATATATATACATGCAGATGATTCTAGTTTCTACCATCTCTCAGTCGCACATGTGAATTTGCATCTTTTACCATTCCTAATATTGAATATATCTTAAGCGATTAAATCGCAAAGAACCCTTTGGTTCTCCATTGAGAATTTTCATACCCATGCTAAAAATACACTATCATACTTGTTAAATCTGCTGTTTATAGCAACAAATAATAAACGTGATAGAGAGAGATCAATCTTAGAAAGATTATCTGGCATATCAAAGTTGGATAAATGAGGCTAAATGTTTGCGATAGACAAATGAAAACAAATAAATAAATCTTTGATCAGAGGGTTAAGGGAGCATTAAAGCCAGGATTAGGGAAAACTTGTTCTTTTCTGCAATCAAACAACTAAATATCATAAAATTACTTTCAGGTAATCTACGAAAAACAATCTTCAACTCCCTTAACTTAGTTTGGCAGTGTTCTTGAGGAAACAATTCTACAAAGCAGTCTAATTTATAGAGATCTTGAATATGTCTTCACTTTCCAGACAACCCTTTTCATTTGTGGTTAAATGTTTCTGGAAAATTCAGCAGTATAAAATTAGTCTTAACCCCGGATTCAATCCGAAATTGAATCAAGAAGTTATATGAATTCAATTCGTACCAATGTGTGTTTATTCCATAACCAAGAAACGAAAAAGTCAAATTGTTTAACTCGATCTAACAACTTGTCGAGATGTTTTTTTTTTCATGAAGAAAACTAAGTTTGCTTGAGTTCTGATATCAAGAATTCGCAATTCTAGGAATATTAGCCATAAACTGAAGATATAGCAGAAATGATACCTGTCAAGTTTGTCGGTTTCAATGTCGAGTATCCAAATCAATTCCATATTTTATCTGATTCCTATAGTTATTATCTCACATAATATCAATCATTCAAAGATGTTACTTGTGATATTAATTCAAACCTAATGAAATCAACTATAAGCTCCTAAATAGATACATCACACTAGTCATGCGAATCTCTAAACACTTTGAAACTTGTCTTCTGGCTGCTGTTGGGTGTCAAAAAAGTTTGAAGGTTTGATAATTTACCTCTCAAAAGCAATAAATGAAGTAAAATTTTCAAGAAATCACACAGATGAACAAGATCATTCTTGTTAAATCCACATTTGGGAACAGTTTTATTCTCTCTGATATAATATTTGCACATAAACGACTTTATCTTTCTGCAAAAAAAAAATTAAAATTATCAAATGATCAAGTGCGGGTGTAGTAACCTTGAACGGTTGGTTTGGCAATGTTCTTGAAGAAATACTTCTGCAACCATTTAAATTACTGTAGACTTTCTTGGTTCAGTGTTGGTTGGACTTGTTTAAAAATGCTTTGGTTTGTCCTTTCAAACGAATCATGCAAAGATAAGGCCAAATGGTTGCCAAATTCCTTCCAAAAGTAAATTAGTCAATAAATTTGCAACACTTGATTGCTTTTTAGTTGTCATATTACATAAAATTACATGATCATACTCGTTAATTCTATTATTTATGACAGAAATCATAAGTAGAGAGATGAGTGGTAGGAAAATGAAGTGATAAGACAGAGGGAACTGGAAACAATTGTGAAAAATAAATTCATCAGTTCATGGATTTTCATCTATTCTTGGCGCCTAGGGTTGAAAGGAGCATCAAGATCAAGATTAGGGATTCTTGATCCTCTTCCTGACATGATATTTCAGAAATCCTATTTATTTCCTGCACTGAAAAGATTGATAAACATTAAAATATTAAGAGATTAAAATAAAAAAAATGAATGAAAATTTTAAAATAATTATAATATGGGTTCAGTCCATCCATTTTCTTCCATCCTGGAGGATTTAGGGTTGAAGGGAGAGCATCTAAACCAAGACCAGGGAAACTTGATCCTCTTCTTGGCATAATACTTCACAAAAAAAACTGAAGTAATTAGTTCTGCAAGTAAACGATTGATGAACATAAAAAGTGTGAAATAATAAGTTTCAAGAAATCGACGCAATTAAACGATTTAGTCTGTATGCATGTTTCTGAAAAATCTTTTCATTTGCCAAAAGGAAACAAAAACTTGAGAGATAATGACATGTTTCTGGTCATCGGGTTGTAAAATCAGCCTTTAACATAACTATGGTGGCAAAAAAGAAGCTTGAGAGAACAATGAATGAGAAATTCTTGGATTGAAAAATTAGCCCTAACCCTAGTTACGGTGGGCAAGAAGACCATAAGAGCTTGCGGAAACTTCAAATTCAATGATTGAAATGAACCATAAAGTTCGGAGATAAATGCATGTTTCTGATGCTTTGATTATAAATCAGCCCTATTCCTAGTTCGGGTTTGTAAAAGAAAGCACAAGATTCAACGGAAGTTCTTGGGCTGATTCATAGCTTTCCGAAATAAATTCATATTTCTGGAAGTTGGATTACAGAATCAGCCCTAACCCTGGTTTGTGAGGCAATAGAATATTTAAATGAAATCCTTGGAAGAACAACGATGAAATCCATCAGTGAAAAAGAAATGAAACTTAAGCAGATTCAGAGAGAAAGAGAGAGAAAAGCGTCGATCCTCGCCTTGCAAAATAGAGGAGAGGTAGGGTTTCCGACATTGAAAAGCTTCTAAAATGGAGAGGAGAGAGGCAGGAACCAAGGCAACATTCACCTGCACTTGCGCCTACACCTTTGGTCTCCCAGAGAAAGAGAAGAATAAGGTGTAGGTGCAAATGCAGAAAAATGGTGCCCTTGGCTGTTGCTATCCACCTGAGCCTGCCATGGGAACAGGAGAGAGATGGAGAGGTTGTTGTTTCAGGAGGAGCCGGAGGGTGCTATTTATCTAGGGTTTCCGAGGCCAAGTCATGCATTGAAGACGAAGAAGAAGAGGGAGGGAGTCCACGTGATAGCAAGGTGAACCACGTGGGATCCAACGTTAGAAACCAATGATAAGGAGACACGAGGACAAGAAGGGGTGCTTGTCCACGTTGCCACTGACTAGACGGTGGAAGTACACGTCACTTACAGAGTTTTTTGGTAAAATAAACAGTATGAAATTAGGGTATCTTCAACACCCGGTGGTTGAGCCACCAAGTGTCACCCAACCCTCATTTTCCATCTGCATCCAAAAGGCAACTCTCTCCCTCAAAATTTATGAGGGGACTAAATCACGGTGACTTAGCGACCCAGAGATTGAAGGCTCGTACCTATTGTCATAAGGAGTTATCTCACATTGGTAGTAACGACTCTCACACTGTAACAGTGCAAGCTTCGAACCGTGATCCTCTGCATCTAAATCTACCATCTCGAACCAACTGAGCTATGCCTGTGTGGGCCTTTCCCCTCCCCTCCTCTCCACTTCATGCTGCTCGAACCCTAACCCTAACCCTAACCCTAGCTCGAACCCTAACCCTAACTCTCCACCATGAAGATAACATGCATGCTAGATGATAGATGGAGTAACTTGATCATGGTTAAGTTTATGGCTACGCAAATACTACAAAAAAAAGATAATTCTTAGTGTACATTCTAATTGATGGAATGATTACAAAACATTGATAGAATTGTTACAATATAGCCGGAATCTTGGAAAAATTTTAATTTTGATCCATGGGAGTCATTTTTCAACGAATTACAGAAGCAAGATTCCACATTCATCTCTCCTAATCCAAATTCAAATCAAGGCTTACGTATCATTAATAATAATTCATCGATCTAGCTTTGTAAAATACACCAAGAAAAAGTCCTGAAATTGACTAAGCGTACAGTAAAAAAGACCAAAAAGTTTGCAATTTAATCCCATCTTCTCTCGCAACAAAATATGGTGTAGGGATAGGGAGAGAGAGAGAGAGAGAGGAGTGGGGTTCATACATTTGACAGAACAACAAAGAAGACAAGTTGGAAACTCCGCCATTGTATTACGTCTCTGGTCCCTGTCTTGTGGCCGTTGAACCCAAACTTTCACAAAGGAATACACGTCCATCCACTGCACCAAGGAACAAAATTACAGCTTTCTCTCTCTCTCACTTCATCTCTTACTTACCCGACTGAACTATCCACCAACATCTACTTTCTTCCACTTTGTGGATCCACGTGAAAAAGACAAAGTCAAATGACGAGTTTACATTCTAATCTCAAAATATAGTATGTTTCAATAAGTGAGCGATACTTAATCGTCGCATTAGGGCGTGACATTCAAATGTAAGATCAGCACATAAACATAACATTTTTGAAGATTCTGGTGAACGTCAGTGAGATCAAATTTCATACCATTTAAGGGGTTTATTCCTCACAACCAAATGAACTCTTTGGCCCTTCTCTCGGAGAATAGTTGCAACCGTAGCTTGAAGATCAGGATCAATAGCACAGACGATGTTCTCTAGTTGGGGGCTTAGATCTGGCAGAAGACATTTCTCCTTGAGCAACTGTCCAATGTAATGTTTTGTGACAAAGGTTTGATGATGCAAAACTATTACAGTCACAGTGGGAGAATTGCAATGTCCAACAACTCTAATTGAAATAACATGACAAGAACAAAAAGTGTAACATAAATGAGCATAGATAGCATTCTTTTGCATGCTAAGCTCCCATATTGCAATAAAAAGTAAATCATTAAGCATTTCATAAATTTGATGTCATTAGAAACCAAAGAAAATAAAAGAAAAGAAAAGATTACTTAAACTCACTTCTACTACAACGGCATCACCAAATCCAAATCCACAAGCATGTATATCATCACCCCCCATATGTTGAGAGTAAATGATCGTATCTTCCACCACCACAAATGGGTCGCAACTTTCCCTCTCTATCAAATCCCTGAAACATGGTACACTATTATTGCAGAAACAGGATGATGTAGCCAAGCAAAAACTTCACGGGACAAAATCAGCAGATTCGAGCCAAAAAAGAGGCAGGAAAAAAATCAACCAGACCGAATGACTCTATGAAACTACGTCAATACTTCCACATATTATGGGTAATGTAGGAGACATCTCTATTTTCCCCCGGGAATCCTTAGAATTACCATTGCTTAGCTTTCAATTTGTCTCCGACCATCAAATGAAATGTGAATAACCATCCTCCTCTCTTTGAAACAAGGGGCGCTTCTGGTTCTGTTGGTGCTTGAAACAATTTTGTCTTCTCCATATTACTATATCTCTAGAGTCAATAATTTGATATGAGAAACTACTGAACTCAATCCCTTGTTGTCGTTACTCTTCAGTTTTTTGTTAAGGTCTATCCTGAAGAGGTATTCCAGTTGGATCAATGATCAATTTCTAGGTTTCGTCATAAACCTAATTGGTTACTTCCAATTATGTAAATCAATAGTTCAAACCGCACTCAAAGGTAGGGCATTTCCCATTTTTATAGGAACTTTTGTACCAGAAACAATGGTATCTCCAATTATAGCCCCTCTGGGATGTAAAATATATCTTTTCTCACCATCACCATAGTGTATGAGACATTAGTGACGAACCACGTAGAATTTTCCAAGCCACGGTAATGGGGAGAAAAGATGTCAGAAGCAGAAATAATAAGTATGACGCTTTTTTATAGACAATAATATATGAAAAACAGCACAAAAGAAACCATGTAGAAAGCCTAACCTCGAAGACAATACCATTGTAGTAGGCCAAACCACGGACAATGAAAGCATCAAATTGAATCCAGTCAGCATATCCAAACTTTTCAGCCAGTGAAAATAGCTTCTTAAGATCAGAAACTGCTTCTCCATCTCCACCAAGAATCTCTTTACGGAAATATTGCATACATAAAAACAATATTTACCATTATAGTCATACTTTAAATATTATCAAAGAACACCCCTTAGTTAAATTTCTTAGCAACCACACTCACACCATCAGATTCTGTTAATTTGAATGTCGGTTACATTATTGTTGTTTTAAAATAATTAACTTCCAATGTATTAGTGCAATTACATTGACTTGAACATGGTAATTACAGAATTTAGGAAATTTCCCTGAAGTGAATAAAAGTTTTGGACGCAAAAATTTAAGGTAAGTATCATTATGTACCCCAAATTAGGGGGTTCATGGAACCAACACCTCATACTTTAAAAATTATCAAAGAGCACCTCTTAGTTAAATTTCTTAGCAACCGCCACTCACACCATCAGATTACGTTAATTTCATAGAGAAATCAAGGGGAATGATCAAAGAATTGTTTCCAGCTTACCATGTTTCGCTAAGTTGAAAATCAATACTCTTGATCAGGGGATAAAACGACATTTAAAGTATTTCCTTGCATAGTATACTCTAATTGTTTGAAAATTAATTGAGTAATTAATAATTTTACGAATAATTGAAACATTTATACAAATAAATAAATGACGCACAACTAATGATGTAATATTCTCGTGTGAAATTACAATATGATATTTTCTAAATCAGTATAACGGATCATGCATTTGTTCATTAGAGTACTTATAATTAATTATACACGATTAAATGAGTTGGACCGATAAATAACATGCGTTATAATTCTCCTAAGCATACTCTTCCATGGGAGAAGCTGCAGCAATGACGTTTTCAGGTCAAATAGTATAATGAATAATTAACCTTCCAACTTCTCCAACGATTTAATTGAAAGAACTTGCAATAGTTCATTGATAGCCACTTCGGATAAACCAGTAAACAACAACTCTCTTTTTATATCTTCCACTGGAATCTTTTCGATCTGGTTTCAAACAAATAATATACACAAAGGAAAAAAAATATGTAAAGATTCTCTATATCAACCACAAAAATTAACATGGTAGATTCTACACAACCATTTACCTAGAAACTCATAATGAATTTCCTATCAGATGACATTCACAGAAACTAATTAACCTTTAAAATACACTGAAAAATTCTGGCTGAATTATGGTGAAGCCAAGCTAGAAGATGATGACACTAACCTTGTCTTTTTTAATGGTAAAGAAGTAAATATAAAAACAAAACCTTATGAAAGGGCAAGCAGGCAAGCAAAACTAAGGAACCTTTGTGCAACAAGAAGTATTCTTGTCCTTCAACAACAAAATATTAGCAAAAAGAACCCCAGAGATTATATACAAATTCATAATAAAGAATTAATACTAACCTTGTCTATGATAATGCAAACCTTTCCAAAAAGATTTTCAGAAATGGAATAACACTGCAAAACTTCTTGTAAAACCTGAAGAATAAGGGGAGGATACAACCTACTTAAGTTTTCACAGATGAAATGTCTAATAAACATGGTATCACACCTTTCTGCTAGATAACTTCCATCAATGTCAATAATGATATCAATAGGGACATATTTTAACAACATGATTCAGAACAATAAAATTTCAGAAAGTAAGAATAGAATGAGAATGTTATGCTTGCCTGCAAGGAAAAAAACTTCAGAGAACACAAGCTGCAACATAATCATGAAATTATAAATATCTAGTTCATTCTATGTACCATGACTTCAGGTACACCAATGATGTCCATATTCCAGTGGTAGTGCTCACAACGTCGTCCCCTGGTCATTCTTTCATATCACCAGCACTGTCCTATGGCAAACCATTTTAGTGGAAGCGATACAGATTTTCTGGGTGAAAAAGAATGAGATGGAAATAAAATCGTTGCATCTATGCTTCAGTAGGGAGATGATAAATACGAAAAGTAAAAATGCATGAAGTCATTTACTCAAACACACAGAATACAAACATATAGGGTCGCCCCACGTATAACCGGCAATGACACTATCCTATTTTCCTTTTTAAACAAACCCAACATTACAATGTAGTTACAAGTTGTACCCCTTCTGTATAATTAGCCTTGCTAGAGACGGAGTGAGCTCTGGCCTTAAGGCAACACGGCGATTCCCCCTATCTTCAAAACAATAGAGCTGAAAAAACAAAACATAAAAGACTGCTCATTGAAATTTATATGCATTACATTTCCTTAGAAACAGGGTCAAAGAGAGAACCCGTCAAGAAGAATGAAAGCAGTAAAATAAGGAAACTGGATTATCTACTATATCATCTTACCAGGTATTTATACAACGCCGTGTAACAAAGAGTTTACAGTTGTGATTAGATGACTTGCTATTCCAGTAATTGCATTCACGCGATCAAGCTAATTAAAACCTCTCAAACCTTGCGACATTCATCTCCATGCGGAGAATATTCAACGAACCATTGTGATGGAATCGAAAGCTCACTAAATGACTGTAAAAACTCAAATAATGCATAACCTGGTCCCTGATCCCCTCCCCGGCTTTTCTAATGAACAGTGCTTCAGACTCGAGCACAGGAAAATCGACCTTCTAAAAAACAGAAGGCGAGCAAAACATAGGTCACGTTCAAATACAAAAAATATTTTTAAACGTGACAATAAAATATTTCTACCTCTCTGAAATTGAGAAAAAACCAGTTGCGGATGCGCATATCTTCAGGAGGAAAGTCCCTGGTTCCTTTAGGAGGATTTACATCAAATCTCTGCACATCGTCCGAGACCGGAGACACCTCCGCTTCCATTATCAGCAAGGGACTTTACCGATGCTTCAGATGAGAGAGAAGAGTGAGTTCGAGAGTTGTAAAGAAAAGGTATCCAGCGAATCGGAAATCTTAAAGCAATATGGAGAGTGAGAGACGAAGATTGGACAATGAAAGGTTTCAGATACAGTTTGAAAAGGGGTTTGAGGACAAGGAGCGTCGACGAATTCGCCGGCATTATGGCCGGAGCTCGACACAGAGAAAACGCGCGCTCCACTAATCCGCTTGGCAATGCAATAAGGCCAGTAGTTGGGCCCAGATCTATGGGTCAGGCCCAAATCGACTGATCAAGGCCCAATTTGAGCAACTCAAGAAATTACTTTTTTATTCTAATTATTATATATATATATATATTTTTTTTTTATTTAAATTCAAGCTTATCAGCATTAATGAATTACGTACTATTGTTACCTGAAAGAAACTTCCTGCGCTTTTGGTCGAAGCTGTAGTTTTTGAACGATCAGGCTAATTTACTCTAATACCCCAACTATTGTAACGAATGAAGACGGCAAAGACGGGTATTTCAGACTTTACATCAGTAAGAGTCGTGGTCAAAATTAGATGCTTTATGCAGACCGTGTTCCCCACAGCAAGCGTGGAAATGAATAGGGGACTAAACCGACGGCTAAATCATGATACACCATCATCAACATACATGCATCATGCATACACATACATCATCCATGGACTGAAATCTCGAGGTTCTTCTATTTATAATTCCGTTCCGGCCGACCTTCCACTTCCTTCAACACAATCGCCTTTTTTTCTTTTCGATAATTCCAATCAATGGGCGAGGTAAGTTTCAGTGTCTTATCGCTCCAGTTTCTTGGCCTTTTCTGAGTTTTGGGTTCTTTTTCTTACCTTTCTGAGTCGTTTTGTAGCAGAAAGAAGGTGCTAAAAATGTCGGCGATGCTAAGAAAGCTCCTGACGCCGGCGCCGGTGCTACTGGTAAGAAAGACGACGGTATTATCACCACCGTTTTCAAGATTGACATGCATTGCGATGGCTGCGCCAAGAAAATCAAAAGCGCTATGAAACATCTCGATGGTAACCCGAATTTCTGGATAAATTTCGATGATTTAGGAGTTTTTGGATAAATTTTTCCTACTTTTTCTAGCTATAACTTGATAATCTAACCTTGGTTTGCACTCGCAGGTGTAAATGATGTGAAGGTAGACTCAACATCCAATAAACTGACGGTGACCGGAAAAGTGGATCCCATGGCGCTGAAAGAAAGGCTGGAGCAGAAGACGAAGAAGACAGTCGAGCTTCTGTCTCCTCAGCCGGCGAAGAAGGAAGGCGCCGCTGGAGGAGGAGGCGACAAGAAGGCCGGAAAAAAAGCCGACGATAATAAACCAGTTAATCAGAAACCAAAAGAGGTGAGGTTTTTAACAGCTTCTTTTAGTCTTATATATATATATATATATATAAACACTAATGGAAAATAATTTATACCTTGAGCAGACTACGGTGGTTTTAAAAATACGATTACATTGCGATGGTTGCAGCCAGAAAATCCGAAGAATAATCAAGAAAATTGACGGTAAGAAGGATAAGAACAAAACTCTTCGCTTTCAAACATGATCTTACAACGTTATTGAAGATTAGTAACGTCTCTCTGAAACAACAAATTTTCAATTATTCAGGCGTTCAGTCGGTCACCAATGATTCCGGCAAGGATCTAGTAACAGTGAAGGGAACAATGGACCCTAAAAAGCTCGAGCCATACCTCAAAGAGAAGCTAAAGCGGAAGGTCGAAGTAGTCCCTCCAAAGAAAGACGAGTCGGCCGCCGCCGCCGGTGACAAGAACGAAAAAGACGCCGGAGGGGCAAAGAAAGAGCCCGAAGCGAAATCCGCAGCCGGTGGTAGCGGCGACGGTGCAAAAAAAGACGATGCAGGAGCTAAGGCGGGTGTAGTGGAGGCAAACAAGATGGAGTACTACGGCTTGCCGTACTCACCGGTGATACCTTTCTACGGGCCGACAGGTTACACCCAGAGCCACGCCATGGTACCGCAGCCATCGTACGGCCAGAGCTTCGCGATGGAAGCGCCGCCGAGCTACGGTGGCTATGGCTACGTAAATCAGGGCTATGTTCAGCATGGATATGTGATGCCGATGAACCATAACCTGCATGCTCCTCAGATGTTTAGCGACGAGAATCCCAACGCTTGCTCCGTCATGTAAGGCTGAGTTCCCCGTCGCCGGCGACCAGTAGTTGTCTGAATTACTAAACGAAGAACAATCTGTAACTGTATATAAAATATAGGTGAGAGGTTAAAGAAAAGTTGGAATTCGACAGAAACGGCTCGGTGATGCAGATTGTAGACCGGGTGGCGGCCGGCTTAGCTCGGTTTAGGTTGTTGGTCATTGGTTTTTTTTCTATACTTTAGATATTGTTGTATTTTTTTTAATTAATAAAAAGCTTATATTATTATTCCCTTCTATTCATCGCCACGATTAATCTTCTTCTTTTATATTTAATATATTCAAATACGTAACACTTAAGTAATTATGTTCAAAATATGCATGCACAACTCGTGTCAACTTACTAATTCGAGTAACATTATCATATTGTGTAAGATTTCACGTATTGTCACAGAGGCTTCGTCCTTTTTATTCATTTACTTTGCATATGACAAATCTTAAAAAGTACAAGAAATATTAAATTTTAAAAAGAAAACCAAGGTGTGTGACAAATCAAGTAATCTATTAAAGAATCGTAAATTGTACGTTACATAGGCCGTCTCTATCCATACGCTTATATTTATTATCAACTTGTGTTTATTGAATGTCAAATGATTTGTACAATAGTTGCAAAAACTTATGTGAATGAATAACGATTGTTTATCGCTCAAAAACACATTGGTTCGATGTATTAATCTTGTAATCTTGTGGGAGAGAAAACATACGAACGATGAGACTGCTGGGACGCGATCTAATATTTGATCGAATAATACTAAGTTCACACTAAAAAAATTAGATTTAAAAAAAAAAACAAAATAAAACGTTGAACGTGCACTGTGGGAGATAGTAAAGAACTTGTCTAGGCTTGGTTCAAAGGAAGACATTTCAATTCCTTGAAAAAGGGGTTGCATGGTTCTTCAAAAGCAAAAACAGGCTGCAAAAAGTTTGACTTTTTGACTTCTACCAATCTTTCATTTAATTCTTCTTCGACCTAGTTTCCATTTTCTTTATTTTAAGGATAAAAGTTAATTTTTAACTTGAGTTTCTATAAAATAGACGAAAAAAATGAGCCGCACTAGACTTCTGATACGAATGCACTGACTCTTATTCGAATGTCCGAAAAGCCTTACCTTTTTCTTTTTTTTAAAATTCAGTACTTTTTTCGTCTATTTTATCAAAACCTAGGCGTAAAATTAACTTTTACCCTTTACAAATAAAAAAATGTGACAACTTTGAAAATTGTTTTAATGGGTGGTTTTGATAGTATTTTGCAATTGTGATGCCATTAAATTCAGGCTAGACCAGCATACAAATAATTGGTCCAGGCTGCATCTATCTACGTACTGACGAAAACCTAATCTTCTAGAGACTTACACGAGTCAGAAACAAGAATTAAGCACCATAATATTAAATAAAATTGAGTATACATATTCATCCAAATGTATAATGCATTTTTGGCCTATATAACAAAGTATCTTGGAGATTATAATTTTCAACCATCACGATAAAGTCCGTGTTCGAGTCGTATTAGCACAGAGGTTTATCTCGAGAAGGTGAGAACGACCTAAAATCGGATAGTTATGAGTAGTTGCATGGTGCCACTTCAATTTCGACAATTAAAAAAAATGATTATCTTTTCTATTTAGTTAAACACGTTTTAGGATTAATTCGTACAACTTCAAACCTAAAACATAAATGGTATTATATTAGACTAAATATTGCCCAACAATCTCAGGTTGGCTAGCAAAGTACTTACATTCGAGATGAACGATAGTTGGATACGATTCATCTAAATTACTCCATAGGACGAGTAACAGCGTGTAAATGGTAAGCTTCAAAAATGAGAGGATGACACACGAATGATAGACTAAGTTCCGAATCTATGCACAAAATTAATGTATTACTGAATCGAGTAAAATAATGCTACAAATTATGAGATAATGGCAAAAATTAGAGCATTTTTTATCGTTTTCGTTACGTTCTTTATTTTGATTTTTCGAGTACACATGGAACTCTCTAAAATTAATCACGATAATGTGATTATGTATGTTGATATGACGAACTGGTAGCAATTATTATTTTAAATTATCAAATTATTTATTGGAATATTCCAGATGTACCAACATGTCACGTCCACACCTGCATTTAAACCATAATGAAATAATTAAATACACATTATTTCACCACTGCAAAGATTCCGCTCGGTCCCAAACAACATTAATAAATCATCAAATTCATCACCGATTATGTCACGAAATTGCACAAAAAACAAATATCTGAATTTTATATTTATTTATGCATTCACCGGGAATATTCAATAAATTTATAATTGTTTTTCTTAATTAACTTTCTCTGGGTGTTTTGGATTATGTGTACTATCAAAAAGTGATAAAAATTACGAAACCATGCGTCACGTATTAACACAATTAATTTATAATATGGTTTACTGCGCTTGCTTGTTCTGTGTTTTAACCCTAAGTTCCAAATGAAGCATAAACAATCAATAATCGATGCTCCGAGACAACATGTTGTGCACTAGACTCGATCATCATCTTTCCGACAAATTATTTAATAGAAATTATAATTATTAACTAATCAGGATGAATGTAATAGAAATTAGTCAGCATCGGACTGTATGACGTATTACATGCATCAAATTCGAGAATTATGGAGTCATTATGCGGGCCCCAATAGCTGACTCGCCATGAATATGACATAAAGCATGACATGTACATGAGGATGCCATGTATGAATATATGTATGCATGCATGGTATGATGTTACCGTTGGATGCATGAAATGGACTGCCTGTTACATTGCCGGTTATCACAAATCACAATGAGCCACCAAACGACATGTGGGGAATAGTGGGTCCCGTTCCACGTCACGTATACTTGGAGTTTGAATTTTAAAATTTGAAATTAATTAATTTCTTTATTTTTCTAGATTTAGATTTTATTTTGTAAGTACTTCATTAAATAACGCCTAGTTGTATCCTTTTCCATTTAACTTTGAAATTTATTTGGCTCGAAAAGTTCATTTAGGCTAATTTTATTGATTATTTGGGATGGAATTTGAAAAATATTTGATTTAAATTATTGAATTTTTTATTTTTCAAACCCACATCCGCAACCAACTATATTCGAGATCTAAATGCGATCAAATTTCTCATTTCAGCCTAATTTTCAAAATAAACGTTTGACAGAAAGAAAAAATCTAAAATCTTATCTCGAAGTTTTGAGTTTGAAGCGTAGGTTGAAAGAATCGTGACACCAAGATTTTCAAGACTTAAAGACTTGAGACCTCTTAATTAATTTTAAAAAATGTAAATCACTTAATCACACGGATTATTCATCATCAACTATTGTTCTCGCGCGTAGATAAATCACAACTCCGCCCTAGCAAAGGCTCGCTGCCACAAGGCGAACATCAACCCTTGAGCCTCCAACCACCGGACGCCCCATGTCTTCCACCTCCTCCGCCCGGTATCACTGGCAAAGATTTGACATAAATCCGTTCCAATTTAGCAAGCTCGTAGAAGTAAGTCGAGGTCTGGCTTAGCCCCACCCATTAGAGGTAGATAAAACCGGACTGAAACCGTAATCAGACTGAAACTGCCAGTTTCAATCCGGGCTTAGTTTTAATTTTTAAAAATCTGTGATTTATAAGCCAGTACCGGTTTTTAAAAATAAAAAATTATGAAACCAGAACCGGGATCGTCGGTCAAAAAAATTCTAAAATCAAGTAAAATTTGACTTAAATCCTAAGAAAATCTGATATAAACCTGCAAATTACTAAAAATTAACCCAAATATAATTAAAAAAATATATTTTATTTTTATATTTTAATTTTTTTAAAATATAAAATAAAACTGGGTTAAAACCAGATCAAAACCGTAATCGTGAGTTACGGTGCCGGTTTAATAAATTCAGAATCGTGAATTCTAGTTTTAGTTTTATTTTGAGATAAAACTACGGCAAACCATGCCATTAACAATTTCTTTTCCGACTAGGGCAACTCACAGCAAGTTTTTTAAGCTCGAATATCAACACTCCGTGTAACTACTTCCACTCGTCCAGGCACTAAAATGATGAGAGGTGGACGAGGTGCAGAGAGAGAGCGTTGAATGACAACCTTTTCATAGCTTTGCGTCGTTGAGTTTGCAGCTATAGAAGCATTGAATCTGAATCCAACCGATGCTGTTTTTTGTTTTTAGCTCAGAATAATGTGTGTCTATGATTCTTGCATTTGAGACAGCACATTCTATATGTCTGCCTCTAAATTCGAAAAAAACAAAAAATCACTAGATATTTCAATTGCTTTCAGCACTTGGCTACCCGATTTGTCATCCAGATGCACCTCTACTTCTGCTGTTTTATTTTCTATTTTCGTAGAGTTTTGGGATGGTGATTTTGTAGGGGTTTGACATTGGTTAAGAATGTCTCGATCTTTATAAAATTGCCCTAGGGTTTTACGAAGACTTTTTCCTTACGTTATCTATCGCAAAACATTTAGGGTAAATAACAAATGTCGGTCTTTTTAGTCGTTTATGATTCTTGAACAAGTGTAATCTAGGCGTAACGATAGTCCAAGATCATATGATTGAGATGAAACTCATATCAATAAAATCGCGCCAAGTTTAAGGAAATTGTACAGACAAAAAGTTCGAAAGATCCGTTCTTTCTCAAGTTAAAGTTACTATGGGGAGACAAATATGATATAAAATCAAGTAACACGCAAAATTGCACAATCTGACGTTGCAGACTCATTGTTCAATTCTGGGTGTGGAGCCTCTAGCAGGAAAAGATCATGATATGCATGAAAAATCAAAGATCGAAGTATATCAATAGAGTAGCACAATTTCATATTGATTGAAAATACCAAAATGAATGAGTAGCCAATAAACTTCTCCCTGCAACCTAATTCACATTTTTCGCGCTAAAAATCGTGAATTTCGGATAGAATAAGATGATACAATACTAATAAGGCTGAGACTCGATGCAATATACCATATATTGGGTCTCGAAACTTCATGCTTTTATTCATTTATTGGACGTTTTTGACCGAATGAACAACGATTTATTCATTACAAATAGAACAACGTGTTCAAAAGCCCTAAAACCGTGTACAAATTGCAATTCCGTGTATGCTACAGAGTATTATCCTAAACAATCACTTTAAATCCAACGGATATAAGGCATCATACCCCACGAACGGGTAGGGTACCCTTCTGAAATTGGTAGCAAAAAATATCAAATCAAAAGTAAAAATCCATAAATATTAGGCTGTACACAACCAGTACTGCCTTTTTAGTTTCATCAGTCAACACGCTGTGTCGGTAAGGATTAAGCACCCGTCTTAGATAACGAGGTGTTTGATTGACTTTGATCATCTTCAAAATTGTGTTTTGAATAAAGTCTTGATTCTCGTATTCTCAGGAATTTCTGTTTGATCTTCATCGAGGTGATTTCATGCTCATTAGTGGGCAAAACATTCAAACTCAGACCTATTTTTGTCGATTAGAGAGTTGATTTAGTTCAAATCTATGAAGAAAACGAAAGAATTTAAGGGTTTTGAAGAACTGAAAATATAAACCGAGAGTGAAACAGGCTGAAAAGGACATGCAGTCTGCATTAAAAGACGTGTCGCTGAAACCCACATGAACTGGCAAAGTACCTCCAAGAAACTTCACTACTTCAGTCCAGTTTCAGAGCTCAAAGACCTCTACTATAGTATATATACCCGATTGCAGCCTCTGAAAGAATATACTAAGATCGAAGTAGAAAAACGATTTCGAAAGCTTCATCTTTTTCACCAGTATGCTTACCAAGAACACGACCCACGAAGGAAAAACCAGAGGTTTGCTGATGCTGAAGCAGTTCATTAGAATGCTGCAAAGGGGTAATTCTGTAATGGCTGGAAGGGGAAGAACGGACAGAGGATATTCTGATGAAGAGCTCGAAGGTCCAACAATGGTGGCTGATGATGTTCAAGAAGGGCAGTTTGTAGTGTTTGCCGTGAAGGGTGAAAAGGTGAGGAGGTTTGTGGTGGGTTTGGAGTTTCTTTCTGATCCTCATTTCTTGAGGTTGCTCGAAGAAGCTGAGGAAGAGTATGGATATGAGCAGAAAGGGGCTCTTGAAATCCCTTGTCAGCCTGAGGAATTGCAGAGAATTTTGGAAGAGAAGATGGAGAAGAGAATAAGCGTTAGAAAGTGGATTAGGGCTAATCTTTCAAATATTGCTACGTTATTGTAGTTTGGTGCTGGTGATGAACAATTCTCTCTCTTGATTTCTTCTCTAATTCTCTCATTCTCGCTCCTCTCGCTTGGAAAAGGTAGAGAGAAGTGATGAGTAGAGGTACATAAACAGTGGAAAATCTAAGTTCTTTGGCTCACCGCTGGCGCTCATTAGGGTAATGAGCATGACTGTGTTCTTTTCTTAAAGTAGACCAGGGTTAGTCACGTCTTACTTTCTCAATTCGTCACTCCAAAAATTAAGATTTCAAACTACTAACTAATATTGAGTAATACCCAAGATTTATTACCGATAATAGAAGCTTAAAACGCCAAAACTGAAGTGCAATCGAACAATTTTATGTGCGACAATAGTTGTAGAAGTGACGCCCTTGCACCCAATATTGCATGAATTTTCTTTGCAACTTTTGGGACAATATACAAGATTGGAATTCGAGATATTGTTGCGCGTAAATGTAATTGTGAAATAAATCCAAGTGCACGATGAGAAATCAATTTTTAATTAAAATAATAAATTGCAAAGTATAAAATGAGAATAAAGGTTTGGTTTTTATGGTTTTTCTAAACCAATTAATCTAAAATACAGAAAAATAAAGCGGTGGTCGAATGAAGAATTTGAAGTAATCTCGATTAAGTTTTTCTATAAATTAGATTTACTCAAACTGTTCTTTATGATGTTGCAGCAGTTGTCACAACATCACTTAGATTTAGTTAGAACACTAATGAATTAGGGTTGACA
This sequence comes from Begonia fuchsioides, assembly GCA_003255005.1. Lineage (NCBI taxonomy): Eukaryota > Viridiplantae > Streptophyta > Magnoliopsida > Cucurbitales > Begoniaceae > Begonia > Begonia fuchsioides. Next base: position 17,336 of record QAOC01012015.1, on the reverse strand, counting down.
TCGCCTCTCGATTAATTATTCACACCTACGACTTAGACTTATGAGAGGTGAAGTGTTACTCAAGATTAAGAGTTTGAAAACAAGCTTTTTTTTACCACATTAAGTTAGAATAAACATTATAAAAATACTATTTGCTCAATCGTGTCATTCAATTTAACCACCTAATAACTTTAACACACGTTTTAATAATCACGTAATGACGTCTTATCATGTCTTAGATGATATCAAAACACAACAAAGATATGTGTAAACTTAAATTCTGAATAATTGATTGCAAGTTTATTAAATATATCAACGTATGAAGAATTTTAATTTTGACTAAAACAAAATAGTTTAGCAATTATCAAGAGTTTATAAAATTTATAAAAATTAAAACAAAAAGCTAAAGAGAGAAAATTATGGTCATTGCTATCAGAAATCGTTGGTTGCTCTGCCTTGGATTGACCTCCACAATGGATCGTGAATCTCGTTCCGTAATTCTGGCACATACTGTTCACGAAGATCTTGGTTATTTTTTATTATAAAAATTGCAATCTTTGTTCGGTTTTTGAAAGTTGTAGAGATTTAGAAGGGATCCAAGTCTTTAAACTCTTTAGATAATTGGCTTTGATTTTCATTTTTTTCGTGATCTTCCTGAAAAATTTCAGGAACTTCATGGAACTTTGGTTGAAGTTGGAGGGAAGGTGAGGAACTTCATGGCGTGGGGCTGCATGATAGGAAAAAGGTTGAAAATGGGCCAGTGATTAAAGGACGCGTGGGGCCCATCTATCTATGTTCATCTTGAAACCTCATTACATTCCTTTTGAGATTTAGCACCTGTCTTGTCACATAATCTCAACCCTCCTTGGGTTTTCTTGTCATTTCCATGTTTTTGTCATTCATCGAAGTACTATTTTTGTAAGAAATAAATATGGACGCCCTACCAACTTCCCCAGTCATCGATTTTGATTCGAGTAGTGGTCTTGACACTAACAAGAATACATACCAGATTCTAAAATGGTTCAACTTTTTTCAGAAAAAGAAGCAAATTTGTGGAAACTGCACCAAGAAAGTAAATCAGTTAAGTGGTAAGTTCTCCATAGATTTAAAGATTCAGGGCAAGACACGGTAAGCTCAGAAAAGCTAAGAAACTATGAAGGAAATGCTAAATAAACCCTTCAGATCCAATTTTTTCTTCATAAAATTCTAATGGCACCGAGGGCCTTAACATTTCAGCTTCAGATCTGCGTGCATAGCAAATGCTTTGCCTCGATGGTTGAAGATTATAAAGTCTGGGTTCTCAGGAAGACAAACAATCCTACGATGCAACAAAAACACATGAATGAATGTTAATAATCCAAGTTATTGCCTAATACAAATTCTCACTCCAAGAACATTAGACCCACTAGTTAACTAGTTCTTGCCATCACTGAAAGATTCAAGAGAACACCAAACAGTCATCCAAGTCATTTATACAGAGTTTGTATTTAAAATTCAATTTGGTAAGCTCGGAATCTAAAGTTACTTTTTTTTTCTAGAAAGAAGCTAATATGGATTTCCGGATTGGAAAAACGGGTAATTTACGGAGTCCACCATCAAGAAATTCCTATAGTAACCCATAATTGAATCGGCTTAAAACCGATGTCTCTTGACATAGTTCAGATTTCCCACATTCATGATATAGACATGAGTAACTCGAAGACTTATCCTCCTATCTCTTAGTAAACTATGTCCCCTGAACTTTGAAAGATGTTGCCATAAAAATGTTCTCGTTATTTTGTCTGAATCGCATCTTTCAAAGTAGACCTTTATCTCGTAACTTCAAATAAACCAAATACACAGGAAATCAGTCATAGATGCGAATATAATTAGTTCTGCTCTCTATAAACAAATGATTTTCTATCCAAGATAAAATCAGTTCAGGATCATGGGATCCTTTTCTATCAGATCTTTCATAAGGAACCGAAACCTAAAGTTAACTTCACTCTAAGGACGGTAGTAAGAACCTTCAAGCTAACATTGGATACCAGTATTTTTTTTTTACTGAAACAGCCATTTATCAAAGTAACTGAAAACGAACAAAATTCAAAGAATAAAAAAGAAGAGAGTAAATATTACCTATTCTCATCAGAATCAGGATGTATCGAAAGAAACTTCCCTGGAACTGTAAGAGCCGCCAACATACAGAACACTAACCCGAGAAGCAATTCTACAACAACCTGCATAGCGAATAACGCCATTAATCAGGGAAGAAGAACCAAAACCTAAACACCTAAATCAAACTGAACAAAAGAACAGGTACTTTGAACGGAGGTCCATAAAACTCCTCCTCCGTTATCTTCAACAAGCTCCTATCTGCAACGAAATCAAAAATCCATCACAAAGCCCTCAGAATTCGCTATAAAAGGAAAGAAGAAATTGCAGGGAATACATTGGACGGTCGAATAGGCGGCATGAGCGAGAAGGAGAACTCCAAAAATCCCAACGATAAATCCACAACCCATCTCACTCGAACCTTGATTTCGGAGTTCAGGGAGATAGCTAAACTTCGCGATCGATCTCGATGGCTCGGGGGAACTGCTTGGCCAAGATATTCGCTCCAGCGCCTCTTTTGTCATTACGAGTTTACGACGAGTTACGAGATACAGAAAAATAAACCGAGGAAATAGAAAATGAGAAAAACCAAGAACCGGAAGCAGAATCAGAATCGAATTTCTACACCGGTTTTTTCTAACAAAGCCAGCCGAACCCCCGACCTCAATGACCCTGCAAAAGCCGGTGAGAAATGGGCAATTTCGGAAACGCCCATCTTTCCCGCCTCCTTGGACCCCATTCCTCGCTGATCCCTTGCTCGTCGTTTCCGAGGCAGGCCGCTTCGCCTGCTATCACCTGGTCTCTTATCCTCTTCAATGCACGGAGGTGACGATCACGATGCCTCCGCTCTTACCTCCCCTCTTTGGCTCGGAAAACAGTTTGAGGAGTTCCGTGCTCAGCTTGAAGAGTCCGGTAGCTTGCGGGAGCGCATTCGAGGCGTTGCTATGGAGATTGAATACTCCGCTAGGTTGATGCATGCTAGCTTGCTTTTGGTCCACCATTCTCGCTTAAATCCTGGTATGCGAATACTTTATTCCCCTGTCTCTCTCTCTTATGTCTTTCATCAACGTTTCCTTCTTTCAAAATGCATTGCAGATGCAAAGGTATTAGACAAGGCAATGGCTCAGATTCTTGTTTTAAAGGAGCTCTACAGAAGACTTGCTAAAAGTTTCCATGAACGTCCTGCTGTGTATTATAGGTGATTGTCCTCAATTGGCGAATCTGTTTCTGTTGACCTGGTTCTTTTATCGATAACAGCTCAACTCAAGCTTTCATACAGGTATCATGGAGATTGGATGAGTGAGACGCAGACTGTTGTCTCGCTTCTCGCTTTTATGCACAGGTTAGAGACAACAGAGCTCCTTTTGCGCGTTGACGCCGAGGAAAAGCTTGGATGTATCCTTGTTTGTGCTCGTATTCGTTCATTATGATTAGTTACTTGGTTTGATGTCTAAATCATTCGGATGAAAAACAGAATTCCAAAAATCAACATCTATTGCCAAGTTTATCCAGAAAGGTTCACTCTCGAGATTTTTTTCCTGTATTATGAAGTACTGATGAAGGTTCTTTCATATTTCTTACGTTAGGTTTGACTCTTCTGAAGTAACTTTTGGGGCTTGTTTTTTAATTTGTCTGATGTTGTAATACGTCGACAAGCTAAACCCAAAAAGAACGTTCTTATTAAATGTCACCCTGCCAATGGAGCTGTCATGACCAGCTTGATCCAATTTTAGGGGTGAAAGAGACCATCAATAAACCTCTATACAGTTACATCAATAATAGACACCACATATTTTTCATGGGCTTGTCATAAGAATGGTCATTCCTTCAAGGCGCAATGTTATTATTGCGGCAATTGTTTCACTGCAATTTTTGTGCTTAACTCTCCATGGCCGTTCTATTTTTTTCCAGTTTTTCTTTTAAATTAATTTCATCTGCATTACCATTTCTTTATGGACTGGTAGTAGATGTAACATATGCGAGTTTTCTATTCCACATTCTTACATTTGTTTGTGTTGGAGAGCATAATGCCTGAGTAAAAAGAAACTGAGAAAGTTAATGCAATTTGTTGAAGGCCCTTCTTCGGTTATGCTTGCATGATATGATTGAGATATGAAGCACTGAAGTGTCGTCTGCATCTTGCAGTGAACACTTTAGAATTTGGTTTGGAAATCGAAGACTATTCTGTTGGTAAGTCACGTGTTCAATGGTGCTATCGACTTTCTACTTTTCATGTATACATGTAAGCAAGTTACTAATATTATAAAAAATATCCAAATATTAACTTGGGAGCTTTATGTATGAATAGGTCAGTAACACTGGTTGATGAGAGGAATTTGGAGAAACAACAATAATCTGTTGATACTTGATAGCAAATCTGATTCGTGGCTATCTGAAAAATTGGATCAGCTAGTAAGCATATTTCCTAGAATCTACTTTTGATTTTTCAGGCGTTAATATCTAATGTTGAGATGGCTTCCTAAACTCGTACATCTGCGTATTTCAAATGCATTTTTTTCCTTATCCTTCTTTATTTTAAAAAGAATAAAAAATGCTAATTTTGGATATTTTCTTTCTGTGCAGGTATATGCTTCATGTCCAATGAAATGGTAAGAGAATTACTGGGTAGTATAAGCATAAATTTTTTGTGCAAACTTTCTGAGTACTTTGTTAAAATATGAGTGTGAGGGTTTTAGGGGATGTTTAATTGGGGAATGTGGAAGCAACAACTACTGTAAATCTAGCTAGCTATATTTGGAAAAAAATCATTTGTACAGAATATCTTCTCAAACACACTGGCTGATATTTATTTCGTCCTTGTAGCCAAGGTATGTTGTGAACCAAGTGACTGCTGGGGATGACAATTGTCCAAAAAAGGTGTTGGAGTTCTTTACAGAGCTCGATGAGGCCTTTTGGATGCTAATCTTCGCAATGATTTTCTCCGCACGAAGTTTGGTGGTATCTTTTTTTTCTTTTTAATCTTAAACGTGCATATACTATTTAAGGTTTTGCTTATTGTCAATCTAACTCAAGCTCCACATGGCTGCAACAGGCATGAAGTATGATCTAAGAAGAGTTGAAGAAGTTTACTATGATGCTAAAATACGAGGATTGGCAGATGAAGATCAACACATTGAAAATGTTCACTCTTCAATTTTGCAAAGGTAAAGTTCAGTCGATTCTCTGGTATGATGTTGTCATCTGAAGTCGAAGAACTCAAACTTATTAGACAAATCTACTGCGACTATGTTTCTTCTGTAACCTGGTATTTTAAATTCTAGGTGAGAATATGAAGAACGGAACAGTTTCAGTTGAAATTTTTTTTGTAAAATTCATCTCATTTGGGTAACTTCGTTAATTTCAAGAAGTTTCTGAAGGGGCAATTCATCTTTAGCGCAATAAAATCTCTTCTTATAATAGTGCTCGCCCCTTTTCTCTTTTTCTTCATTCGGAATGTTTGTATAAATTATCTGATTGAAATCATATGAGTTACAGTTTTATGCAGGAAACTGATGGTAAGTTTCCAAATTTATGTCTGGCATGAACTAACAAGGTGGAATTTCTTACCACATTCAATTAATTATGTTTTTTTTTTATTTAAGATGACGTTTGCAATAATTTAATGCAGAGCTAAATCTTTAAACAAATTAATGTCTAAAGAAAAAAAAAACCCGAAATCATCTGCAGCTCCGCAGTTTCACAAGCTTTGCACCGAAATTTGGACATGAAAACCAGGAGCAGGCAAGGGTATATGCTTTCATATATTTCAGTCCTCATCTACTTCCTCTCCCACTGTGTGACGGCCCAGGAAAATGGTAATCTTCAAAAAGGCAAGCCTTATTAACTTGATTGTTTTTATATTTTGTTGTTTTATTTGTGATGGATCATGGTCAGAGGATGATAGAGAGTTCGATTACGACGAAGGAAGCTCCAAGGGTCCAGATAAATGGGGAGAACTTAAGGAAGAGTGGGCAGTTTGCAAAAATGGAACAAGGTAATCTCCAGTTGATGTTCAACTTCGCCTGCTTTGGGTAACCCGAGATTCCGGTGGTTTAACCACAACCCACAAAGCTTCTAATGCTACTCTCCAGAATAGAGGTCACGATATTTCGGTACGTATCATTCATTTTTTGAATCAATCTTAAAAAAAAAACATTCCAAAATAGTTACCAGCTATGATGCCTATCAAATTAACTTTTTCATGTTTCTTTTTGGAAGCGAGTATAATAAAATACATCAAATTTAAAATAAGATACTAACTATATGAATTAGGTCATGTATAATTAAATGATGAATTTAATAGGCAGGTCAACGCTTTTCATTTAATATAAATACTAACATCCTTTCTTAGTAGGCAGGTCAACGCTTTTCATTTAATATAAATACTAACATCCTTTCTTAGTAGGCAGGTCAGGACATCTACTCTGCCCCCATGTTGCGATAATTACGTACTGATCATTCTTTACATGATCAATCTAACTTAAACATCATTTAAAAAAAATAATTTTCGGTCTCCAAAATTGTTTATGTTATGACAAGTATACGATTGAGCTATGCCTCCATTACCAGCCATTTGTCCTTACAGTTCAATTTTAATGTCACTTATTTAAGTCGGTAAAACTTTACCATCTTACAAGTTACACCCAATGATTTATACAAAATTTTACTGAATGCAATTTATTTTTACATTTTTTTTGTATTATTTGCAGATTAGATGGGAGGGTGACGCCGGATCGATTAGATTCAACAACATTAAATATGATCTTGTACAATGTCATTGGCATTCACCTTCAGAGCACACCATAAACGGCAGAAGGTCTGTTTTTCTTTTGTGTTTATAACCTTTCAACAGATACCACGAAGCCGACAGTTTTTTTTTTTTTTTTCAGGTTCGACTTGGAGCTGCATATGGTTCACCAGAGCTCAGACCCAAACGCCAAAAACAGCACACTCGTCCTGGGTTTTCTTTACCGGATGGGTCTGTTTCCTGATTGGTTCCTCTCCCAGGTTACGTCTTCTAAAAATTCTGTTCTTTACATTTCAGTTTGTTTTCCCAAACAACTTTCGAGTTCTCCAACTCCCTCAGTGATTATTCTATGAACAACTTTGGGTTCTGTAGTTTTACTACAGATGGGTTGTGAAATTTAGAGCTCCTCTAGCAGTACACTAAGGCTGGAGGTGATCAACAATGGAGGCCGTCGCCTGCAGAAAAAAACTTGAATCTGCCAACTATTAACTCTTGAAAATTTGTGAAGAAATTTACAGAACCTCTTTAATGGCGCTTCTTATCGCAGATAACTTTCGACATCATAGAGATGATATTTAGCGGAAAGAAGGAGAAGAAACTGGGCCTGGTAAATCCTTCTCAAATCACCATGGCTTTGAAGGGATACTACAAATACATGGGTTCTTTCACCATTCCTCCATGTACGGAAGGAGTTACTTGGATAATTAATCAACAGGTAAGTACCTGTAGGCAATTATAAATAATAGACTTGTATTTCAAAATCTGTTTAATTTAACTTATGCTTTTTATACTTTAATCCTAACTCTTAACGATTATGCATTGCTCATTAATTTGTGTAATTATTATGATAAATTGTTACTAGCTAGAATAAGAAATTAATTGTGACAATTAATGAGTGGGACATTAGCATTGATTGTTGTCAAAAGTTAAAGATTAAACCTAGTAGTAATCTACCAATGAAAGATTAGTTAAGTTTCAAGAGAACCATCCAAAGTTGAGATCATCAACCATTTAAGTTGAATATTGAAACTTTTGGTATACTTGCTCTCTTGTTTTTGTTTTTCTTTCAGATAATGTCAGTTTCGTGGTACCAAGTGCAGCTACTGAGAATGGCCGTGCACGACGCAAGTACTCTCTAAATCAGAAACTGAACCGAATCGAGAAAGTTTTAGTCTGTAGTGATGTGAAGTTTAGTATTCTGTGAATTTGCAGTATGCCCGAAGCAATGCTAGGCCAGTTCAAAGACTCAATGGTCCACCAATGCAACTCTGTTGCCCGATCCGCTGGCCGAAAAACTAAGTAAAAGCAAGCCTTAAAAGCCTCGAGTCTTTTCCCCATTCCTTAAGCTTCTTAACCGTAATCGGGGAAGAAGACTTCACCAATCTTCCTCTCTAATTTCCTGTATAAAAATTGCGAAGTATTGCATTTGGTTAGCCTCTCAAATTGCTCCATATAATTGTAAACTTGTTCTCAAGAATTTCCAAGTTGTTTTGGTGATTTTCCTGAAAAGAACTGTTGGGTATTAATGTAGCTTGATTTCTCTAACAAAAGAATCAGAAAATAACACCCAACAACGTTTTCTACTTCCAAAAATTTGACTGTGTAAGAATTGAAAATAAGACCGGAACTAAGTCGGTAGTTCTAGAAAAATGCAGAACAATTTCTGCCGCCACTGAAGGGTCATCCCCAGTCACAAAATTTCCAGCAATGTAGAAGCAGATGGTTGCAGCGCCGCCGTTGGACAGTGTCCGCTGGAGAAGATCAGGCGCCAGAAGATGGCGACCCACGTCTAGTGTTGCCCGCCGTATCGCGACGGAACAAAACCCAGATGATATTTATTTTGATTTTCTTCTCATGGTGTGGGGCCGGGGTCTGGGGTTTGGGGCGGATAAGGTTTCCAAGCAATCAAGCATGCAGTACCCAGAAGAATACATGGCTGTTATTCCAACGCTGGGGCAAAGTATTGTTCTTTCTGTAAACGATAAAAGTTTGAGGAACGAGCCTTTCCAGAATATGGAAGAAAAAAAGTTGCTTGTTCATAAGTAGACGAAGATGATAGAGACAGAGGATTGACAGATTCAAATGGACGAAAAATTCTGTCCGCGAAATCTGCACTTCCTTATCTGTGAATTCTATTTAGCATGGGAAAACCAGCAGAGACATGGCAGAGAAGAGCTCGCTTACCATGGCAGTTTCTGCAAATCTTCACTTTGTTCTGTTTCCTCTAATGGCGCAAGGCCACATGATTCCAATGGTTGACATAGCCAGACTCTTGGCTCAACGAGGCGCGAAGATCACTATCTTCACCACTCCCCACAATTCGTCGCGGTTCGAAGGTCATCTCGCCGGAGTTATCAGCTCCGGCCTCCATATTGAAGTGATTACGCTTGAGTTCCCCTGCGAAGAAGCAGGTTTGCCCGTCGGCTGCGAGAATATCGATCTTATTCCTTCGTCAGAGTACACACAGCCATTTTTCACTGCAGCTAATATGCTTCAGAAGCCGGCGGAAGCGTTGTTCCACCAGCTTTCTCCTCCGCCAAGCTGCATTATTTCAGACATGTGTTTGCCCTACACCATGGACATCGCCACCAAATTCGATATTCCGAGGCTGTCGTTCATCGGATTCGGATGTTTCGCCCTGTTCGTTCTCCACAAACTGAAGCTTTTTCAGGAAGTTCTTGAGAGCATTAGTTCAGAACACGAGTACTTCGTCGTCCCTGGCTTGCCGGACAGAATCGAAATTACCAAGGCTCAGATTCCAGAGGCATGGAAGGAGGGCTTCAAGTATTACATGGATCGAATCAACGCTGCTGAAATAGCGTCTCTTGGAGTTGTTGTCAACAGTTGCGAGGAACTGGAAGGAAAATATGCAGAAGAATATAAAAGGGAGAAGGAGAACAAAGTCTGGTGCATTGGCCCAGTTTCTCTCTGCAACAAAAACTACCTGGACATGGCGGGGCGAGGAAGAACTGTATCAATCGACGGACAGTATTGCTTGGATTGGCTCGACATATGCGAAACCAAATCAGTAATCTACGCTTGCCTCGGAAGTCTCTGCGACTGCAACCACAACGCCCAGCAAATGCTGGAGTTGGGATTAGGGCTAGAAGCATCGAACAGACCATTCATCTGGGTCATCAGAGAAGGAAAAAACTCAGACGAATTGAAAATCTTAATGGAGAATGAGAATTTCGAGGAAAGAATCGAAGGAAAAGGGCTGTTAATCTGGGGTTGGGCGCCTCAGCTACTGATCCTCTCGCATCCCGCCATCGGAGGGTTCTTGACTCACTGTGGATGGAATTCGACGACGGAGGGGATCGCCGCCGGCGTTCCGCTGATAACCTGGCCGTTGTTCGCCGAGCAATTTTTTAACGAGAAGGTGGTGGAGCAGATTCTAAGAATCGGGGTGAAAGTCGGGGCGGGGAAACCGGCGAACCCTATTGCTACAGACGTAGAAATACAGGTGAAACGGGAAGACGTGAAGATGGCGGTGGAAAGACTAATGGAGGAAGGAGAGGAGGGCGAAGGGCGGAGAAGAAGAGCCAGAGAGTTGGGGGAGACGGTGAAGAAGGCCATAGAAGGAGGATCTTCCCACCGCAATCTCACTTCGTTAATCCAAGAAATTATGGATCGACCAAAGCTCTAAAGAAAAGAAAAGAGATAAATGGCCTTCTCTTTATACGGCAGCCGTCTCTCTTATGATTATTAGTAAATTTGGACAATTTAATCAACCCGACCTATTTAAAATAAATTAGATTAATTTTTAATTTTTTAAAAAATCAATCATAAATTAACTCAAAATTTTAGATCGTATTCAGATCGAATATACAATCGAACTGAGTTCAGATTTAATTTCACAAGAAACGACCTATCAGATCAGGTTAGTTAATCAATAAAATCTAAAATTTATAAATAAGTGATTAAATTTTAATTAGTTTAGGTTTAAGACCCGTCAATTTGGATTTAGAAAAATTGAATGTAAAGTCAAACAAAAATCAATCTAAAATATTAGTCGAATTTGGATTAAATAGATCAATTTTGATCAAATTTTATAAAATTCAACTAATTAGATCATATTCATTTTCTATTAAAGTTAGACTCGAACTCACGAGTACCATATCTATTTGCGGCCGCATCAACTATGCGTTGTCTACTACTCAACAAATACTAAAATAAGTGGCGGTTGACCCACGTCTAAGGCTCTTTATTACAAAACAAACTAAAACAATCGTTATATTGTCGAAGGAAATATTTCATTTGCTCATATAATCTTACCAAGGAGCCATAATTTTGAAGATACACCCTATGATTAAATGTGTTTTTCAAGTAATAATTTGAATTTTTAATTGCATTGTAAATCAAATTATTAGTATTTTTCAATTAACACCTCCTTAAATATTAAATTTTCTTTAATAATGTATCTTTTTACGATTTAATTTTTGAATTTGTCATGTTATTTTTTCATTCTTAGTTATTCTAATCTAGAGTAATAGAGATTTAAACTTAAATTATAATAAGAATTTCAAATAGCTTAAAGTCAATGATAGAGTGTATGACCTTTGCTAAAGAAAATGATTTCGAGATATAAATTAGTTAATTAAAAGTTTAAAATTTTAATTTAAAATTAATTATTAATTTTTAAATATTATTCATAAATTAAAAGTATGTATTGAAGTATAAAGTATTTTGATAATTATTATATACGTGTCACGCTTTGATTAGCAGAGATCTAAAGCGTGTCCTTGGGAGGGAAGGAAGGAGGGAAATTACAGAAGCGTGGAGATTGAGAGCGTAGAATCGAAAGTCAAGACCAAAATCTGGATGTTTGGAAGAAGCAGCGCCTGAGGAACGACGGCGAAGATCTCTGATTTTCTTCGTTTCTCTTTCCTGATTGGATTCCTCCGATCTTTGGCTTTTAATTCTTCTATTTTGTTTTCGCTTCCTTTTTCACCTCCTTATTCTGACCGCCGAGCCGCCCCTCCCCGCCATGTTTAGGTTTTGGTAATTCCGTCTTTCATTTCTTTCGTTTGTGCGTTTGTTTCTCTCAATCAGGCTGTCGTTTATTGTTCGCTTGGGTAGATTGTCGTTGTATGGGAAGAAGCCGGTAGGTTCTTTTATCTGGCTTCTGTAACTCGTTTGGTTCGATGAGTCTGGAATTACATGATTTTTTTTTCTAATATACGCTGTAATTTTGATCAATATGATTGAAGACACGGTTTATTTGCTTGAATAAGTTACATTAGGTTTAAGTTTTAGGTTTGATAGTTATATCTATCATTTTGGAACGCTTGCTGAGGAATTACTTTTGCAGATGTACCTTCAATACTAGAAATGTTATTCTTTTATTTCGGTTCAGCTGAACATTTGCAATGATGATGGATTTCTGAGATATTTATTCATTTCGTGCTTCCAGTTGAACATTTTGCAGAATAAAGGGATATAATTGTCTTCTTCCATAGATTATGAAACTTTGTCTTAGAATTTTGAGTGTTATTGCGACATTTTTGGTTCAGGGGATCTCAGGAGGAGCCATCTCAGCCTCGTCCACAGAACGGTTCCACGCAGTCATGGTATCCTCCATCAGTTGTTGGTTCCTCCAGCCTCTCCCGCCCTGCAACACCAACTAGCTCTACCTCTGCTAACATTGGATTACAAAAGACATCTGAAAGACCACAGTCTCCTTCACATGTTTCACCTACAGAAGCTGCTGGTATTATATCTGCTTTGAAGGACAAAAGGTATTGGTTCATTTGTTTTTGACATCGTAGTATGTTTTGAATATATACTTGCATTTTCTCAGTCATTTTTTTAAGAGCTCCTTGTCCTTATTTTCATATCTTTCTTTTACAAAGCCGGTTTTTCAACTTTTTCTGAGAGCTACTTCTTGGCTAAGCATCATGATAATACCCATGATGGGAAACACCTTATGATTCCGCAGCAGCATGTGATATTCTATCTCTCCGGAAATATTGTGTTGTCATTTCTTGGCTTCATACCAGCATATACCTAGCCTGAAGGGGCAGCCACGAGGAAAATTCTTAAAAAATTTACTAAAAATTACGAACATCATGTTGCTTCTTGTTTTTAGAGTATAGGTTCTAAGTTGTTTTGTTGCTGAAAAATAAAGCATGTATCTTTTCTCCAACAAAATAATATGATGACTGAGTAAATAGAGTATGTGATTGTTTATTTGTGCATTCTGAGGGTAACTTTAAAGTGACTATTAGTTTATCTTCATTTAGCCGATGCTTTCTCCAAATTTGGGTTCTTTCTGGCTTCTCTGGCAAACGAATTTGGTTTCTGGCTTGTTCCACATTGCCACAATATATTCCATGTTTATTTATTTTTATGCTGCATTTGATCGAGATAAGTGACTAATTGCTATTATATATCCTTTAAGTCATAGTAGAATGCTCGCTCTGACGCTAAATTTTGTACAGTGTTGATGAGTTGCGGAAACTTCTGCATGAGAAGGATGCGTACCATCAGTTTCTGCTTTCACTTGATCAAGTCAAAACTCAAAACAATGTGAGTTCAAACTTCTGTCTCGTTCAAAATTTTCCTGCTTTGACTTTGATGTTTTTCTGGGACCTTCAACAAGCTTTACTTCATCTCGTTATTCTTGTTGTAGAAAATCATTTAAAATTAAAAAGGACACAATGTCCATACACTATCATGGTACATATCAAATTGTGATGGAACCACTAGAACTATCCCCACGGCGTTTATATATATATATGAAACTCATTTGGTACCTATATCTGTAATTTTGGATGTTTATGTTTCTCTGATTACTTTTTAATGTTCTTTGATTGACGGAGCAGGTTAAAGAGGAATTGTGCAAGGAAACACTTCTGCTTTCCAGTCAGTTTCTTATCACTAAAATATAAATTACCGTGTAGTCAATTTATTATTCATGTCACAAAAGACTAACTTTTTGCTCTAATTTTGTAGGAGAAAACTTGGAAAAAGAACCACGCATAGTGGAACTCAGGAATCAGGTAGTGTTATCAGAATATCATTCAACAAAAGTCAATTTTTTACTTTACGTCTATTGAGTTTCCTATCCGTTCTCTTTGGTCACAGTGCAGAATTATTCGGACAAGCGAATTAGCTGCTGCTCAGGAGAAACTAAATGAACTTGAGAGGCAGAAAGATGAGATTTTGAAATTTTATTCACCTCCATCACTTCTTCGACAGCTCCAAGGCATAACTCGATCATATTTCGGCTTTTGACCGTTATATCCTCATACCTTATTTGTTAAGGATTAATCTAGCCTTAGTATTGTATAGTTTATGGGCCTGGGAAGTGATTTTCATCCTCTTTGTTTGCAGAGACAATGAATAAGACCGACGAAGAGTCGGAGAGTTTGCATCAACAACTTCTCGACAAAGAAATCGATCTTGCTACGTTTGTGCAAAAGTACAAGAAGCTCCGTGTTGATTACCACAAACGAGCACTCGTTCTTTTGGCGGCAAAAACATCTTTGACTTGATGAATTGAACATATGAATGGGGCGATTGGATCGCTTCAAGGCAGAAAAAGGTGAGTTTCATCCTTGTACTATAAACAACATTGATGATGATTGTGGCTTGTTAAATAATACAACCCGTGAAATTTTTCAGTTTCTATAATTTCTCCAGTCTGTCCATAAGATTATGATTATTTGAATTTAGTTGCTCTGCTTCATCGTATTGGTGTTATTGGGAACTAATAATTTGAAGCTCGCCCATTTTTCAATCTTATGTGTATATCGAAATTAGAGGCTTAACGAGTTGCTGCGTGTCTATTTTGTTAATCACGATTCGGTCACATTTCCATTTATGGAGAAGAATTAAACCCGGCTCAATTAGGTTGTTATGCGTGAATATTTCAATTGTTATGTTTAATATCGAAAGTAGACTTTTGTCATATCTCTAGTTATTTGTAATAGTTATAAGGTATGATCTCGCCGATGTAATTGAATACTTTACGTATACATTATTGAAAGCAGCATAATATTCTATGAACTCAATCTAAACATCGGTAATTGCCTCCATTATTGTCGCCGGATTCACCGTTTTCCGGGCTCCTGGTGCACGGGCAAAGTGGAGTAAAATGGGCAAGCCTGGCCCTAGAAGCCGCGAATGCAGTGAGATCGTTGCAGGGTTTGTCTGGGTAGCTCGAGGGAGCAAATCTTGGGGTAGAAATCTATTTGTCTCTTATTGTATAATGATATATAACATAATTAAAAAAACAAGTTGCTTCTAAATAGATAAAAAAATGTAAACAAACCGGGTTGAGTTTGGCTGATTGGACCGTACCAGAACTCGCTGAAGTCGGTTCGTATAAGCAATGATAAACTCTTAGGAGCGACCAAGAATTAAACCTAGTCCGGAGACGACTCTTGTAGGCTTGTGACTGGGAACTAGCTGAAGAGGACGATATTGCTACCATTTCTGAATGTTCAAATTTACTGTGTAGTTTTAGAGTGAAGTATTTAAGGGAGAGTATAATCTCATCTTCCATCTTATAGGAACGGATACAAATGGCTGTTTTAGAAGAACAGCAGAGACGAATTTCGTATCTCCTATGTTTTGGTAGTGCGTTTTCCGATTTCTCGATCGTACCATATGGTAAAAATTGAACTAGATTCTGGGAACGTGAAAGAACATGAATGCTGGCTTCTATATCATTAAGAAAACAAATTTCAAAATCTATGATTAGTTTGAGAAAACAAGTTCATTGAGTTACACAGGGATTTCACGCCAAGCTCAATGCTTACAGTTACAGGAAATGAGTTGTCTGTCCAAACAAAACCAGATATTCTTACAGTGAATTCGGGGTTGAATCGACTGCATCGTGTTTTGTGGCGTGCAGAGAATGATCATGCGCTATTTACATTCAAGTTTCAAGAGCATAGCAAAGCAATCATAAGCTTGTAAAAAAGAAAGGGTTGATCTCTTCTTATCTTCTTGACATCCTAAGACGAGCATTCTCAGCATAAAAACAGCTCTTCAAATCACTCTTGTGGAAGTTGAAATTGCGAAAGAACCAAATATGCACTCCGGAATTATGATTTTACAGAAAGTAATAACAAAATGAACAAATGTTCTAACCCGAAGTCAATCGATCCTCAAGAAAGCTCGAATCCTGAATTAGAATTGATTGCATACAGAAGCTTGGCTCTCAAGGTGCTTGGGCGTTTGTAGGTTGGTAGCTATATGCATCAATAGCAGCATTAAATGAGAAAATTGATTGCAGAATATATGGAAAAAAAAAATATTCTATGGACCAATTCTTCGATCCTTGCGATCATCATCCTATCGAAAACGTGATGTTCAGAAATTAATTTGATGTTACACCATGATTTTGAATCAAAAGAAGTTTTTTTTTCATCCTATCCAAAACGTGATATTGTTCAGAAGCATCAACTTGATGTTGCACCATGATTTTGAATCAAAAGGGATTTTTTTTCCTTTTTGTCAGTTTTACCTTTAGAGTATTATAGCATGTGGAAGCAGATGGAAGCCGATCAACGTCCTGCCCTCCAATCGAGGCCCAAATAGGAACATCACAAGTAATCTGTGCAGATTAAAAAATATCAAAGAGTTTCACGAGGATACAAATGCAACGATGACTACAAAAATTGATGGTGATGCTAGTAATCAAATGAAAGTAGACGGATAATGATAAAGGGAAAGGCGTACTTTGTGGATAGTAAAGGTCTGTTGCAAGTGTTTGAACCCCAGCAAAGGAGCCTGAGAACAACTCGTAACAAATTTAAGAAGCATACAACGTTCTTTTGGCTCAAATTCTTCAACAACCTGTAAAGTAACAACCAAGAATTCAAATAGATTGAGGTAAGAAAAATGATTTTATGAGAAAGATGACTGGGAACAATGGCTGATTTAAAGAAAATTCGATCAAATAAAGAACAAAAAGAAATTCACTTGGCTACAGTACTCAGACCAGTCCTCCCAAAAAATCTTAATGGTGCGGCTTCCTTCTGTGTAGCCACCAGTATAACGTGTATTATTTCTCAAATCCTCCACGTCAATGTCATATTTCCCCCCTGAAAGCAACTGTAATGGATTTTACTGCCAAAGTTTGAATGATCCAACATCTTGTTCACGTTCTTTGAACCAGACTGTAATGTTAGTCATTATGTAAGTTTGAGTTATTAGAGTTAACAGAAGTTTCTGGAAGTCAATGAAAGTTCATTAATAAAAGGATGATAAATGTAACGATATAGGAATAGTGTGAGGGGAGGAGAAAAATGTAATGCGGAAATCCAAGGCCGAGTCGGCTCGGGGCGAGATTGCTTGGAGTATCGAAGTTCCAAGACATTGTGTATTTATATATTGTATCGTTATATATTGTGTTGTGTAGTTCTACATTATGTTAATAGTATATTGTTGTTATTATTAGTATTATGTAATTAATAACATATTAAGAAAACAGTCTACAAGAGTTGACTGATGACTACAACCAAAAATTTGACTGGTGACAATATTAATGCTAGTATACTTTCCA
>QAOC01011992.1:10702-64254 GCA_003255005.1 Begonia fuchsioides | reverse complement strand
CTTCGAGGAATAGAACATCAAATTGATTTTCTTCCAGGCAAAACAATTCCTAATCGACCTGCATATCTAGCAAATCCAAAAGAAACTAAGGAGATACAAAGGCAAGTTGATGAGTTGGTGGAAAAGGGCCTAGTTAAAGAAAGCCTCAGTCCATGCCCGGTTTCGGTTATTTTAGTCCCAAAAAAAGATGGGACGTGGAGGATGTGTGTCGATTGTCGAGTCGTCAACAAAATTATGGTAAAATATCGTCATCCTATCCCTCAATTAGATGATATGCTTGATGAATTATATGGTGCTTCTTTATTTTTGAAAATTGATTTAAGAAAGGGATACTATCAAATTCGTATGAAAGAAGGTGATGAATGGAAAACCGCTTTCAAAACAAAATTCGGGCTTTCTGAATAGTTAGTCATGTCGTTTGGACAAAGAAGATAAAAAAAGGCTTACAATGTTTTGAAAAAAGGCTTACAATGTTTGATCCATTGCAAAACATAGGAGGGCCAGTGACAAAGGCAAGGACAAAGAAGATGAAAAAATGCTTACAATGTTTGATCCAAGAAGTACAAAGCAAAGAGCTCACATGCTACGAACCGAAGCCCACAATAATACTAAGGACTGATGAAGAAGCAATAGAGGCCCATGATGATAATATTAATGGTTGATTTGGTGGCCCCACGTGACTATTGATAATTGCATTTTTTTTTGGCAATTTAGATTTTTATTCTAATATTTATCTATTAATTAGGGATTTGTTTCTTTGGTTAGGATATTTTGGAATTTGTTAGCATTTTCTAGGATTTGTTTCGTGCCTATTTAAGCACCACAATGTAACCTTTCAATGGACAATTCAGATTTATGAAAATTGAAGCTTATGCTTTTTGGTGAGATAATTTCTCGTCTTTAGTTCTTAGAGAAGAACTTGATCGTCTTCAAGTGATTGCTTGAAAAGATCGAACTTGATAGTTTTTTGTTCAATCAACTAGTTTGATTCGGGTCAAGCTACTTTTTTTATAACTACGGTTCCATCGAATTCATCGATCGGGGTCTAGTTCCTTTCTTTCCTTTATTCTTGAATCTCAAGCCGTTCCGTGATTATTCCGCTTTGTTTCGGGTTTCAGATTCTGTAAAATCCGTAGTTCACATCATTTGGTATCAGAGCAAAGGTTTCTACGATTCAAGGTGCTATCTTTGTTGTATTCATATTAATATAAATATGATCATGTGTTAAGGGAGATTATCAATTTACTATGTAAAGTGTTAGGATTCGATTGGAAAGCTTGATGGAAAATGGATGCTACTGACAAACATAAATTAAAGGTGAAAAAATCAACCTCTTACTTAAAACAAACAAACTCCTACTTAGATATGCCACATCCACTTTGATGTTATCTCTTTCTTTATTAGACAACCCTAGTTGAAGAAGGAGCCACGAAATTCTCTAACCTCCCTTTTTTTCTCTTTATTTTAAGGATTCAAAGTGAAGTTCTCTGGGATTTGGTGTAGCCTTTAAAAGAGTAGTGCACTTGAAGTGTGTTTTGTGCACTTTAGAAGGTGATAAGTGGGTTTACTTAGAAGCCAAAAAAATAAAGCTTTTCATCCAAGTTTTTTTTATTGAAGATATCATTTCTTACACTAAAAAACTTAACCTAGATGTTCAAATAAGATTCGGATTAACTGGTTTTACATATATTATATACCTAATGCAAGGTTATGAGAAAGTAGCCTATTATTGACAGTTTTAGGTTTCTATTTGAAAACATATTCTCGATGATATTGAGTGACTTCAAGCCCTCCTGATAGAGTAAAATCAACACGATAGTGAAATGCTAGCTTTTGAAATTGAAGTAATTGGATAAGAGTAGCTAAAGTTACAAAATTTTGAAGTTGATCAAAAACAAGGAATTTTGAGATTTTGAGTTATGTCTTCTTTGACAACATAGGTTCTCAAGTGATAAACGTTGTTGACAAGATATTGTTGTAGATAATCATAGGACACAAGGTAAGTTAGTGTTACATGTGTTTGGCCCTTGAATGGGACTACATTACAAAGATACCAAGTTTTTGTACGTCATACGAATGAGTCAACAATAAAACAAAATGTTTTTGTACGTCATACGAAAATTTTGTTGTAGTTTGAACTTGCTCAAATGCTACCAAATGACCCATTTTAAGCCCATTTATAGGTTTAGGTGCCGAACCAGTATTTTTTGCACCGCACGAAACATTTGCGTACATTGTACAAAATCAAGAAACATTTATGTACATCATACAAAATTTCATGCATGGTCCAATCCTGATTAAATGCTACCAAACGACCTAATTCAAACTCCCAGACAGATTTGTGTTCCAAATAAATTTTTCAGCAGCGCATGACATGTCTTTATACATTGTACAAAAATTTTGCATGTCGTACAAACTTGCTCAAAAGCTACCAAATGACCTAATTTGAACCTCCTAACATGTTTAGATGATGAACAAGCATTTAACGTAGCGCGCGAAAGGTTTTCGTACAACTCCAGGCCGTCGACAAGTTTAGGTCTCTACTGAGAACTTCAGATAGCACATCGAATGTTTTCTTACGTCATTTGAAAAAAAAATTGTGGTTCGAATGTGATCAAATGCTACCGAATTACCCATATCAAGCCTCCCAACAGTTAAGGTGCCGAACAAGAAGTTTTGTCAGTGCATAAAACATATTCGTATGTTGTATAAAATGATGTGCATGGTCTAGTCCTATTGAATATCTACCTAAATGACCCAATCCAAGCTCCCTGACGCGTTTAGGTTCCGAATGAGTGTTCATGAGAGTAAACAAAACACTTTTGTACTTCGTAGAGAAATTTTTCATGTGATCTAATCTTCCTTTATGCTACAAAATGAATTCTAGCCCACGATTGGTTTAAGTACCAAACAAGTGCTTTTGTCAGTTCAACAATTGTTTTTGTTAGTCATACTAAATTTTGATTTTGGTTAGAACTAAGTGAAATGTTACCCAACAACCTAATTTAAGGACCTCAACAAGTTAAGTTGCCTACCTATAGTTTCGGTATCGAATGAAATGTTTGTTGTGAATCAAACTCGCTCAAATGCTACCAAACGACAATTCAAGTTGCCCAACAGATTTAGGTGCCGAACAAACTTTTTTTTTTTGTACGTCGTACAAAAAGTTTGTCGTTGTTCAAAATTGCTTTAAAGCTACCAAATGAACCTAATCAAAAGTTTTTATGTTATACTTAAATTTCTTTTTGGTTTGAACCTGCTCAAATCCTACCAAACATCCCAAATTAACCTCGCAGGTTCAGAGCCAAACAAGCATTTTGTGCAGCCCAATAAGTATTTTTGTACGTGGTACAAAAATTTTGTTTTTGGTATAAACGTGCTCAAAGCGCATGAAATATTTTCCTACATCGTACAAAAATTTTGCACGCGGTTTGATATTGCTCAAATATTATCAAATGACCCAATTCAAGCCCCCTAACAAGTTTAGGTGCAGGACAAGCATTTAGGGAGCGTATAAAATATTTTTTTACATCGTGCCAAAATTTTGTGTGTTGTTTGAACATGCTCAAAAGCTACCAAACAACCTAATTAAAGGCCCTCGACAAGTTTAGGCACTCAATGAGCATTTTTATCAGCGCAATGATCGTTTTTGTACATCGTACAGAAGGTTTGCACATGGTTTGATCTTGCTCAAATGCTACTAAATGAACCACTTAAAGCCCAATAGGGTAGCATACTAAACAAGCATTACACAGAGTGCACAAAAGGTTACCAAACTAGAAACATTCAAACCCACTCAAATGCTACCAAAAAAAGCAATCAAGCACTCCAAAAGGTTAAGGTGCCGAAAAAGTATTTTGGATAGAGTAAGAAACATGATGAGGACATCACGAAGAGCAAAGGAAAAGAATTAAATGTAACCGGAGCAAGCATGGACGGAAAGATGACAGAAGATCGAGCAAAGAAGTTCGGTGAAAAACTAAACATATATATCCAAGAACTTCTCAATTGTGACGGCGTTATTGTTCCCGACAATATCAAAGTTAAATGCATGACATGCATTCAAGTGCACATGGGACAAGATGACATTATTATAGATTAGCTATTATCTACTTATCATCTATGTTGCATGTCATATAAAAAGTAGGTGAAAAGTAGGTAGAAAAGTTGGTAAGAAAGTGGGTGAGAAAGTGGTTGATGTTGGAAGAAGAGAAATTAGGTGAGAAATGAGTCCTATAAATATGTACTAGATTTATCATTTGAGGGGAACTTGAGTTTTGTGAATCATATTGTGAGAGACTTCTCCTTTTCAACTTGTTGTTCGGTCTTTCATTGCAAGTCCAGCAACGTCGTTTCTGACTTATCAAACGGAATCCCTTCGTTTGTGGCGTCTTTCCTATCCAAGGTTCCTAGTCGCGTTATTGTTTCGGGTCTTAAGCTCTTTCTAAGCTAAGGTTCAAACGTCCGTCGACTTCGGGTCAAGGTTCCATTTCTATCTTTATTTTCTTTTATATTCCGCATTCGATCACTGATCAATCTATATCAGTTAAGATCATATAGAAACATTTTTGTACGTGTACAAAAGTTTTGTTAGGTTCAAACCTCTTCAAAAGCTAGCAACCAAACATATTCAAGCCCCAGGACATATTTAGTCCCTCATTTATTCTAAGAAATTATAGAAGACATCAAAAGGAGAAGATTAATAGGTTGAAAAACTCGATTGGAGTTGTGGTGAAAAAGTTATGCACGTTAAAAAATTGATAAATGAAAACTTGACTAAGAAATATGAACTTTAGAGCGTTATTCGGTGTTTTGTATAATTGATATCTTTACACTATGAATTTGAAGTTTATGTCTTCTACAAAGTTAAACTATACTTAATAATAAAAATAATGGAGTTTGAATCATAGAAATCTAAGTTGTATAACAAAAGTTATGCAAGTTTTAATTGCCGGTCGACACAATTGTATACTTTAGGTCGACCCCAGGAATTAGGTGGGGTCGACACAATTGTGTGTTTGGGTCGACCCCAGGAATTTGGTGGGGTCGACACAATTGTGTGTTTGGGTCGACCTCAGGAATTTGGTGGGTCGACACAATTGTGTGTTTGGGTCGACCCCAGGATCGAAGAGGGGTCGACACAAAATGTTCTCTGGGAATACGTTCGGTCGACACAATAGACGTGCGGTCGACACAAAATGTTCTCTGGGAATACGTTCCGTCGACACAATAGACGTGCGGTCGACACAAAATCTTCTCTATGAATACTTTCGGTCGACATAATAGATGAGCGGTCAACACATTCCCGATTTAAGTTAAAAAGTCAACAAAAACTGGAGAAATATGATTGGTGGACGTTAGAGAAACATTGTTTTTGATTAATAAGGGGATAAGAATGTATGGGCTGCCATATCTTTCTCCCATCCACGAACCCTCTTCCATTTCTCCCATTTTTTTGCTCTAAGCTCGAAGGAGAGTGAGATTTGTCAAAGAAGAGAGGTGTTGAGAAAGAAAATGGGTGAGTTTAGGCGTCCTTGAGTGAGTGAGTGAGTTATTTCAAGAGAGGTGAAGTAGAAAATCCCAAGTAAATTCGTGAAGGCTGAAGTTAAAGGTATTATTCTATCCTCTAAGTTTCTTTTAAGTTCAGTAAGGATAATATGATGATATTGGTTGGATTGATGGATAAAAATGAAGGATTTTAAGTAGAATGTTAGAAAATCAATTAATTGTATGCAAGGTTAGGGTTTTTGAGATTCGGTCATATTGTAGCACGAATTTGAATTTATTTTCTTTATAAGAGTTAGAGTAGACTCTTAGAGTAATCTATAAACGTTTGAATCACTCAATTTAAAGCTATGTACAAAAAGTTATGAACGTCGTAAGTCAGTGTATAAAAACTAGGGGGAGTTTGGGTCGACCCATTCTAGTTTGGGTCGACCAAAACTCGATTTCAGAAGTGCGACGTCTCTGTTTGTCGAGATGGGTCGACCCCTCACAGTTTGGGTCTACCAAAACAGGGGTTCAAACAGTGAATGCTCTCTGTTTTGTCCACATATGTCGAAATGCTTTGGTTTTCTGAATTTGGTGTCTTCTAAGAAGTTATAGTAGACTTCTTAGGTTTAAGCCGTCGATTGGATTAAGAAGGAGACTCAAGTGGATCAACTAAACCTAGCTGCTAAGCTAAGTTAGCATACATTGCAAAGATTAGGATGTATGCTTGATGTGTATTGCATGATTGTTTGCATGATATGTTTGGTGATGATTGCTTATTTACATGTTATGTGATGTAATTAAGTGATGTTTTCATGTTCATATGGTCATGCATCATAGTTTTACAAAATGTCTACGAACTATTTTCATGCATGGTTTTACAACGTAGTTGGAGGTAAACGGGATATGATTGGTGGTATGGGACGCCAATTATGTTTCGTCTCCGATGAATTAAGAACTTGAATATCAGAACAGTAAAGTAAAGTAAATGGTTATTACAGGCCTGAGCACATCAAGTAGTAAGTAAGTGGGCCCAGGCCCCAGATCAGTAGAAGTTGAAGTAGGTGGAGGGAGTGTTCTTGAGATCCTGTAATATTTCCAAAGATAAAGAAGATATGAAACCTAAGAAACGTGAATGAAATGTGCATTGTTTTATCAACGACATAGCATACTCATGCATTGCATTTTATAGTTATGCTTCTTACTGAGCTTTAGGCTCATAGTTTAGGCTTTGCAATGTAGAAATGTAATGGAGGAAAGTGGGCAAGTGACTGAACAAGAAGTTAGAACAGAGGGGTTTCCAAATGATATAGTTTATTGAGCAACGACCGACGGGGAGTGATGTATGACACACACAGATATTTTATAAAAATGTTTTGAATGTTATGAATATTTTGAAGATGTAATTAAATGCATGCCCTTATTTTCGTGTGATGGATTTCAAAGCTTTTGAAATCAATGTATTTTTAAGTTAAAGTAATTATCTTCCGCTGTACGTTTTAAGTTATTGAATGCTTATGTATTTTTGATAAAGGTGGAACTGAAATCATAGCTTTACATGAATGTATGTTTTCAAGTGGATGTTTTCCTTTAAAGCTATTTTACAAGCTAAAGATAGTTTTTCAGAAATTTTTAAAGTAATGAGTGTTCCACCTAAGTAAGTAAGTAAGAAATCATGTAACGGACCGGTTCTCAGGTCGCCTAAGTAAGTAAGTAAGTAAGTGAAGTAAGTAAGAAAAGCAAGTAAGCGGCATCCTGGGAATCGGGTCGTTACAATTATGGACCGAACAAGAGTTTTGGGTAACCCACAAAGCATTTTCTTATGTCGTACTTAAATTTCTTTGTGGTTAAGACCTGCTCAAATCCTCCCAAACGACACGATTTGAGCCCTCTCGACAGGTTTAGGTGCCGAACAAGCATTTCGTGCACCGCAATGAACATTTTTTAACATCGTACAATTTTATTTTTTGTGGTTCGAACTTGCTTAATTGCAAGAAAACTACCCAATTACAGCCCCCACCAGCCTTAAGTGCCACACAAGTGTTTTTCAAAAATTCCCAAAATATTTTCTCACATCATACAAAATTTTGCATGTTATTTGCTCCTGCTCAAATGTTACCAAACAACTAGATTTAAGCTCCCCTACAGTTAGGTGCCGAACAAGCATTTTGGGCAGCGCACGAAGTGTACCAAAATTTAAGCTCCAAAAGCCTTTTGAACGTGTGATTCAATATTACTCAAATGTTACCAAATGACTCAATTCATGCCCCCAAAAGGTTTGATGCCAAATAAGTATTTTGGGCAGCGCACCAAAATTTCTCACATCGTCTGAACATGCTCTAAAGCTAATAGACAACCCAGTTCAAGCCTCGACAAGTTTAGGTGCCAAACGATTGTTTCACTAGAGCGGACTAATCATTTTTGTACGTCGTACAAAAATTCATTTGTTTTTCAAACCTACTTAAATGCAACTAGAAGACTCATATCAAGCTCCACGAACAAGTTTAGGTGTCGAACGAGCATCTTGGGCAGCGCATCAAACATTTTTGTATGTCGTATGAAAAATTTGTGTGTGATCAAATCTTGCTCAAATGCTACCAAATTACCCATATTTAAGCTCTCTCAAAGGTTTAGATTATCGAACAAAGGTTTCTGGCAGCACACTAAACATTTTTGTAAGTCATATCAAATGCTACCAAATGTCCTAGTTCAAACCTGTGATAAAATTAAGCACCGAACGAGCATTTCGTGCAGTGCAAAAAATATTTTCGTCAGTTGTAAAATTTTTTTTTTATTTCGAACTTGCTAAACTGCTACCAAAGGACCCAATTTAAGAACTACAATAGGTTTAGCTGCCTAACGAGCTTTTAGGGCTGCACACAAAACTTTTTACTACATCATACAATATTTCATATGTGGTCAGATCCTGTTAAATATGTCACACCCCGTAAAACTTTACTTAAAAAAATGATCGTGGTAAAATTTTTCTTTCTTTCAAAATGTTCCTCTTGAATTTTTTTTCGTAAAAACACAATAGAAGACTTTAATTAGAAAGCATAGTAAACCTGACATTTACTTGAAATAAGATATTGTTAATCAAAATATCCATGAAATAAAATACCGCAAAGCTCATATAACATATAATTTAATCAAAACATGTAATATACATAATAGACATCTTTACACCGCATCATTTAAAACTAAACTTTTAAAACACATCATTGTTCTAAGGTAAACACTCCAAAATACTTCAAATGTACATCTTGTCGGCCCCATTTGTCGGCACTTAACGATTAAAGTTTCCCGCATCGGATTCACCTCCTCCATGACATGATCGTTACATCAAACAGGGAGGGCTAAGTCCCTCACCTACATCACAAAACATAACCAATGAGCCTAAAGCTCAGTAAGTAATCGAATAAGCCTATATGCCTAACATGAGCATGACATTTTTGAAAAACATGCACATTCATTTCGTTCTTTATCGTTGTCTTGACTTAACTTGACATGTGTGGGCGTCACATCGTATGAAGGTTAATAGGCACCATATGGCCTCCATGAGGCAGCCGATTCCACCTTCTCCCATAACTTGATCTTGACTTTACGTACATTTATGCATTGGATGATGAATGTGTGTCATACCATCTTCATCATCCGTTGGGTGATGTTTTAGAAATATGCATGAAAAAACATTTTCGTATTTTTCATAAAACATGATGCATGGACATGATTCATACATATGCATGACATGATAACCTAATTTAAGTACAAGCAATATAATGCATCAAATACCTCCCAAGTCAACCGTAATAAAAATTTCTAGTTTAATTGACTTAACTTCACTCATGACTTAAAACACATGCAAGGATTACCTACATGCATAACATGAACATGACGTTTTTTTGAAAAACATGCACATTTATTTCATTATTTATGGTTATCTTGGCTTAACTTGTCATGTGTGGGCGTCACATCGTATGAAGGTGAATAGGCACCATATGGCCTCCATGAGGCAGCCAATTCCACCTTCTCCCATAACTTGATCTTGAATTTACGTACATTTATGCATTGGATGATGAATGTGTCACATACCACCTTCATTATCCGTTGGGTGACATTTTAAAAACATGCATGAAAAAAAAATTTCATATTTTTCATAAAACATGATTCATACATATGCATGACATGATAACCTAATTTAAGTACAAGCAATATAATGCATCAAACATCTACCAAGTCAATCGTAATAAACATTTCTAGTATATTTTACTTAACTTAACTCTTGACTTAAAACACATGCAAGGATTACCTACATGCCTAACATGAGCATGACATTTTTTGAAAAACATGCACATTCATTTCGTTCTTTATGGTGATCTTTATTTAACTTGTCATGTGTGGGCGTCACATCGTATGGAGGTTAATAGGCACCATATGACCTCCATGAGGTAACCGATTCCACCTTCTTCGATAACTTGATCTTGACTTTACGTACATTTATGCATTGGATGATGAATGTGTCCCATACAACCTTCATCATCCGTTGGGTAACGTTTTAAAAACATGCATGAAAAAATATTTTCATATTTTTCATAAATCATGATGCAATGACATGATTCATACATATGCATGACATGATATCCTAATTTAAGTACAAGCAATATAATGCATCAAACATCTCCCAAGTCAACCGTAATAAACATTCCTAGTATACTTGACTTAACTTAACGCTTGACTTATGATAATACATAAACATCAAACAATGTCAATCAAGCACCAATCAAACGCAAAACACTTGGGTCGGTGTATGGTGCGATACACCTCAATAGAATATCATTACTAACATTATCATAAAAACAACAACTTCTAAGACATTCTTATTTAATGGATATCTAAGTAATCAAACACATCGTCCTTATGTCCTGTCCTTTCTTATGTAGTCCCACAAGGCTCCAAACACATGCAATGCTTACTTACTTTGATTCATTAGCTTTAGCTTGGTATGCTGAATCTTTAATGATCCAATGAGCTTGCTTATATAGCTTAACATCATAAAATAAAATAATATAAGCCAAACTCGGAATATCATGTTTCACCAGAAACTTGTTGCATCCATAACTTTATCGACAACATTTGNACAAGGCTCCAAACACATGCAATGCTTACTTACTTTGATTCATTAGCTTTAGCTTGGTATGCTGAATCTTTAATGATCCAATGAGCTTGCTTATATAGCTTAACATCATAAAATAAAATAATATAAGCCAAACTCGGAATATCATGTTTCACCAAAAACTTGTTGCATCCATAACTTTATCGACAACATTTTGATCAGAACACTTAAGGTACCAATTTCAACTTTAAAGTATTGGCTATACTTAATTAGAAGACATCATGACCAATTTCTAACTCGAAGATTTCCTAAAACTTGCATTCCATAAACCGGGTAACATGACTCATAATTTGTATACCCTTAAACTATCTTTAAAATTTCATGCATTTTTAACCATATAACGTCATTTCCATCACTTATAATCTAACCTAGAACAAAGGTAGATGCTGCTGAATAACAAACTCTGTATCTCAAGGTTAAGTTCGTGGTCTTCCTTTCTCCTTGCACTTCTAACCCTTAAATACCAAAATTCTTGTACTAAACACTAAAACCTCTTACTTTGATTTCAAACCCTAATTTTTCCCACACAAATTTGGAGAGGATTTTAGAGAGGAGAGAGCACTACAAGTGAGATCTGAGGGTCGTGATGGCTAATAGCTGAAGACTAACAAATTTTGTCCCTTTAGAAGGTGAAGAGTCATGTGGTTCAAGCATGAGGTGTAACCATCCAAGCTCACCACCTCTTCATGCATGAGGTGTGACCATTCTTTTCACATGGCACTTTATTATTGGTCCATCCTTAATTAATTATGGATTGAATTTCCTAAAATTTCATTGACAAGTTAATGTTTCAACAATAAGATGTCGACCTCTCATTCAAGTTGTCGACCCTTAATAAAACCCGAGAGTTTCAAGGGGTGACCCTTTTTAAAATTTTCATAACTTTCGTTCTGCAATTCGGATTTCAATAATTCAAAAACTCATCTTTTTCTTATTGAGTCTCGTGTCACTTTGTAGAAGATTTACACTTCAAATTATGAGTTTAATATAATCAATTATAAGAAATACCAAACATCGCTCAAAATCCATAATTCTATAGTCCAGTTTTCCTTCACTAATTTCAAATAAACATAAAATTCTCTCCAAAAGTCCAATAGAATTGATCTACCTATAAATCTTTTTATCTTGACGTCTACTACAACTTTGTAAAAGAACACTTTGCCAATTATACTATTCTAAGGCATGATATTTTTGTAACATAGAAACTGCTCTGTTATAAAATTCCAACCTAGTATTTGTTCCAACCTTTAGGGTTTAAGATTCATAACTTTCTCTGTACGTTTTTAAATCAAAGAAATTCTTGTTGTTGTAGTTTCATATACTAATCTATTAAATTCTGTTATAAGAAATCAACTCCATGTTAAGACCCTAAAACCTCGACATTAGGTAAATACCAATATTGTTTCTGATTCGTCAATTCATTACTTCTAAGGTGTAATTTCATCTCCATATTCATCTTTTCTTAGTACATTTCATTCTTTAACCATAAAACATTATATTCACATAATGTTATTGTACATCAAAAAGTTGGGTGTTATAAAAATGCTACCAAATGAACCATTTTAAGCTCCTCGACAATAAGGTGTTGAACGAGCATTTCTGACGTGGTCCGGTATTGCTAAAATGCTACCAATCGACTCAATTTAAGCCTCATATAGGTTTAGGTGTCAAATGAGCATTTCATATGGCACATGAAATGTTTTCCAACGGCGTACCAAAATTTTGCACTTTGTGTGAACATGGTCTAAAGCTATTAGACGACCAAATTTACGCCCTTCGACAAGTTTAGGTGACGAATGAGCTTTTTGGAAATCACACTAAACAATTTCATATGTTGTATGAAATATCTTTTGTAGTTTGATCCTGCAAAAGCTTTAGGTGCCTAGCAAGCATTTTGAGCAGCACAGAAAATGATATCATACATTGTAGGAAAACTTTATTGTTGTTCAAACCTACTATAATGCTACCAATCGACTCAATTCAAGCCCCTGATATGTTCAGGTGTCTTACGAATGTTTATGGTCTTGCACAAAATTTTTTTACGTTGTACAAAATTTCACGCATGGTGCAATCCTACTCAACGTTTTTGTACGCCATACAAAAAATCTGTTTGTTTTCTAAACTTGTCAAAAGCTACCAAACAACCCAATTCAGGGCTTTCGATAAGTTTAGGTGCTGAACAAACATTTTGGATAGTGCATGAAATTGTTTGGTACGTGGTGTACGAAAATTTAATTATAGTTTCATCCTGCTCCAATGCTACCAAATAACCAATATCAAGCCCCTCAAAGAGTTTAGATTTTTAATGAGCATTTTTTTCCATACATCATTCAAAAATTTTGCACATGGTCCGATCTTGCTGAAATGCTACTAAACGACTGAATTCAACCTCGTTAACAGGTTTATGTGCCGAACGAGCATTTGAGGCATTGCACAAAATGTTTTCATACGTCGTAAAGAAATTTTGCTTGTGATGGAGTTTTGCTCAAATGCTACCAAATGACCAACCTAGAAACTCGCGACTTGTTTATGTGTAGCACACAAAGTTTTCGTGCGTCATCCAATAACTTCGCGTGTCGTTTGAACATTATAAAATGATCCCATACGACCAAAATTAAGCCCTCCAATTGGTCTAGGTGCCAAACAAACCTTTAGAAAGCAAAGTAAATAATTTTGTACGTCGAATAGAAATGTTTTACTTAGTTTGATCCTGCTCAAATACTACCAAGTGTTTTTTAAAGTGCATGAAACTTTTTTCTACTTGCACTAAAATTTTGTTGTGGTTTGAAACTATTAAAAATGCTCTTAAACGATCAAATGCATCCCCTCAATAGGTTTAGGTGCAAACCGAGCATTTCGAGCAGCATAAAAAATGTTTTTCGTACGTTGTACATTGTGATTCGAACATCAACAAAATTTTAACTCTACGCAACGATCAGGAATCATCCCAAGAGAGGTGCTCGTTGTAGATTTAAAAATTAAAATTTCCATTACAACACATTCAAACGNGTTGTACATTGTGATTCGAACATCAACAAAAAATTTTGCATGGTCCAATCTTGCTAAAATGCTACAAAATGAGCCAATTCAAGCCCCCTAAAAGCTTTAAGGGCCTGACAAGAATTTCACGTAATGCACGAAACATTTTAGTACACTGTATGAAAATTTTATTAAGGTTTGAACCTGCTGAATGCTTCTAAATGACACAATTCAAGGCTCCCGAAGTTTTTAGTGTCAAGCATTTTAGGCGTTGCATGAAACATTTTCGTACTTCGTACGGAAATTTATGCTTGGTTCAAACTTGTTTAAAAGTAATCAAATGAACCTATTCAAGGTCTTCGACACGTTTATGTGTCAAAAGAGCGTTTTAGCCGTCGCCCAAAATCGTTTTTAAGCGTGATACAAAAAAAATTGCGTGTAGTCCAATATTGGTCAAATGCAACCAAATAACTTAATTCAAGCTCATTGACAAGGTTATATGACGAACTAGAATTTCAAGCAGGGGACATTATTTTTCTTTTGTCATACAGAAACTCAACGTGCAGTTTAATTTTTCTCAAATGCTTCCAAACAAATTCAAGCCTCCAAACAAGTTTAGGTGCCAAACGAGTGTCATAGGCATCGCACGAAACGTTTTTGTACAATGTTGAAAATTTTTGCTCTTGGAAAATTTCAGGCCCCACGAAAGTTTTAGGTGCCGAATGAGCATTTCACGCAGCACGGAACAAGTTTTCGTACGTCGTACTAAAATTTCATTTAAATTGAACCTACTCAAATCCTACCAAACAACCTAATTCAAGACTCCCAATAGGTTTAACTGTCTAATGAGTGTTTTAGGAATTGCAATAAACGTTTTTGTACATCATATGAAAATTTCGTTGTTGTTCAAACATGTTCAATTGCTAGCAAATGAACCAGTTCAGGCTCCTGATATCTTTAGGTACCTAACGAGCAATTTAGTCATCATATGGAATGTTTTGTAAGTGTATGAAAATTTTGCGCATGGTCCATTCTTGCACAAATGCAACCAAATGACCCAATTCAAGGCGCTCCACTTGTTTATTTGCTGAACAAGCATTTCGGCTGGCACACAAACGTTTTCATGCGTTGTATGGAAACTATCAAGTAAATTATCCATGACACTATGAATGTTGCCGAATGACCCAGAAATTTATGATTCCAGAAACAAAATTAAAATTAAAATTTTAACTCTACGCAACGATCAGGAATCATCCCAAGAGAGGTGCTCGTTGTAGATTTAAAAATTAAAATTTCCATTACAACACATTCAAACGCAAGTGACCTCACAACTTCTCTCTTGTGGTACGCTCCAGAACACAGAAACATTCACTAAAAAGCTACCACATCTCTAACAAATGAACGACTTAGGGCTAACTCAAAAGGAGAGAAGGAACATCAGAAAACTCAAGGGAAGAAAAGGAACATTTGCATCAACGACAAAATGTTGTATAAAAGCCTAACTGAAGCTCCATTCCAATAGAATTCTGAAGTGAAAATGAAAGTCAAACAATAGCAACAATGGAAACTTATGGGACAAAAGGGCCAGTTACATTATGACAGATGTGTTTGCAAAAAATCTACCTCATTCACATAGTTTTTACGAAATTAGGTTTTAGACTATAAAAATGAGCACCTGGTTCCTTTCGTTTTGCATCAATTATCCTAAAAGAAAATAAAAAAACCATAATATGACTTTCTTTTTAAAAAATTTCTTTTACTTTTATGTTAGTAATCAATATTTACAAAAAAACTTCACAAAAAATACTAAAATAAATAATTTTGTCATCCCCGATAATGACGCCAAAAACTTGTTGCATGTGTCACAAATGTAGTAATTAATTATAAATCCTATGAGAAAAAGTCGATTTTTAATAAATAGAGTAATTGAAAAGTGTTAAAAAGTGATAAAGGTTTGATTTTTGGTTTTTCCTAAACTAAATGACAAAATAATAAAGACTAGATTAAGGGTTACTGTAAATTAGGTTTACTTAAATTCCTCTTTACCATACTACAACGGTAGTTTTGACTTTACTCAAATTTGATTAGAACACTAATAAACATGGGCTGACATGGCCCTTGGTTAATTCTTTCATACTTATGACTTAAACTTATGAGAAGTGAAATTTTATTATAGATACGGGTTTGAAAATGAGTTCTTTTAATCACACTAGATCAAAACGAGCATTACGAAAACACTATTAGTTAAATCATCTCACTCGATTTAACCACCTAATAGGCTAGTTAAACATCCTGACAATCACACAATGATATTTTCATGTGATGTCGGATATATATGAAAGCTTATTTAACCAAATCCTGAATAAAAATCATAATTTTTCAAAGTAAAATAATCGGACAAAAATTCCTAAACTTGACTAGATTAAAACAGTTCTAAAAAACTATCAAGAGTTTACAAAATTAACAAAAGTTAAAACAAAAGGTAGAAGGGAGAGAAATTTGATCATTGTCGTCAAAATTCTATTGTTCAAGAGCTTTGTTTCCTCATCATTGTGATCACCATCGCAAACCTTCATCTCAGATTGATGCCCCACATATTGTGAATCTTGTTCTTCAATTCTGGCACACTCAGCTCATAAAGTTGTGGGTTATTTTTATAGATATCACATCCCTAAACTCATTTCAAAAGTTGTTGAGATTTGGAAGATTTTTGAATCTCGAAAGATATGTTTGTTTCCAACTTTAAAATTTCAATATTCGCCTGTGATCTTCCCATCTCTTTGGGAACTTTATTATTCTGCAATCTTCTTCAATTGCCTGTAGCTACTTGGAAATTTAGATTTTGTGAAAATAAAATAGCTGAAATTTTAGCTAGAAAGCATGTAAAATCAGCCATGCAGATGATATCCGTAAGGTTGCAATATTTCCACGTCATTGCTTCAAAAAATCCATAAATATTAAGTTTATACGATAATTAACACTCACCTAATGTCAGGAAAATACAATTAAGGAAATCAAGTCAAAGAGTAGAAATAAGAAAAGTTCTATTGTAACAATCCTATAGCACCTTCTAGTTCGTCTGTTACGATATCTTGATTTGTAAGGGAGGGAGTCTTTGGGATAAGTGACTACCTCAGTAAGAAAGTTATACATAATGCATTCTACTTAAATATTTCGTTTTCTCTTTTCATAAAAATATTATGATCTATCTAAGATGATGCATGAATGAACATAACTAAATAAATCAGCTTTATCTCCTTTACCATTATTATTCTACAAGACCCGGCCCTTGCCAGCCCCTGTAAAGTATTATAAAACCAGTCACATATATAGATGATTATAACCAGAAAATATCCTCACAATAGTTCACATTAAAAATTCACCCTTAGTGCAAAATGAATATCACTCAAGGGCTCCTTCGATACATATCATAGAAAGAGAAAGGTAAATTGCTAAACGTCTCATATGAGAGAAAGAAATCCAACATCTCGTCGCTTGTGAGGTCGATTCCATGCTACACTGATCCAACTCAAGTAATTAACCCTAATCAGGTCTATAGATTTCTCGGGTAACTCAATGGTGCACCTCTCACTCACCAACACAATAATAAAATAACACAATGAAATTTATCACCAATATTCAAAATTATATTTCAACTAAATAATCCAAAAATTCAGATTAAAATCAATCTATTCTAATCTAGAATAATTATGCGCAATTTAGTTCAAACTAGTTAAATTAAATATATAATAAAAATAGACGTGACGCTAATTTTGGTGTCGAGAACCAAAATAGATTTTTATCAATTAAAAAACACGCAACAAAATATGTAATGCATAAGACATAATTTACTTGCCTCTTTTTGCAATCTCATGCTCCTCTCAGCTTTTCTACAATTTTCGGCTTAGGTTCTATGTAGGAGTCATCTAAAAATAATCAACTAGGCCCATAATTAGAAGAGGGAAGAATAAGAGATCAAACGCTGTAATACTAGTATAATTAGACATTGTTTGAAGTGACACAGGTTGACTTAAGATTAGAAAAGGGAGACAAATTATAACAAGACACCTGTCACTATGGATTAATGTTTANTGTAGGAGTCATCTAAAAATAATCAACTAGGCCCATAATTAGAAGAGGGAAGAATAAGAGATCAAACGCTGTAATACTAGTATAATTAGACATTGTTTGAAGTGACACAGGTTGACTTAAGATTAGGAAAGGGAGACAAATTATAACAAGACACCTGTCACTATAGGATTAATGTTTAATCATGATTAAGCCATAATTAGTAATAATTATATGGGGATTAAGGTTTACTAATCATGATTAAGCCATAATTAGTAATAATTATATGGGGATTAAGGTTTACTAATCATGATTAATTAATTTAATCCTAGGATTAACTGAGTACTAACGTGAATCAATTAGTTGAGCTAAGTGTGATTAAAAGGATGATGATGAAAGGATTTTAGCAATTAAATTAGCTTGTAATGGTAAAAAGGTAAAACTAAATAGATAAATTTTGCAAAAAAATATTTCAGTTCATGAATAATCTAGAAATATTGGTGAACGGTTAATTATCTGCCAATTTCTTTCATTAGAGAGAGTAGGAGGAAAAAGAGAAATTCAAAAAAGAATGTTGGAGAGAGAAAGAGAAAGTGGAGATTCGAGAGAAATGAGTTGAAATTGACTTCTAATCATCAGAGGACAAATGTTCCTATCAACTGGATAAATCTATTAAGCTACGAATCAAGAAGTATGACTTTATATTATGTGGTTTAGATTGATTATAGTTATTTACATGATTAGATAAAGATAAATGAGAATTATAAAATTAATAATGACTTTATAAGTTGGTTATGAATAATACATAAAATTAGAAAAGAAAAAAAGGGCCCAAAAAAGACCAAAAAAGGGCCCAGAACGGACCCAGAAGGTTGATGCCGATGGTTAAATCTTGAACCCGAACTTGTACAATTTTCTCTAAAAATCTACGAAAATACTCACTAACCTCAAAAAAATATCGGTTGACAGATGTCGATTTCTCCCTCTCTCTCTCTCTCAGTGTTTTGGCAAAATTCGTGAAGAAGAAGAAGCTAGTGCATCTTCGTCTTTAGTTTTATTATTATTATTTTATAATATAATAATATAATATATTTTGTTAATAATTCGAATAAATTTTTTTTAAGAAGTTTGATCTAATCCGATTCTTTCTAAATTTTTGGCCAATATGGTCCCATGGAATCTAGAAATCTACCACAAGCGCAAATATAACAAAAAATTGATTCAAATTTACACGTGGCGTTAGAGATTCAATTTCCTATTCAATTTTCTCGAGTGGAAAATGTGACACAAATAACAAAATAGTATTTTGAATATGATAAATTAGTACACAAGGGCTTTATACATCCAAGTTTCTCGCCATGGGGAGCTCCAGTGTTATTTGTTAAGAAGAAAGATGGATCACTGAGAATGTGTATTGACTACAGAGAGTTGAATAAATTAACGATCAAGAACAAGTATCCACTTCCAAGGATTGATGATTTATTTTACCAACTCCAAGGTGCACGGGTGTTCTCAAAGATTGATCTAAGATCAGGATATTATCAATTGAAGGTCAAAGTGGAAGATACCCCGAAAATAGCATTTAGAACTCGATATGGACATTACGAGTTTTTGGTGATGTCTTTTGGATTGACTAATGCTCCTGCTGCCTTTATAGATCTAATGAATTTCGTATTCCAGGAGTATCCAGATAAATTCATAATTGTGTTTATCGACGATATTCTCATATATTCTCAAATAGTGGAAGAGCAAATGGAACATCTAAAGGTAGTATTATCAACTTTAAGATGACAGCTAAGTTTTCTAAATGTGAATTCTTGCTTGATAGGGTTAACGTTCTTGGACACGTAGTATCCAAGGACGGTATTTATGTTGATCCATCAAAAGTCCCAGCAGTGATGGACTGGCCACAACCAAAGACTATTAATGAGGTACGTAGTTTTCTTGGGTTAGCTGGATATTATCGAAGATTCATTGAAGGATTTTCAAAGATAGCAATTCCTTTGACCTGATTAACGAAGAAAAACATGAAGTTTTGGGGGTCAGATGAATGTGATAGAAGTTTCCAGAACTTGAAACAAAAATTGACATCAGCCCCAATTTTGACAATTCCAACTGAGGACGGTAAATTCACAATTTACTGTGATGCTTCCAAAATTGGATTAGGTTGCGTAGTGATGCAAGAAGGAAAGGTGATCACTTACGCATCAAGGCAATTAAAAGGGTATGAGCAAAATTATCCTACTCATGATCTAGAATTACCTGTAGTTGTTTTCACATTAAAAATATGGAGGCATTATTTATATGGGCAACAATGTGAGATATTTTCAGACCATAAGAGTCTAAAATATTTATTCACCTAAAAAGACCTTAATATGAGGCAACAAAGATTGCTCGAATTTGTAAAACATTATGAGTCTGAAATCAAATACCACCCCGGCAAAGCTAATGTGGTAGCTAATGCATTGAGTAGGAAGTTCATACCAGTCCAATTGGCAATGTCTATAACGCTTCAATCTGAAATTCAAAAGTCTGGCTTAGAAGTAGTATCAAATTTGAGTTGTATGCTTGTAGCATTATCTTTGAAGCCAACTCTTATGGATGAAATCAAAGAAGCTCAATTGGAGGATAAAAAATATAAACGATATAAATTGGGCAAAAAGCCAAATTCTTCTGACTTTAAGTGTTTGGATGATGGTGTTCTGAAGTTTAAAGATAGATGGTATATTCCAGAAAAGCAAGAATTACGGAAGAAAATAATATCGGAAGCCCATTGTTCTACATTTACGGTGCATCCAGGAAATTATGAATATTGGAATATGAAGGAGGATGGTCAAACCATCTATCTTTTAGCCCTTTTTTAGCACGGCTTTTCATCACCAAACTGATGGTCAAACCAAAAGAACAATTCAAATATTGGAATATGTTACAAGCATGTGTATTGGATTTTCAAACTACATTGAGTAAGATGTTACCATTAGTGGAGTTTGCATATAATAATAACTACCAATCAACAATTAGTATGGCCCCGTATGAGGCATTTTATGGGTGAAAATGTCGATCTCCATTGTATTGGGATGAAGTTGGACGAGCAAAGTTGTATGGTCTAGAAATTTTACAACAAACCGCAGATCAAGTGAAAGTTATTCGAGAAAGAATCAAAATAGCTCAAAACCGACAGAAACATTATGCAGATCAAAGGCAAAGAGAGCTAGAATTTGAGGAAGGCGATGAGGTATTCTTAAAGATTTCACCTTTTAAGGGAGTAATGCGGTTTGGAAAAAGGGGAAAGCTTATTCCATGATTTATTGGACCTTTCCCTATTATAAAGAAGTTAGGCAAAACAACTTACATGTTAAAATTGCCATCATCTATGGCTGGAATCCACAACATTTTTCACATTTCAATGTTAAGGAAATGTTTACGTGATACTACTCATGTGATTGAAGGTAGAAGTATTGACATTGAGCCTACTTTGACATATGAAGAAAAACCGGTAAGGATCTTGGATTCAAAAATCAAAGAATTGAGAAACAACCAAATCTCTTCGGTCAAAGTCCTATGGAGAAACCATACTATTGAGGAAGCCACGTGGGAAAGGCAACATCTTAATATATATGTTTATTAATTAATAGCCTTGAAACTTAAGTTATTACTAATCTAAATTAATTAGTAAAGCTAACCATAGTTAAAGGATATGACACCTCCACCTTACATTTCTTCCTTAATCAATGATATATTTTGAATAATATTAATCATAGAATATTATTAAATTTAAATTATGATTTTATATATTAAAGTAGTGAAGCAATAAGAAAGCGCCACATGTCACCATTAGATTAGTGCCTAATCATGATTAAGGTGTAATTAGTGAATGATTAAGAGGTAATTAAGGTTTACTAATTATGATTAATTAATTTAATTTTGAAGATTATATTAGTACTAATCTAGATTAATTAATTTAAGTATGTATGATTAAAAGATGATAATTAAGATATTTTTACAAATATAAGCAAAAGTAAGGGCAAATATGAATTTTAACATGGACAAAATAGATAATAAGGTAATTTTACCCTAAGAACTCCCTTGAAAGGCTGAGAAACCCACGAATTCTTCAGCTCTCTTCCTGATTCTCTCTGGTTTTGGAAGATTAAGTGAGGTTCTTTTGTTGGATTAAAGTTTTGGTGAAGAGTTTTTATGTTTAAAGCAAGTTTAGTTCATTCTAGAAGGAAATAGGAGAAAAGAAGAGAAAACAAATGACTCAAGGGTTTCAGTTTCAATCTTCCCTATTCTGAGGTATCAATTCTAACCCTGACAACATGTTTAAATTGATGAATTGATTCGGAATGGTTAATTAAGCATGTTGGTGATGTTTAAATTGGTGATTATGCAAAAAAAAATTAAAATTCAGGCAGTTTTAGGATTTGTAATTTTACTAGAAGTTCAAGTTTTCAAATGACTTGAAACGCTCTGATTATTTGAAATAGACATTTTAAGGAGAATAATGACGCATGACTCGCCTCAATCCAAGAATTATAACTTAAGTTATGACCGGTTGAAGTTTCTGTTAGACTACAGTTACTAAAAATAATGTATTCTGGACAGTTTTTTAATTAGGCATATGACGTATATTTAGATGCTTGAAATTTCTTTGATGTCTTCTGATGAATTGGCGTAGACATCCTAAGAAACATTTAAAAACCTGAATCGCTTTATTTGGATTAGTCTACCTAAAGTTACAATCGATTGAAGATCATGTTATACCAAAGCGATACTTTAAACTTAATGAATTATGTTACTTGTGGTTTAGGTTTTCAATTGCAGCAACATATTGATCAAGTTTTTCAATAAGGATAAGGATTTAAGGTAAGTTAATGTTGCATGTGATTGGCCCTAAAAGGAACTACATTACAAAAATTGGGATTTTATGATTTTGCAATATTCTAGATTGTTTGGGGTGTAATGCACAATACACCGACCTCAAATTATTTGAGGATGTGTTTGTGTGCCTTGTTTGATGATTGATTGATTTTTGGTGTTAGAATGAACATACATGTTTAGAATGCTTGCAATGTTTGAATTATATATTTTACTGCATATTAACATGTTCATGCATTTTAATTGTTCATGCATCATGGTTTTAAGAAAAATACAAAAATGATTTGCGTGCATGATTTTCATGATAATATGCAACAGGTCGTTGAGGGAGGAGCTCGAGTTAGACTGGCTTGAGAGAGGCCAAATGGTGTCTACTCTCTCTCGTGGTACCTTCAACGATCAAACCAATGAAAGAGTGAAATTAATGAAATGTACGTAAATAGTTATATGTTGGGCGGCGTTTGATTTTGGTTGTCCCAAGAGGTTGGACCAAATGGTGCCTACTCTCCCCTAGACGGTATTACCCACATTAACTGGACTGTTAAGTGAAAGAAAAGAAAAGAAAGGAATGATACCGAAATTGCATTGTTTTTATAAAACAGCATATGCATAAAGGTCTCATAAATATTTTATTATTATGGATTAACTTACTGAGCGTTAGGCTCATTAGATAAGCTTTGTAATGTAGGTGATGAAATAGATATTATGGATTCCACTTATCATGGATAGATGCTTGAGATGGTGAAGTACGTCCATTGCGGAAGTTTGCGGCTGTTAGTGCGATTTTGTGGGCGACCCATGTAAATCGAAATGTTTTGTTTGAAAACTAATGTATAATATTATGTTTGGTTTATAACTGTTTTGTAATAACTTGGTTTTAATATTAAAGTACAATTATGTTTTTGTTACTTATTACGAATAGAATCGATTTTGATTAAGTTAAATAAAAGTCTTCCGCTGTATTTTATTTCAAGGATTTCAAATTGATAGGTTTTACCTTAAATTATTTAAAGTTAGTACATGTGTTTAAAAAAAAGATTTTAAGCAAGGGAAAAACTGGATGTCACAGTTATGGTATCAGATCACACCGGGTTTTAAAATCGTTTCTGCAGACTGCCTAACAGCACAAGCCTTCACATGGAGATACTTCATACACTGTAAGTTTGTTAATGATTATATTATTTTTTGTATTTATTGGTTGCTAAATAGTTAAGGCTTAGTTCAATATGCTGAGAGGACAAAGAAGGGAAATGGAAGACAGAGATGATGAAATTAAAAACTATCTGATATAGTAGACCGTCAGTTTTAGCAATTAAAACGATATATGGCAAAGGAAGAACAAAGAGGTTTTCGTTCGATTGCAGGAGAGTTAAGTTGTGAAAGATTTTGACGACTTTATCCACCTAACTTCAATGGACAAGCAACAGATCCAACTTGTGCTAAAGAGTGGATCCGAACAATTGAAGATATGTATGACTATGCAAGATTGAGGAAGATGAGGAAGTTAATTGTGCAGTCTTCATGATGTCAAAGGATGCACGTTACTGGGGGGACACTATTAAAGCAACCACAAATGTGAAAGAAATGTCATGGAACAAATTTAAGGAGATCTTTTACGACAAATATTTCAACCATGCCGTTCGGACAAGTAAGTTGGTAGAATTTGTTCAATTACGCAAATTTTGATCTGTATCGGAGTACATACGGAAATTTGAAGCATTATCTTGTTTTGCTCCACACCCGGTGGCCACTCACGAACTCAAGATACATCAATTCATTCAAGGACTGAAAGTCGAAATATATAGAGGAGTAAAGATCTCCGGAATGAAAAATGTGCTTTATTCAATGGTGGTGACAAAAGCCCTAGAAGTTGAAGAGGCTGAAATAAAATTCCATAGGCAGAGGAAGTCTCAGGGGGAAATTTTATTATAGAAGTTAATCATGCTAATTTGGTGTTTCAAGATTCCTCAATTGGAGATAATGAGCTTGTGATGCCTTATTTTAGTAGTAAAGGAATATTGGATATACCCCACCTTAGAAATGAACATTGTAGCTGTATGTTGATGCATTTACTAATGATGACCCATGGCATGTCTCATTTCATTTCAATGAGTTTTCAAAATCGATAGTTGGAAATTTTCCCACTTATTCCACTCTGATTTCGTGTCAGGGAAAATTTTGGGTTCAAAACTTTTTCGGTGGTTAAAAGGAATGCAGCAATACATTTTAATTGATGGTGTTAAGCTTAATGAGGT
Source organism: Begonia fuchsioides (assembly GCA_003255005.1). Taxonomy (NCBI): domain Eukaryota; kingdom Viridiplantae; phylum Streptophyta; class Magnoliopsida; order Cucurbitales; family Begoniaceae; genus Begonia; species Begonia fuchsioides. The sequence goes on along the minus strand of QAOC01011992.1, from coordinate 39,411 downwards.
TTTAAGCTTTGGAAGTTATTCATTTGTTGTAACCAAGTATGACCATCATATTTTTGGATATTCTTTTTTTCTATCTCAAGATTTTGGCATGAAACCATAGAGTATGTATTTGCTACAAGCTTCATTGAAGATGTGGATGATCGCTTGACCCCATTGGGAGATGATTTACATGGATCCTAAGGGAAACGACACTTTAACAAATGGATAAAAGGAGCCTAGGAAGAAAATTTTTTTAGGTTTAAACAACATACAACTTATGATTGGAAGAGCAGACCCGAAGAAATATTTTTTAGGTTGAAACAACATACAAAAAGAGGGGGTTCATCAAAAGATCGAAAAGATTTTGGATTTAAGGAAAAATCCTTATCAACCTCGGGAGGATGACATGACAATTGTCATGTTACAAATTTTTATCTAATGTGTTTGCTAACTTTGTAGCTTCCTATTTCTTGGAGATTTCAGCCTTTGTCCAAGCTTAAAAAGCAATACCTTCCATTTTGATGTCAAGACTCAGCCCAGGTGGTCCATGAAGGAGGGTGAATGTTCCCTTGGAAATATTTAAAATTTGTCAAAGCAACAAAGCATGGTGACCACGTTTTGGATTCGGCTCAGTGGGACCTCTGAAGTTTTTTGGGCCTTTGTGACGATCTTTTCGGCCTTAAATGAAAATGAAGCCTTCTGAGGAAAGATAGCTAACTTCTCAAGCTTTTCAAAGAAAGGTAGAATATTGAAATTAGATGTCGTTTACTTAGTCAACTACAGCTAACACAGAGAGGGCAACACAACCTACTCGGGAAACAATCTTATTAGGTTTTTGTTATTTTCACGCATTTGTTGCATGGATTTGCATGAAAAATTCTAGGGTTATCTAATTATTGTTTGGGAGGGCATTTTGGACATTTCTTAGGAGCTTGATGAGCTCGAGGAGGAGCACCCCATGAAGGCTCCTCATTGGTCCATCTTTGATGCCATGGATTGTACTTCTTGGAGATGTTTTGGGCCGTCCGATGAAGAACGTGATGTTGCTTAGTTTTCCTATTTAATCTTACCTATGTTGAATGTAATTCTCATATTTTAATTTATAAGATTTTTCTTTTCAAATTTTGAATCTCTCCCTTTGGAGTTTTCCTCCAAAGACTCGGTCTCCAGAACCCATATTCCGGCCACCGAGAGACAACCGGAGTTGGTCATCCTTACGAGCTAGGACGACCTATCCTTACCACATTTCTCCAGCCATATTCATGGTCTAAGGGTTAGAGTGTGGATCATCAGCTCAAGCATCCATTTTTACGTAAAAGGAACCACATTTTACTGCAAATCCCCGTTTCTGACCATTCTGCATCTTTCTTCCATCTCCCCTCCACAATCCCCAAACCATCCGTGAGAATTAAGCTAAATTTTGAGTTATTCTTTTACCCTTATTCATTTAACAAACCTACAAAATTCAGCTCCAAACTCATCCCCGTTTACAAGTTACAATCATTTAAAATTCATCCTCATTTTCCCAGATCTGCTGAGAAAACCCTAAACTATCCCCTTAACCATTTTCACCATCGTCAGCATATCTTTAAATCCGTGCGTGAGAATCCCTTAATTTTTGGATACCAAATTCTAGCTTTCTTTTTTAATATCTCCTCCAAATTTCGTTAAAAATCTCACCACCATTTGTGATATCTAAGCGTTCAAAATCTCTCCTGAATCTGATTTTTTGGGTAATCCCTAAAAATCTGCCGATCTAAAATATTTCCATTATTCCCATCCCTTATTTCTTGTCAATAAGTTTTACCTTAAATTGTTTAAAGTTAGTACATGTGTTTAAAAAAATAAAAATTAAGCGAGGGAAAAGCTGGATGTCACATAGGGCTTCTGGCTTATGGCTTTGGGCTTAGTGCTTGGGGCATTGGGCTTAGTGCTTAAGCCTTAGAGACTAGGGCCAAGAGCATTAGGTTTATGGCTGAGGGCTTTCATCTTTGGACTTAGCGCTCTGAGCTTAGGGCCTAGAATTAGAGTTAAGGCTCATGGATTTGGACTTTTGGATTTGGCCTTAGGGCTTAGGCAATTGGGCTTAAGGCTTAAGGCTTAGAGCTTGGGGTGTAAGGCTTAGAGCTTTGGGTGCAAGGCTTAGGGCTTTAGCCACCAGGCTTAGGGTGCAAAGAATTAGAGCTTATGACTTTGGGCTTAGGGATTAGGACTTAGGATTTTCTGCATAAGACTTAAGGCTTAAGGGTTAAAACTTATGGCATAAGTTTTAGGGCTTAGGTCTTAAGGTTTTTGGCTTAAGGCTTTGGGCTTTTCCATTTGGACTTAGGGCTTTAGTGTTAGGGCTTAGGACTTTAGGCATAAGGCTTAGGGCTTAAGGGTTAAAGCTTATGGCATAGGTATTGTGGCTTAGGTTTTAAGGATTTAGGCTTAATGCTTAGGGTTTAGCAGTTTGGACTTAGGGCTTTAATATTAGGGTTTAGGGGTTAGGTCTTAAGCTTTCTGCTTGGGGCTTAGGGCTATTGGCTTTTCACTTTGGGGTTTGGGCTCAGGGCTTAGGGCTCAGGCCTTTGAGCTTTTGGCGTAAAGCTTAGAGCTTAAAGCTAACTGCCTAGAGTTTAGGGCTTAGGATTTTAGGGTTTATGCTAAAAGCTTAGGGCTATGGGCTATGGGCTCTAGGCGTAGGGCATAGTTGTTAAGGATAAGGCCTTAGGGCTTAGGTCTTTGGGCTTTTGGATTTAAGCTTAAAAAAAATGGCTTAGACCTTAGTGCTTGCGGCTTAAAGCTTAGCGCTTAGGATTTATGGCTGAGGGCTTAGGGTTACGAGTTTGGTCTTAGGGATTATTGCTTAGGGTTAGGATTTTGGCTTCCTTTCCAAGTTAGGGAGCTAGGCCTTCATGTGCGTCCTTAACCACTCCATTGTGGTTAGGGTTAGGGCTTAGGGCATAAGCATTAGGGCTTAGGGCTTTGGGATTAGGGCTATAGGCTTCGGGCGTTGGCACTAGAAGTAAGGCTTAGGCTTATGGATTAGGCTTTCAATTTTGTGGTTAGGGCTTAGGGTTGCAGCATAAGGCTTTGTGCTTATAGCTTTAAGCTTAAGGCTAAGAGCTAGGGGCAGAGCATATGGTTGTGGGCTTAAAGCTTTGAGTTTTGGGGTTTTGACTACGAGTTATGGGCATTGATGTTCGGGCCTTGGGCTTAAAGCTCAGGGCTTGGGGCTTGGGGCTTAGGGCTTCCGATTTTGGGCTTTGAGTATTGGGTTTAGGGTTAAGGCTTAGGGCTAAGGCCTTTGGACTTTTTTTTTGGCTTATGGCTTAGTTCTTAGGGCTTAGGGCTTAGATTTAAGGGCTTAGGGCTTAGGCTTTGTTCTTAGGGGTTGAACTTAAGGCTTATGTCTTAGGTATTAAGGCTCAGCACTTAGGGCTTAGGGCTTAGGTCTTAGGGAATGTAGCTTATGGCTTAGGGCTTACAACATATGGCTTAGGGATTATGGCTTATGGCTTAGGGCTCACGGCTAAGGGAATTGATCTTACATGCTTAGGTCTTTGGGCTTTGGACTTCGGGCTTAGGGCTTATGACTCAAGGTTATTTTTTTGGATTAGGGCTTAAGGCTTAGGGCTTAGGACTTTAGCCTTTGGGCTCTAGATATTGAGCTTAGGACTTAGGGTTAAAGCTTGGGGTTCAGGGGTTATGGCCTAGGACTTGTGGCTTAGAGATTAGGCAGAGCATATGATTGTGGGTCTTAGAGCTTAGGTTTTAGGGCTTAGATTTTTTTGAAGTTTTCTTTGGTCTTAAGGCCGACTTTAGAGTTCTAGCTTTAGAGTTTTGGCTTAAGGCTTCGGGCTTTGGGCTTAGCGCTTTGGTCTTTGAGCTTAGGGCTAAGGGCTTAGGGCTTGGAAAATTGGGCTTATGCCTTGGGGCATAGTGCTTAGGGCTTAGAGCTTACAACACTAGGTTTAAGGTTTGGCCTTGGGTCATAGGGCTTTGATTTTAGGACTTTGGGCTAAGGGATTTGGGGTTAGGACTTAGGGATTTGTGATGAGGACTTGCGGCTAAGCGCTTTAGACTTAGGGCTTAGGGCATTGGGCTTTAGGCTTTAGGCTTTAGGCTTTCAGCTTTTGGCTTAGGGCTTATGATTAGAGCTTAGGGCTTATGGCTTTGGATTCCTTTGGGCTTTTAGCTTAAGGCTTCGGGCTTAGAGCTTAGGATTAGGGCTTATCACTTAGGGCCTAGGGCTTAGGACTAAGGGCTTAGGGCTATGGGCTAAGGGCTTAGAACTTAGGGCGTAGGGCTTAGAACTTAGGGCGTAGGGCTTTGGCTTTAGGCCTTAGGGATAAGGGCTAATGGCTTCGGGCTTATGGCTTATGGCTTAGGGTTAGGGCTTAAAACTTAGGATTAGGGCTTATCACTTAGGGATTACGGGTTCGGGCTTAGGGAATTGTTCTTATATCTTAAGTGTTTGGACTTAGGTTTGGGCTTAGGGCTTCGGAATTAAGGCTTAGGCTTTAGGTCTTTTGTCTTAGGACTTAGGGCATAGGCTTTGCATTTTTGGCTTTGAACGTAGGGTTAAGAACTTAGGTCTTAGTTGTTATGGCTTAGAGCATTGGGCTCATAGCTTAGGGCTTAAGTCTTATGCCTTAGGGCTTAGGACTTTAATCTTAGAGCTTTAAGCTAGGGCTAAAAGTTAAAGCTTACTACTATGGCTTTGGTTTTTGGGTTTAGGGCATATGGTTTAGGTCTTAGAGCTTTGGGTCTTAGGGTTTTGTGCTTTAGGCTATAGGCTTTGGGCTTTGGCATTGCACTTAAGGCTTAAGGCTTTGAGCTTAGAGTGTATGACTTTGGTCTTAGGGATTAAGACTTAAGGCTTTGGTTTTAGGCTTATAGATTAGGGCTTAGGGTGTATGGGCTTAGGACTTAAGACCTAAGGCTTAGGATTTAAGACCTAGGGCTTAGAACTTACGACTTACGATTTACAACTTATGGTTTAGGGCTTTAGCCTTAGGGTTTAAAGCTCACGACTATGGATTTAGGGGTTTGGGGTTTTAGCTTAGGGTATAGGGCATATTGCTTAGGGCTTAGGGCATATGGCTGAAGGATAAGGGCATATGAATTAGGACTTAGGGCCAAGGGTTAGAGTTTGGGCTTTTGGGTTTGGGCTTTAGACATAGGGCTTAGGTCTTTTTGCTTTGTGCTTAAGGCTCAAGACTTCGGGCTCTAGGCTAATTGCTTAAGGCTTAGGACTTAGGGATTAGGGCTTAAGGCTTAGGGCTAGGGACTTTGTGCTTTGAGCTTAGGGCTTAACGCATAGAGCTTTGAGATTATGGTTTAGGGCTTAGGTATAGGTTTAGGGCTTACAACTTAAGGCATAGGGTTTAAGGCTTAAGTATTTTGACTTTGGGATTTGGGGTTATCGATTAGTTCTTTTGTCTAAGGCATTTGTCTTAGGTCTTAGGGCTTAGGGCCAAGGGCTTAGGGCTTAGGATTTATGGATTAGGGATTAGGGCTTAAGCCTTTGGCCTTAGGGCTTAAGGCTTAGGGCTCAGAGCTTCGGGGTTTGGGCTTAGGTTTCAATGCCTAAGGCTTAGGGTTTAGTGCTTAAGGCTTATGGTTTAAGGCTTAAAGATTTTGGATTTAGGCTTAGGGTTTAGTGCTAAAGGCTTAGGGCATAAGGCTTAGGGTTTTGGGCTTAGGCCACAAAACTTAGGGATTAGAGCTTTAGGCATAGGAATTAGTGCGTAAGGCTTACGACTATGGGCTTACTGTGTTGGAATTTGTGTTATTGTCTTTGGGATTTTTCATTGGACTTAGCGTATACGACATTGGGCTTAGGACATAGGACTTAGGGTTTAGGACTTAGGGCTATAGGCTTTGGGGTTTGGGCTCAAGGCTTAGAGCTTAGGGCATGTGGCTTAGGAATAAGGGTATATGACCTAGGGCTTGACGCTTTGGGCCGAGGTCTTTGGGCTTAGGTGACATGCCTTAAGTTCCCCTTCCTCAAGGTAACATCACCCGACGCTGAGCCAAAAAATTTTCTAATTTGTTTTTTCATTTTATAGGGATCATATCTAATGGAATATCATTTATGGAGCCCTCTTCTAATGATCAAGAGCAACCCAACCATCTTATTTCATGGATGGATCAAGGAGAAGAAATGAAGTGTAGATGAGAAGATAGTGCACCTGATAAGATAGCATTTGTCAAACCCGGATTCTAACATTACATGGCCCATGCAGTGTTATTCATTTACAAACTTTGTTTTTAGTATCAGCTCATTTCATGCTTAATTTCGTGCATATGGGAATGACTTGGGTATGACATGGGTTTTATAGGTTTCTTATGGGTTTTATGGGTTTCTTATGGGTCTTATGGGTTTTTACTTTTTGATTAGCAGCCAACTCTCTGCCTTCACATCGAGGAAGTTTATTTTCCTCCATGTGATGTTAGTTAGCTGCTAAGAAGTCTCTAGAATTAGTTTCCCTCCTTTTTTTTATTTTCAACATGAATGTACTCACTCAGCTTGGGTTGATTGATTCAACCGAATGTGGTTATAATTTCAGATTACTTCGAGTCTATAAATACCTCACTTGAGGATAGTTGTAAGCAGCTTTATGATATTAGAAATTAGAGTGCATTGGCATCACTTTGGAATTCATTTCATAAGCTCCCTTCCGATCGAACTCCAGTGAGTCATATCCGGCCGTTCGAGAAGAACCTTCAATTCAGCTTACTTGTGAGGTAGTAAGTTGAGTTTTTCTTGTTGCTTTCCATCATCCTTGCAAGGAAGAAAGGTTAGTAGCAAATTCTATTTAGCTCTTCACTCCTTTCATGAACATTATCATCCATTAAACTCTCCAAAAATCAGCCATAAATTCCTCCTTCCCGATCAAATTCCGAGCTCCATAAAATCGAACAACCTTCACCAAAACCAGTTCATTTGTCCTTAATCAGAGAATATATGAATTAACCTATCCTTCCGTTTTAATTTCTTGTCATTTTGTATCAGAGCTTAAAATTCATTCCCACACTTCCATTTCTACTTTCGTTATCTTGATACACTTGCAATTAAGTGATGATGACTCAAAGTGGAGCTTCACACCAAAACAACCAAGAAACCGTTCCACAAAACCACCCTTCTACCACACTAATCTATGAGGTAGCTGAATCTAGCTACCAAAGAAAAATCGATGAAATTAATAAGAAGCTGGAGCTGTTATTGCAAAGGTTGGATGCTAATCCACCCCCTATGAGAGTTCTTCCAGCACCAAAGAGAAAACTCGGAGGTGGCTTATTTGCTTCAAAACGTCCACCTATCGATGAATCAAAGGGAGACTATGATGTGCATGAGCATTTCAACCGTGATGATGACATGAGAAACATTAAGGTATCAATCTCTTCCTTTAATGGTTCTTTCAATGGGGATACATTTCTGGATTGGGTTAAGAAAGTTGATAAGATCTTCGATTGTTATAATTATTTCAAACAGATGAAAATGAGATTAGTCTCATTGGAACTAAGCGGTTATGCTAGTCTTTGGTGGGATAACTTAAGGGCTCAAAGAAGGCGTGAAGGTGATGATGAAGTTCTCTCTTGAAGAGCTTTGAAGATGTTGATGAGAAGAAGATTTCTTCCTAGCCACTACAAGCAAGAGCTCTTTCTACAACTTCAATCACTAAGAAAAGCTAATCTTTCAGTTGAAGATTATTTAACCGAGTTTGAAACTCCTAAAATTTGTTGTGATCTTAATGAACCTGAAAAGCAAACTATAGCAAGGTTTCTAACAGGCTTAAATAAAGAAATCAAAAGATATAGTGGAGTTACAACCACTAGATTCAATGGATGTTGTCATACAACTTGCCATGAAAGTGGAGCGGCAAGTAAAGAGGAAAGGTAAGGGTGTTATCAATCGGTAAACCCCTAAACCTAACAATTCTTACAAACTTCCAGCAAAGGTGGAAGATAAATCTACATCTATCAAGTCGTGGCCTCAAAAGACAGATGGAGAAGTTAAGGCGATTGTAGAGAGCACTCGGCCTAGAGCATGGGAAATCAAATGTTTCAAATGTCTCGGTTTAGGCCACATTGCTTCACAATGCCCGAACAAAAGGGTAATGACCCTAAGGGAGGGCACTAATGAGATAGAAAGTGAAGATGAAGTGGTAGAAAAGATACAAAAAGAGCAAGAGAATGAAGTAGAGACATGTTTTCTCAAGAGGGTCCCTTACTTATGGTGATTCGTTGGGTATTGACTTCACATGCCCGAAGTGAAGATCAAAGGGAGAATATCTTCCATAAGATACGTCATCAAGGGAAAGATGTCCTCTCTTATTATTGATGGAGGTAGTTTTACTAATGTAGCCTCTCATGACCTTGTAGACAAACTGGGGCTTGAAACTATGGCACATCTGAGCCCGTACCAATTGAAGTGAGTAAATGATAAGGAAGACATCAAAGTGACCAAGCAAGTGCAATGTGAGTTCTAGCCACTTACTTTTGGGAAGACCGTGGCAATTTGACCAAAAAGTTATGCAAGATGGCTACACCAATCAATATTCATTCAGGTTTGAAGGGAGAGCCATCAAACTAGCACCACTAGATCCAAATAAAATTGCTAAGGATGAGGTTACAAAGAGAAGGTATGGCTAAAACAAACTTTCTTATGTATAAAAGGAATTTTTTAAGTCTATCCAAAATTGTGTTCCCTTTGTGATGATCTTGTTCTGGGAAAGATTTGAGGAGATTGGAAAGATTCCTAAGGAGGTTTTAACCTTGCTTGAGGAGTATCAAGATGTTTTTCCGGAAGAGCTACCTCTAAGGTTGCCACCTTTCGAGGTACCAAACATCAAATCGACCTAAACCAGGTGCGGTGTTACCTAGCCGGCCCTCCTATAGAATGAACCTCAAGGAAGCAAAGGAGTTACAAAATCAGGTACAAGTACTTCTATCTAGAGGTTATATTCATGAATCAATGAGTCCTTGTNTTGCCACCTTTCGAGGTACCAAACATCAAATCGACCTAAACCAGGTGCGGTGTTACCTAGCCGGCCCTCCTATAGAATGAACCTCAAGGAAGCAAAGGAGTTACAAAATCAAGGATGGTAGTTTCTGCATGTGTGTGGATACCCAAGCCATCAACCAAATTACTATAAAGTATAGGTATCTGATTCCTAGACTTGAAGACTTGTTAGATGAACTTAGTGGAACAACTTTCTTCTCTAAGGTGGACTTGAAGAGTGGTTACCATCAAATACGAATGAAGGAAGGAGACGAGTGGAAAATTGCATTCAAAACAAGGTATGGACTCTTTGAATGGTTAGTGATGCCTTTCGGATTATCTAATGCTTCTAGTACTTTCATGAGATTAATGCATTTCGCAATTAAAGATTTCTTGGAAAAAATTATTTTAATGACATCTTAGTTTATAGCTCAGATTTGAATACTCATCTTGAACATCTTAGAATGTTGTTCGATACTTTTTGGGCTACTAAGTTATTTGGAAATTTGAACAAGTGTACCTTTGTGCAAGAGAAGATTCACTTTCTAGGTTATCATCTCTAAAGAAGGCATGAATGTGGATGATTCAAAAATTGAAGCTATCAAAGCTTGGCCTACTCCCAAGAGCATCACCGAGGTTAGAAGTTTTCATGGTCTTGCTTATTTTATAAAAGATTTATCAAGGGCTTTAGCTCTATTGGTTCCCCTTTAACCGATTGCACTAAGAAGAGAAAGGAGTTTGCATGGACTCACAGTTGTCAAGAAAGTTTTGAGTTAATCAAACTCAAGCTTTGTGAAGCCCCATTCTTAGAAAGATATCCATACATCATCAAATACAAGAAGGGTGAAAGTAATGTAGTGGCCGATGCGCTTTCAAGAAGATCTGTTCTTTTTACAGAATTGACTACTAAATTTTTATTTTTTTTTAATGGATAAAGGAAGCTTACAAAGGAGATCGGGATTTTAGACATTGGTATGAGCTCAATTTGAAGAAAGAAGATTGCGGTTTTATTTGATGGATGACTACCTATTCAATGGTGGCTAGCTTTGTGTTCCTCACGGGGGAATCCATGAATCCCTCATCAGGGAAGCACATGGTGGTAGACTAGCTAGCAACTTTGGTAAGAAGAAAACCTTGGAAGCACTCAAGGATCATTTCTATTGGCCTCATTTGTTGTGGGACGTGCATAAAGATGTGGAGAAATGCATCATCTGCAAGAAGGCCAAAAGTAGGGTGCTACCTCAAGGTCTTTAAATGCCTTTGCCTGTCCCGAGTCATCCATGGGTGGAGGTTAGTATGGATTTTATACTTGGTCTTCCACGTACTAGTAGGGCCAAAGATTCTATTATGGTGGTAGTAGGTCTTTACATGCCATTGCCTGTCCTGAGTCATCCAAGATGGCTCACTTATTAGTATGTAATAAAACTGATGAGACAATCCATGTGGCTGAACTCTACTTTAAGGAGGTGGTGTGCCTTCACGGTATTCCAAGGTCCATAGTTTCAGATCGAGATACCAAATTCTTAAGTGGTTTTTGGAAGACACTTCGGAAAAGAGTAGGTATAAAATTGCTCTTTATTACATCTTTTCACCCTCAAACGGATGGACAAACCAAAGTAGTAAATCGCACTTTGGGAAATTTGTTGAGAAGCATTGTATGCTAACCGAGGAAGAAAAGCAATGAATTTTATAGTCTACTTAGTATGGCTGCATTGCGCAAGGAAAGGTTTCCAAGATCAAGGGAAGATTATTTTGAATGCTTATAAGCTTGAGTCGCTCGGAGAATATGGAGTGTTGGCTACTTTCAATGTTCAAGACTCATCTCCTTACATTGGGGAAGTAATAGATGATTTGGAGGAAGAGGTTCAGCCTCTAGATTTGAGAACAAATCCTCAAACACCCTTCGAGGATGACATGTCTTGGGTTCCCCTTCCTCAAGGTGCCCTCACCTGATGTCGAGCCAAAACATTTTCTAATTGGTTTGTTCATTTTGCAGGGATCATATCTAATGGAATATCATTTATGGAGCCCTCTTCTAATGATCAAGAGCAACCCAACCATCTTATTTCATGGATGGATCAAGGAGAAGAAGTAAGTGTAGCCGAGAAGATAGTGCACCTGAGAAGATAGCATTTGTCGCACCCGGCTTCTAGCATTGCATGGCCCATGCAGTGTTATTCATTTACAAACTTTGTTTCTAGTATCAGCTTATTTTATGCTTAATTTCGTGCATATGGGAATGACATGGGTATGACATGGGTTTTATAGATTTCTTATGGGTTTTATGGGTTTCTTATGGGTCTTATGGGTTTGATTAGCAGCCAACTCTCTCCCTTCATGTTGAGGAAGTTTATTTTCCTCCATGTTATGTTAGTTAGCTGCTAAGAAGTCTCTAGAATTAGTTTCCCTACTTTTTTATTTTTAAGATAAATATAGTCACTCAGCTTGGGTTGATTCATTCAACCCAATGTGCTTATAAGTTCAACTTACTTAGAGTCTATAAATACCCCACTTGCATATAGTTGTAAGCAGCTTTGTGATATTGGAAATTAGAGTGCATTGGCATTACTTCGGAGTTCATTTTCTAAGCTTCCTTCTGATCGAACTCCGATGAGTTATATCCGGCCGTCCGAGAAGAACCTTCGATTCAGCTTGCTTCTGAGCTAGTAAGTTGAGTTTTTCTTATTGTTTTCCATCATCATTGCAAGGAATAAAGGTTAATAGAAAATTCTGTTTAGCTCTTCACTGCATTTCGTGATCACTATCCTTTATCAAACTCTCCAAAAATCAGCCATAAATTCCTCCCCGATCATATTCTGACCTCCATAAATTCAGCCAACCTTCACCAAAACCGGTTCATTTTTCCTTAATCCGAGAACAAATGAATTAACGTATCCTTAGATTTCAATTTTGTGTCATTAGGTCTTAGGGTTAGAGTTTGGCTTTATTGCTTTCGGCTTTAGAGATAGGGCTTACAACATAGGGCATAGGTCTTTGGGATTTAACTTAGGGCTTAGGGCTTAGGGCTTAGGACTTAGGGCTTAGGACTTAGGGCTTCGGGCTTCGAGCTTATGGATTAGGGCTTAGGACTTAGGGCTTAGGAGTTTGAGCTTAGGTCTTAGGACTTAGGGCTTAATGCATAGGGCTTAAGGCTTAGGGCTTAGGGCTTAGAGCTTAGGACATAGGACTTAGGACTTAGGGCTTAGAGCTTAGGACTTGATACTTAGGACTTAAGACTTAGGACTTAGGGCTGAGGGCTTAGGGCTGTGGGCTTAGGACTTAGGGCTTATGGCTTAGGGATTATGACTTATGGCTTAGGGCTTTGGACTTAAGCTTTTGGGCTTCAAGCTTTGGGTTTCGTGCGTAGGGCTTACGATGTGGGCTTACTATTTAGGACATAGGCTTAGGGCTTAGGGCATTGAGGATTGGGCTTGGGGCTTAGGGCTTAGGGCTTAGGGCTTAGGGCTTTGTACTTTGGGCTTCGGGCTTAGGGCTTATGATTTGGGCTTAGGGTTTAGGTAATATGCTTAGGGTTTTTGTCTTATGGCGTTTTGCTAAGGGCTATGGGTTTTGGTTTTTGGGCTTTGGGCTTAGGGCTTAAGCCGTATGACTATGGGCTTAGAGTTTAGAGCTTAAGGCTTATAGATTTGGTCTTTAGACTAAGAGCTTAGGGCTTAGGTTTGTTGGTAATGAGCAATGGGCTTTTGACTTAGGGCTTAGGGCTTAGGGCTTAGGGCTAAGGGCTTAAGGGTTAAGGATAAGGGCTTAGGGCTTAGGGATTACGTCTTTGTGCTTTTGGTTTCGTGCTTAGGGCTTAAAGCAAATGACTTAAAGCTTGGTGCTTTGCTTCATTTCTAAGCTAGGGAGAGCTAAGCCTTCATGCACATCTTCAACCACTCTATTGTGGTTAGGCCTTAGGCCATAGGCTAGAGGTTAGGGATTTGGGCTTAGGGCTTTAAGGTTAAGCTTTGGCTCTAGGAGTAAGGCTTAGGGCTTATGGATTAGGGCTTAGGGCTTATGACACACTCGGGGTAGGAGGAAGTGTCGGGAAGATAGGAGATGGCAACAAACTGCCGAGAGAAAGAAAGGTAGGCAGCAACAGGGGATTGGAGCAAGGAGAACTCCAAACGCATACAGGCGATTTAGCTAGAAATTGGAGGACTTAAACCTTTGAGAGTGGGCTAAGTTTGACCAAATTTACAGCTTAAAACACGTGCGGATCAATAAAATACACGGAGGCAAAGTTAGGTGCACAAACAGACAAAGCTGAAAGTAACAGTGCAGGGGTGTTGGGGAGACTTCTGCACAACTTCTAATTCAGGGATTCTGGGAGGGTGAAAATTGGTAGAACTTAACTTCAACTAAGTGGGAAGAAATTGCAAGTGGTTTGAGGGAAAAATCACGGGTAGATTGGAAGATATGCAGGATAGAAAATTGATGGACAGAACTGCCCGATTTCAGGAGTTCGGGTAGAAGGCAGTGGANGACTAAAACCCACGTCCAAACATCATCCAAAAGAAAGGCCAAGTGGGAAATTAGGGTTTCCCCTAAGTTCCAACAAGATGGGCCTTGACTTGGTTCAAACCAAACCAAAACCTAGGAAATTGCCCCAAACCGAACCACCCTCCAAACAACAATTCAAGTCCAAAACTAGATACAAATTACAAGTATTTCCAAAAATTAAATATCTTCCAAGGGGACAAGCAAACCTTCATTGATGGGCCACACTTGCCAAACTTTGTGGGGCTCTAATACGTGCTCAAAGTGGATGAGGATTTAGGCAAGGTTCGGTCCATCAATTGTTGGATAGCCCAAGGCCAATCGGTGTTGATCATTTGCATCCTTCTTGGACCAAGGGTTGGGGCACTTCCTTGGGCTGATAGCTGCTGCTCCAATGGTGGACAATGATGTAATTGAGCCTTCCTTTCCGTTGGGGCCAAACATGGCCATGGATCGGCCACCATGGGTTGGATGCTCCCGGGCCGCTCCATCTTCTGGATGCCTCTGTAATGGCATTCGTTGGCTGGGCAATTGTTGTCCAAATTTTATACTCCGCCACATTCTGGAAACCTTAGGATGTTGGCCACATATTTGTAGAAGCATGCTTTGCCAAATCAGGTCCGGAAGGTGTTCAAAACAGCCGGACAAGTCCCGGAGGTCATCCTGGGACGAAACCAAAAGTGGTGCTATCATCACCTAGGTGGTTTGGATCACCCTTCCATGCCACAGATGCAAAAGAGTTGTCAAAAAGGAAGCATGTTTTCCCCTTCATAATTGGCTTCTTGATAAGCCTTTTATGAAAAGAGCCTCCTGCAAAATTAACAAACTCATTAGAAAAATAGTTTACTTCATCAATCGAGTGGTGCCATCCGTGGCACATCAGCTTAGGGCTTACGGTTTTGGGGTTAGGGCTTAAGGCTTAGTGCTTAGATCTTAGGGCTTAGGGCTTATGGCTTAAGGCTTTGGGTTTGGGGTTTATGGCTTAGGGTAGAAGCTTAAGGCTTAGTGCTTATGGCTTTTGGCTTAGGGTTGAAGCTTAAGGCTTAGAGCAGTGAGCTTAGAGCGTAGGGCTTGTAAGATCGAGATTAACCTAAGTGAGGGGTGAATTAGGTTAACTAAACTTTTTTTTTCGTTTACTAAGTCAAATTCGAGCGAATTGTTTAGTTATTTCCAAACTCTAGTGCGGAATTCTTAAACAAATAAATAGAGTTTAGAGTAAGAGAGTGACACCGGTTTGGTAACGCGGTTTACGTCCGCACTTCAAGGTACCTCCTTGAAGATCTTTCCCGCTCAAACATTGAGCTTCACTCCGATTGACTTACGGGTGTCAACCAAACCTTTGACTCTTTTCTTGAAGGAGTGTCACCCCTTTTACAATGATCGTTCGAGTATAAAACAAATTACAATTTGTACGGTTATAAAAACCAACTCACTCAATCTCAAGAAGGATATGCAAGTTTAGTACTAAGATTTGAGAGAGTAAAAAGTTCGAGAATAAATTTTGGCAGCAATTCAGCGTAGTTTTCTCTCATTAAAATCGTCTCTTCAAAATGAGATCGCTTCATCTATTTATAGATTGTTGCTGATCTGTCCAGTTGGGTCAACACAAATCCTGTTGGGGTCGACACAAGCACTAGCCGGTAGACACATAAATAATATAGTCGTTGAGAGTTTTCTGACCGTTGGTGCTGTTATGCTGAATTGGGTCGACACATTCGCTGTTGGGGTCAACACAAAGTCTTCTTTGGAATCTTTAGGGTCGACACAACCTTTTGTACGGTCGACATAACCTTGAAGAATCCTTCTCTTGGAAAGTCCGGGGTCGACAAAGATGTTGGTTGGGGTCGACACAAATCTAAAGGATTCGTCTCTGAAAAAAGCTAGGGTCGACACAGTTAGAATGGGGTCGACACAAATGGGTTGGGTCGAGACATGTTTTGAATGTTAGAGTCGACATAGAAAATGCAGGTAGGACACACAGATTTTGGTAAGGTCGACACAATGTCTTCTCTGGGGTCGACACCTACAGTTTGGATGGGTCGACACATTTGCACCCTGTACTGCCTTTTTGGGTCGACAGAAGATTTATAGGTGGGTCGACACAATTGGAAAGACTCGGCCTCTGNACATAGAAAATGCAGGTAGGACACACAGATTTTGGTAAGGTCGACACAATGTCTTCTCTGGGGTCGACACCTACAGTTTGGATGGGCGACACATTTGCACCTTGTACTGCCTTTTTGGGTCGACAGAAGATTTATAGGTGGGTCGACACAATTGGAAAGACTCGGCCTCTGTTTTGCTAATGGTTGACATAAAACACTAAGGGTCGACACAAGTTATAAAAGCCTCAGCTTCTGTTTTGAACAGGGGTCGACATAAAACACTTGTGGTCGACACAAATTATGAAAGGCTAAGGTTTTGGATTTTCTAAGGGTCGACACAAGGACACTATGGGTCGACACAAACTGCATATATATTTAAAATTTCTGCAGCACTTAAACAAATTGTTAGACTTTAATTGTACCATTCAAAGAGGGTATTTCTCATGAATGGTTAAGTCTAATTTAAGCATTGTAAAATAGTTTATTTTATTTGTTTTATCTTTCATGCTCATCTTACATAGTTATCATAAAAAATAATTGATTGCTTTAAAAACACTTTTAAAGCCAACAAGGCTCACGACTTCGGGGCTGGGTCTTAGGCCTTAAGGCTTTGGGCTTTGGGTTTTTGGCTTTGAGTGTTCGGTTTAGGATTGGACCATGCACAAAATTTTGTACGAAGTATGAAAATATTTCATGCGCTGCCTAAAATGCTCGTTCGCTAACTTAACCTGTCAAGAGGCCCGAATTTAGTCATTTGGTAAGAATTTAGCAAGATTTCATGACACGTGAAATTTTCATACGATGTATGACAATGTTCTGTGTGCTACCCGTAATCCTTGTTTGACATATAAACATGTCGAGGGGCTTGAATTGGGTCATTTAGTAGCATTTGAGCATGATTGGACTACATGCAAACAAGCATTATTAAAGTGATACGAAACTTTTCATGTGTTACCTCAAATGCTCGTTCGACACATAAACCTGTCAAAGAGCTTGAATTGGGTCGTTTAGCAGCATTTAAGCTTGATTGGACCACGCGTGAAATTTTGTTCGACATACAAAAATGTTTTGTGTAATACCTGTATATATTGTAAGTGCTTTATGTTGTTAGATGGTCGATTAGCTTATTATTGATGTGGATTAAATACTTAAGATAGTAATATTAAAGTGATAATAGTAAAAGTATTTTAGCAACTAAAGAAACTGATAAGGGTAAAATTGAAAAACTAAATGTATAACTTTGGCAGAAAGTATATTCACTCTATGAACTATCTAGAAATGTTTGAGAAAGACTTATCATAAGCCATTTGCATGAACTAGAGATAGAAAGAGTGAGAAGAGGAAAGAAATTGAGAGAAAAATATTTTAGAGAGAAAAAGTAGAGGTTGTTTGGGAAAAAGTTGAAATTGGCTTCATATCCTTTGAGAAGAAGTGTTCCTCTCATCAAAAGGAATTTATTGAACTACGAATCAAGAGGTATGATTTTATATTACATGGTTTAGAGTAATTATGGTTATTTACATGATTACATTAATGATAAATGATATTTATGGAGTAATTAATAATTTTGTGAGTTGATTGTGAGTGGTACACAAAAATTAACAAATTATGTTATATGGTTCTGTATATTGGTTAAATAATCATGTTGGAATACCATATATGTGTTTATGTATGAAAGAAATTTCAAATTGTCAAAGGTTGTGCATATTCCATCGAAGTTGATACAAAACTGCCAATTTTGTACAATTTTAGATTTCGTGTTACAAAACAAGGCTAAACTAATTCAATGCCCTAGCCTTTTTTCCACTTAAAATAAGACACTTTTAATGACATATGAGCTTTGGATTCATAGCATTTCATGATGTGTAGAACAAGTTATGATAATTTGAAGTTATCCCAAAATATGACATTGATTCCAACAATTATGAATGATCTTAGGTAATTGAGGTGAAGGTGATGCACAATTTTACCAACTGCTTGAAACACTTGCTCATGATAATCAAGATAAGTAGTAATGTGTGTGCTTTGCCTTAATCGAGTCTGTATAAACAATAAGAATTGGTTTGAATATGATGTTTAATACTTTATATGTCAAATAACTCATAAAATAATGTAGAATAACATGATTTAGTTTATGATATGATGAACTCTGTGTTCATATTATGAATATTATTGAATTTTTTGATACGTTCATACTGAGCATGTTCATGAGCATCTCATGCATCATGTTTTTCTAGAAAATTATGAAATATTTACATGCATGAGATTTCATATAAAACAGAATATGAAAACAATTGTCATGGTTAAGCTCGAATAACCAATGAAAGAAAAGACTAAAATAAAGAAAGATAAAGTTATGTAAATGTCATTAGATGTATTGAGAGGTGTACGAGATAGATTGTTTTGTTCATGGTGGGAGTTGACGTTGTGTATGTTTGAATTATGCACTTCAAAGCTATAAATGCATGATAAAAAATGGATTTTAGCTGAACCAACAAAATTTTGAGATGTTAATATCCACTCTCTGTAAGGTCAAAGATTATGATGGAGCTATCCAATAATGATGGATATGATCGATAGATCTATGACTTCCGAGTTGATTATCTTATTTGAACTTTTAATTGGACTTTTTCAGTGAAAAAATATCAAATTATTAGTTTTATTATGTAACCAAATGGAATCTAAAAATCTCTTGCCTGAAGGTTTCGATAGATCCAAAATTATGAATTCTTTGAGGCATAAAGAAAATGACTATGAAGAAACGTAGCTCTGATGTGGTTAAAATATTTTGTTGCAATAAGACATTTGAGGTCGAACAGCTTAGTGAGTGTAGATCTCTTAAACATGTCTCTAATCCGTCTTAACAACATCTCTCTTTTTATTTGTAATCAATCTAAGAATGGAAATCTCATTGTGAGTTTGGTGAGTCTTATGGTCAACATTGACGCCATATTTCTGCTTTGGAAATCAAATGCTCATGTTTCTTTGTGGATTTGAAAATGGAAAAATCTCATAATTTTTTAACAATTTTAACAGAGTGTAGACGTAAAATCCATCCAAAGTTTTGTTTTTTTCGATCTATTTTTGGTGAATTAATCATGTACCTTTTTTTTCATGAACTGAAAATGTGTACTACTTAATCTCTCTCTCTACTCTATCAACTAGCCATTGGTAGATGTCTATGAAGACCCATCTTTCCAGACACTGATACTGTGTTTGAACTGATTCACTTAAGCTAATTTCATTCTAGTGTTAACAATTTGACTTAGAATTCGCTCAGATTACATAATGTTTGATGGTTTTTAAGGATATATTTTGGAATGGACAAAGTGTTGTGCATGATGGAACTCAAAAGCTAGAGCCCAAGATTATTTTGTATCTTCTGTTACGAGATCACAAGCATGAGATGATCAGATTTTCTTAGCCTCGACAATATTGATCCATTCTTTGATCAACAAAGCAAAAGCTAAACTTGGACTATACAAGCAAGTCTTCACCTCCCAGCTACTTTTCGACCTAGGTATGAATTGTTTTCCTTGTGTTATTCAGGTTCTTTCTTGAATTTTGAAGATCATTTGGTGTCTGTCAATTCAGTTAGTTCAGGTTTTTCGGGTGGTTACTTCTACCTTGAGCATGCACTGGGCATTAGAACTAGTCAGAGGCCTCCAAGTGCCGAAATTTTCTAGTAAAAGTTTGTCCTGACTTCAATAAAGACTTCTGTAAACTCAAAAGTGACTGTCAGTGTTCCATGATCTTCCCATGATAGGCTTCTATCAGATTTTAGCTCGAATTCAATTGACTTTCAACGTCGATAATAATGTCTCTCTTAACAAGCGCAATATGGAAATTACAGAGTTCTTGAAATCGAGACGAGGCCTTCCCTTTTCAATAGCTTTATTGCTGGTGTTCTACTATGAGAAGTATTGGAGGACCATGCAAGCAGAAGGGTATCCAACTAAAATCTCAGATTGTACTTTTATGGACTCTTTTAGTTCTGAATATTTAATTCTATCTTCTGATAATGTCTTCTATAGCAAATTTGATTTTGTCCTAATCTAGATTTTCGGACCGTTGGTTAGCAGTTGATGGACTTTGGATTCCGATTCGCACCAAGGTGTGTATCTTGGAAGTGAGATAAATCCGCATTCTCACTTTTTCCAATATTCTTTAACGCTTTTTTGGTTTCTTTCGTCCTTACAGTTTCTAGATAGTTCGAGTATATTAAGAAAGTGGCGAACGAAGGGACCAAGGGCTCGAACTAGAGAGTGCCTCTCGCAAATTTACTATTCACTAAACTTTTATCTGCAAAGTTACAGCCGTACGAAAATCAAATCCATTTTATTTGTGTAACAGAAAGAAGAATAATGCTCGTTGGTCTTATTCTGAAGCACCTAACTTACATGTTCTATTGATGATCATATTTATTAAAGAGTATTGTCGAGGTTACCTCTATATCCAACATTCTCGTTTTAAACGCTGATGTGATAAATATTGATTAATAAATTATAATATAATTAATGTATTAAAATATAAGTAATTAATTATTATGTTTACTACACAAACCCTATTTAGACACGTCAATGAAGCATGTAATCTTATAATCACTCTTTGTTGAATGACATGGCTACCGAGGTCTTCAGAAAATTTTAACTATTTTCTCCTTTTAGAATTGTTCTGTCTCTTCGTTATAGTCTTCATTGTTTAATGATGTGTTTGAAAAGTTATTGTGCAAATCTTTTCACATGAGACGATAAAAAGGTCTACATTTATGGCATCTTAAACAACTTGCTTACAATCTGTGAATGGGAAGAATTAATTTGTACTGTGGTCACTAGCTATAGCTTAAATATATACATAGTTGTGAGCATTTTAAGATTAACTACTTTCATAAAAATAAAAGATTGGTCAAATAATTATAGGTCCTCAATTCTTGTTTCTACAATTAGCAACAATACCTTTTCTTGGCATGACTAAATATAAAACAAAATTTTGAAAATACGCAAACACCTGACATGAGTTTTATAAATCTTTATGTGACTAAGAAATGAAATTGCATCTAGAAAGGATCAGCAGACTATTCACTCGAATCATAAGCAAAGTTTACTTATCTAGTGTCAATATCTTCAACAATTGTAGACCAAAACAGTGTAAAAATTAAACCGCAACAATATAATCAGCATACCTTCCTGAAATGTGGAATTATAGTTAAAAGAAACCTTGTTATTCTTGACTTTTACAGAATTTGGAGTGAATACATAGAATTGTTGAAAATATTTTAAAATAAAGGAATATTTTGTGAGACAAGTCAGATATGAAGATTCTCATGAAGTAACTGTAGAGAATCAATATGACGCTTCAATATTTAAATTTACATTGCATGTTTCAAAGCTGTTGTTCTGTTCCAGGAGACAACTGCTCGGTCACCATGAACTGTAGATGAATTAAATTGTTTTAGAAGGACAGTGTCTGTACCAGGTTAGGACTTGTAACAAAGCTTTGCTTGTTTTCCTTCTTGTCAAAGTTGTTCAACATCAATAGTAAACAGTGCTCCTACATAATGAAAAGACAACGCGATACAAACTCCAAAGCACCAATTGCTAAAACTCGACAACTTGGGAAAAGAATCCTGAAACTATAGTCATTAACTAAAGAAAAGTTAGAAGGAACATACATTCTCTCTACAAACTATTTGTCGTAAAAGATCTCCTTAAATTTGTTCCATGACATTTCTTTCACATTTGTGGTTGCTTTAATAGTGTCCCACCAGTTAATCTTCCAAAACCAAAGAGAATCAGGAAGAGAGCTGAAGAATTCGTGGGTTTCTCAGCTTTTCAAGGGAGTTCTTAGGGTAAAATTACCTTATTATCCAATTTGTCCATGTTAAAATTCATATTTGCCCTTACTTTTGCTTATATTTCTAAAAATACCTTGATTATCATCTTTTAATCATACATACTTAAATTAATTAATCTAGATTAGTACTAATATAATCTTCAAGATTAACTTAATTAATCATGATTTGTAAACCTTAATTACTTCTTAAATTAATTAATCTAGATAGTACTAATATAATCTTCAAGATTAACTTAATTAATCATTATTAGTAAACTTTAATTACTTCTTAATCATGCACTAATTACACCTTAATCATTATTAGGCACTAATCTAATGGTGACATGTGGCGCACTTTCTTATTGCTTCACTACTTTAATATATAAAATCATAATTTACATTAAATAATATTCTATGATTAATATTTATTCAAATTATATCATTGATTCAGGAGGAAATGTAAGGTGGAGGTGTCATATCCTTTAACTATGGTTAACTTTACTAATTAATTTAGATTAGTAATAACTTAAGTTTCAATGCTATTAATACATAAACATATATATTAAGATGTTATGGTCTTGTTCCTTCAAAGAGTTTGGGTATTACACATAAGCTCTAAGCCGTTAGCTTGAGGATCAATAACTTAAGCCCGAGCCTTAAGCCCAATGACCTAAGCCTCAAGCCTTAAGCCAAAAACCCAAAGCCCTAAGCCCTTAGCCTAAAGTCATAAGCCTAAAGTCGTAAGCCTAACGCCCAACACCCTAAGCCCTAAGCCCTAATTCCTAAGCCCTAAGCCCAAAGCCATCAGCCCTAAACTCTAATCCCAAACCCTAAAGCCAAAGCCTTAAGCCCTAAGCACTATGCTAAGACCTAAGCCTAAAGCCCAAACCCGAAGCTCAAAGCCCATTGCCTTAAGCCCTTTGCCAAAAGCCTAAAGTTGTAAACCCTAAATTGTAAGGTGTAAGCGGTAAGCCGTAGGCCTTAAGCATTAAGCACAAAGCCCTAACACTTAACCGCTATGCCTAAATGCCAAAGGCCTAAGCTCTAAGGCCAAATTCGTACGCCTTAAGCCTTAAGTTATTAGCTCTAAGTCAATTGTCCAAATCTTAAACAACAAAGCTCATTGCCCCAACCCAAAGCCCTATGCCCTACGCCCTAAGTCCAAGGCCCAAAGCCGTATGCCCAAAGCCATAAGCCATTAGCTCTAACAATAAGCCATATGCTAAATGCCTAAAACATAATGCTAAAAGCTCAAAGTCGTAAGCCCTAAGCCCTATGCCATACGCTAAACGCCCAAAGTCATAAGCCCTCAGCCCTAAGCCCAAATCCCTTAGACCTAAGCCCAAAGACCTATGGCCTAACCCTAGGCCCAATGCTCTAAGCCCGATTCCCAACGCCAAATGCCCTAAGCCCAAACGCCTAAGCCCTAACCCTAGGACCCAAAGCCCTAAGACCTGAGCCCAAAAACCATAGCAATGAGAACTAAGCATTAAGCGTAAGCCCTAATCCCTAAGACCTACGACAAACCCTAATTCCAATGCCCTAAGCACAATGCCCTAAGCCCTAAGACCTATGCCGTAACCCTAAAAACCAAATGACACGAAATGGAATGGGAGGGAGGCAAAATGGGAAAACCGATTAGGGTTTGACGAAAATCTGCAAAAAAACAGAATTAGGGTTTGGGAAGGAATGAGGGTATCTCGACTAAGAAATGAATTTTAGGGCTTAAATTTGAAATGGAACTTTGGGGAGGGGTTTAACGAATCACCTCAAAAATTTAAGGCAATCCCTTCAGCTAATTGTGAGATATCGAATCAAACAGTAGCTAGGGTTTTACTAGACAGTTCCAAAAAACTGGGATTTGGAGGAGGGAGAAATTGAATTCAAACATTTGGTTAAGAGAAGAATCTGGAGATGATTTTTGGAGGGATGACAAAGGGTTAAAAGATGATGTTATCCTCAAAATTGGAAGAGGAATGATAGTGGGAACATGAAGATATAGAGCTTACACTCTCGGGCTTTTGGAGCTCCGTCTCGCTTTCGATTTCTCCTGCATTATGTGCTGTCAATGAAAGGTTAGCCATCACATCTTCTTGGTTAGGCTAGTGAAATTCTTCCAAGATATCATAAGAGTGGTCGGGTTCCATGGAAAAGTGATTCTCCTCAAAACCAAAGTTTTCTTCCACTTGCTCGATTTTTACTTCAACATTTCCTTCCACTTGTTGTTGGTGAGTCTTAGCATAATTTTCAGCAATATTGTATAAGTCTGAACGAGCTTCCAAAAACAATTCTTTTATCTCAACCAACTAGTCTAAGTTACCCGGCTCAAGGTGCTTCATGTAGTGGGTTTTTGCTCGAGAGTGAGGGAGTTTTCCATTTGGGAAAAATTCCCTTCTCATTAGATTCTTTAAGGCCTTCCAAGTTCTAACTTCATCTTCTCCATTTATCATTCTCTCCTCTTTGAGATCTTGCCACCAATTATAATCGTCACCAACAAAACTTCGCGAGGCTACACAAACTTTCCCTATATCTAAGTAGTCATTACATGCAAAATGTGTTTCAACTAAATCCAACCAACAATGATATTCTTCATCATCAAATGCCCCTCTAAAGGAAGGAATTTCAACCTCAGAATAATTTCTCACGTGATTATAGGCTGAAAACCGTGAGGTTAGAAGTGAAACCGAACACTCATCAAGCATCCTACGACTTCTTGGTGTGGTTTACATTTCTTTTCATTTTCACCTACTCCCAGTAAGATTTTTGGTTGACTCACCTTCAAGTATTCATTCTCAAACTCAAAGTTATCCAAACACAAGAAAAAATGAAAGAGTGGGAATGGATGAATAGCTCTGATACCAAATGACACGAAATGGAATGGGAGGGAGGAAAAATGGGAAAACCGATTAGGGTTTGATGAAAATCTGCAAAACAAAAAAACAGAATTAGGGTCTGGGAAGGAATGAGAATATCTCAAAGACGAAGTGGATTTTACGGCTTAAATTTGAAATGGAACTTTGGGGAGGAGTTGAACGAATCACCTCAAAAATTTAAGGCAATCCCTTCAGCCAATTTGGAGATATCGAATCAAACAGTAGCTTTTAATAGGCAGTTCCGAAAAATCTGGGATTTGGAGGAGGGAGAAATTGAATTCAAAAATTTGGTTAGGGGACGAATATGGGGCTGATTTTTGGAGGGTTGACAGAGGGGTATTTTTGGACGAGGTTGAGGATGAATCTGAACAGATGGATGATGAAGAAATCTCTCTAAAATTGAGAGAATTCCTTTGGGGAAAATGGGTGGTTTGGTCGGTACCCGAAAACACACCGAAAATCAACCCAGGGTGCTTGGATTTAGGAGAAATGATTCTCAAAATAAGAATACGATGGATGAAGGACCTAGGATCCACAATCTCACCCTAAGATCATGAAATGGCTGGAGAAAAGTGGTAAGGATTAATCGTTCACTCAGAAAATGATCATTTCCTGGGGTTTGTCTCTCGGTGGCCGGAAAACAAGTTTTCGAAGACCGAGTCTTTGAAGCAGCAAACTTCAAAGGGGAGAGATCAAATTTGAAAAGATAAATCTTTATTCAATCAAATCTGCAATTACACTTGCATGTGGACGATTAAATAGAAAAATAAACTAAAACATGCTTATCATTAGATGACCTAGATCATCTCCAAGAACACCAATCTATGGCTTGAAAGATGGACCAATGAGGAGCCTTCATGGGACACTCTTCCTACGCTCCTCCTCCAGCTCATTATGCTCCAAGGAAATGTCCTAAATACTCTCCCAAATGATAATTAGCTAACTCTAGAAATCCCATGCAAATCCATGCAACCGACGTAAAACAAAAACCCTAGTTCTGGAAAACAAAAATCGAATGCAAAAACATAAAGGAAACAACTTTTATTCTTCAATTCTCCCAAAGGCTTTAGGAGTTCTGTTCTTCTTGAGTGGGATTGCATAGGAATTCTCCATGTTTTTCCAAAGCATTCAGACGTGGATTAGGCGTGAAACCGATCGTGGATGGCTCTTCTTGGGCTCTCTGTGATTGCATCATTTGAAAAAGCAAACAGTGTCCAATTTGAACGTTCTACCACTCTATGGAAACCTTAAAGGATTGGCGACATTTCTTAAGACGACGTTGTCTTCATTAGAGGGTGGATCAGGTGTCAAATTGGCAGAGCAAGCTTTGGAGGTCCAGTTGTGCCAGATCAAATTGTGGTCCTCATGCTTTGTTGCTTGGTCCACTAGCATGGGAGCTTCGACTCCTTCTTCCATCGGACTTAAGGCCTATGGCCTAAGCCCAAAATTTATTGCCATAAGCACTATGCATTAACCCTAAGCCTCAAGTCTAAAGCCTTGAGCACAAAGCCTAAGCCTTAAGCCCAAATCCTTAAGGCCTAAGCCCTAAGCCCAAAGCACTAAGAACTATGCCCTCAACCCTAAGCCCTAGGCCTTAAGCACTAAGCTCTAAAGCTAAGCATTGAGCCTTAAGCCCTAAGCCCTAAGTCCTAACCCCGAATACCTAAGCCGTAGGATCAAAGCTCTAAACCCTAAGCCGCATTCCCTAAGACCTAAACCCTAAGCCCTAAGTGGTAAGCCTTAATCCATATGTGTGAGCCCTAAATTCAATCCCAAACCGCAAAGCCCAAGCCCTAAACCCTCTAATCTAAGCCCTAAGCCTTAAGCACAAAGCCCTAAGCCTAAGATCCTAAGTCCAAAGGCCTAATCCCTAATCCCAAACTCTAATCCCAACACTCAAACCCCAAAACAAGAAGCTGCAGAGCATTAATTTTGGAAAAATATTTCCCGGTCAACCATCGCCATTACAGAGGCATCCAGAAGGGGTGGCTATCCGAGAACAGCCCACACACCTTCCATCATGCAACAAATAGCCACGGCCTAATGGAGTCTGATNCAATCCCAAACCGCAAAGCCCAAGCCCTAAACCCTCTAATCTAAGCCCTAAGCCTTAAGCACAAAGCCCTAAGCCTAAGATCCTAAGTCCAAAGGCCTAATCCCTAATCCCAAACTCTAATCCCAACACTCAAACCCCAAAACAAGAAGCTCTAAGCCCTAAGCTTTAAGCCCGAAGTGTTGAGCCCTAAGCTCTAAGCCTTAAGCCCTAAGACTTAACCTCTTAGCCTAAAGGACAAAGACCTAAGCTTTAAGGCCACAGTCGTATGCGCTAAGCCCTTTGTTCTAAGTCCAATTCTCAAATCTTAAACAAAAAAGTCCATAGCCCGAAGCCCGAAGCCCTAAGTCCAAAGCCCAGAGCCGTATACCCAAAGCAATAAGACCTTAGCTATAACAATATGCCTTATGCTGAAAGCCCACAGCCTCATGCTGAAATCCCACAGCCTCATTCTAAAAGCCCAAATCCGTAAGCCCTAAGCCCTAGGCCCTAGGCCATATGGTGAACGACCAAGTCATAGGCCCTAAGCCTTGATACTGAAGCCCAAAGTCCAAAGTCCTATTACCTAAGCCCTAAGACCTATGACCTAACCTTAAGCCCAATGGTCTAAGCCCAATGCCCAAGGCCTAAGACCTATCCCTAAGCCCAAAGGCCTAAGACCTAAGCCCTAACCCTAACACCCAAAGCCCTAAGACCTAAGCCCAAGGACCTGAGCCCAAAAACCATAGCCATAAGAACTAAGCGTTAACCGTAAGCCCTAAGCTTTATCCTTAAGACCTACGCCCTAACCCTAATCCCAATGCCCTAAGTCAAATGCCCTAAGCCCAAATACCTAAGCCCTAACCCTAAGACCAAAAGCCGTAATACCTAAGCCCTATGGCCTGAGCCAAATAATTAGCCATAAGCACTAAGCATTAGCCCTAAGGCCAACTACCTAAGCCCTAACCCTAAGACCAAAAGTTGTAATACCTAAGCCCTACGGCCTAAGCCAAATAATCATAGCCATAAGCACTAAGCCTTAAGCCCTAAGCCCTAAGTATAAAACCTTAACCACCAAGCCTAAGCCCTAAGCCCTAAGCCCTAAGGCCTAAGCCTTGAACCCTAAGCTATATCCTTTAAGTACGAAGCCCTAAGCCATATCACTTTAGCACTAAGCGCTAACCTTAAGACCTAAGCTCTAAGCCTATAACCCAAAATCTCTAAGCCCTAAGATCAAAGCCATAAGCCCTAAGACCTAAGCCCTAACTCTAAGACAAGTAGCAATAAGACCTAAGCCCTACAGCCTAAGCCAAAAAACCATAGCTATCAACACAGAGCTTTAACACTAAGTCTAAAGCCTTAAGTGCAAAGCCTAAGCCCTAAGTTCTGATCTTTAAGCCCTAATGTGTAAGCCTTAAACCCTTAGTCTAAAGCCTTAAGCGCAAAGCTTAAGCCCTAAAGCCTAAGGCCCAATGCCTAAGAACTAAGCCTGATGCCCTATGCCCTAAGCCTTATGCCTTAAGCACTAAGCTCTAACCCTAAGCCATAATCCCTAAGTCTTAACCCCAAAGACCTAAGCCCTAAGCTCAAAACCCTAAGCCTTAAGCCATAAGCCCTAAGCCCTAAGCCATATGCCATACGCACTAAGTACTACTCCCTTAGCCATAAGCCATAAGCCTAATTCTCTAAGACCTAAGCCCTAAGCCTCAAGTGCTTAGCCTTAATCTTTGAGCCATGATGACATGCCTCGGGATGCCTTAGCCAAAGAGGAACCCGTGGGAGTGAGCACTCGAGAGTGTGTTCATGATGAGCAACAAGAAGCCCTTAACAAGAGCCTACCTTGCGATAACGCCACCTTGGGCTTGGCCACGGGTTTTCTAACCCAAGGCCAACCCAATTGGTTTCCTAATGTGTTTGTTCATTTTGTAGGTTGTTTAGGATGAAGTGGCCGAAATTACTAGTGTGATTGATGCATTCCATGGCCCAACCATCCAAGATGAAGATGTTGACATTTTGGGCTTCGGTACAATCTGACCTCTGAGCCTTGCGCAGCGGTTTAAACAACGTTTCACACTTTATTTGGCCAAACGTTCTTCATACGAAATGTAGCCAGAATCTCAAGGTTTCCATCAAGCTGCAGAACATTAATTTTGAAGAAATATTTCCCGGTCAACCATCGCCATTACAGAGGCATCCAGGGGGTGACTATCCGAGAACAGCCCACACACCTTCCATCATGCAACAAATAGCCACGGCCTAATGGAGTCCGATGAAGAGCTGAAGGATGGAGTCCAATTTGGAGCCTCTAAGGAGCGGCCTTACACGTGAAAAGATGAAGGAAAGCATTGGCCCAAAAAGGAAGATTGTTGGTTTTTATTTATTTTGGTTTTTGAAAA
>QAOC01011991.1:1079-28074 GCA_003255005.1 Begonia fuchsioides | reverse complement strand
CCCCCTCCTTTTAGGTTAAACACGATCCTACAGCTTGGTGCCCACCTTCCTCCATCTTCCAAATTGCGATTAAAAACTTAGTGTCCCGATACGATACAGTAGACCTCGGGATGCCGTGCAATCTAACAACCTCTTTGAAGAACAAATCGGCAATTTGGCTAGCCTCATCCGTCGTAGTGCAAGCTATAAAATGACCCTTCTTGGAGAACAAGTCAACCCCAACCATAATGAATTCTTTAACTCTACTAGTCCGAGGTAATCCCAAAACAAAGTCCATACTTACTTCAACCCATGGATGACTTGGGACGGGCAAGGGTATGTACAACCCTTGGGGAAGGACCCTACTTTTGGCCTTTTTGCAAATGATGAACCTTTCCACCACTTTGTTGACATGCCTCGGGATGCATCCCCTCAAGGAGCAATATAGAGGAAGAATTTGACACCTTTAATCTTCAGGAATGAATCAATATAGAGGAAGTTATAGATTTTCAAAGTTGAAACAGAAAGTTAAGACTTTATGCAAATTCTGATCCGCATATGATTTATAGGTTTAAGCCATCGATTAGATTAAGAAGGAGACTCAAGTAGATCAACTCAACCTAGCTGCTAAGGTAAGTTAGCATTAAGATTATTTGGCCCTTAAGTGGGACTACATTGCAAAGATTAGGATGATTGTTTGATGTGTGCTGCATGTTTGTTGCATGACATGTTTGGTGATGTATGCTTATTTTCATGTTATGTGAAGTGATGTTTTCATGTTCATATGGTCATGCATCATTATTTTACAAAATGTCTACGAACTATTTTCATGATGGTTTTACAACGTAGTTGGAGGTAAACGAGATATGATTGGTGGTATGGGACGCCAATTATGTTTCGTCTCCAATGAATTAAGAACTTGAATATTAGAACAGTAAAGTAAAGTAAATTGTTATTACAGGCCTGAGCACCTCAAGTAGTAAAATGGTGAGCTCACGATCAGTAGAAGTTGAAGTAGGTGGAGGGGGTTTTCTTGAGATCCTGTAATATTTCCAAAGATAAAGAAAATATGAAACCTAACAAACGTGAATGAAAATGTGCATTGTTTTAACGACATAGCATACTCATGCATTGCATTTATAGTTATGCTTCTTATTGAGCTTTCGGCTCATAGTTTAGGCTTTGCAATATAGGGAATGTAATAAAAGAAAGGGTGCTAATGACTGATCAAGAAGTTAGAGCAGAGGAGTGTTCAAATTATACCGTTTATTGAGCAACGACCGACGGGGAGTGTTGTAACGCACACACAATTAGAATATAAAGTGTTTTGAAAGTTTTGAACGTTTTGAAGATGTAATGATATGTATACCCTTATTTTTGTGTGATGGATTTAAAAGCTTTTGAAATGAGTGTATTATTAAAGTTAAAGTAACTGTCTTCCGCTGTAAGTTTAAGTTATTGAATGCTTATGTATTTTTGATAAAGGTGGAACTGAAATCATAGTTTTACAAGAATATATTTTTTTCAAGTGGATGTTTTCCTTTTAAGCTATTTTACAAGCTAAAGGTAGTTTTTCAGAAATTTTTAAAGTAATGAGTGTTCCACCTAAGTAAGTAAGTAAGTAGGTAAGAATGTAGTAACAGACCGGTTCTCGAGCTGCCTGCAAGTAAGCTAAGTAAAGTAAAGTAAAGTAAGTAAGTAAGTGAGGTAAAGCAGAAAGCGGCATCTCGGGAATTGGGTCGTTACAATTATGGTATCTGAGCAAAACACACACAAGTGAATAAGGGAAAGAAAGGGTTAGTGTACTGAGTTAAGTCGGTTCTTTAGACAGCTCAATAACTGTATCATTTGCGTACTTCTATGTTATAACATGATTAAAGTAGAAAAATCCTTATTTTGGAGTACTAAAGATGTGATTAGTGATTGAAGGACCATGAGGAGAGGAAGAAGAAATGTTTAAGGGAGGGAACTAATGAGGATGAAGTTGAGCAATTTGAGCAAGGGTTGAAACCAGAAATTTATAAAGGGATAAAGACTTGGGGATCAGAGGTTGCTCAATATTTGAAGGTTGTTTCCAAGGCTCTAGACTTTGAGGAAGCCGGATCAAAGCAGACAAAGCAACAACCTGGGAACATCCCAAGGATGGTTCTTTTGAGAAGTCCAACCGCAACCGAGTAAACAATGGCAACTAGTGCGTGGGATGAAAAGGCCAAGTCAAAGTTCGAACGAGCAAGGGAAAAGAAAGAAAGTTAAAAGTCTGGGGCCAACATTGAGATGCCCAAAGTGCAATAAGAAGCATGCATGAGAATGTATGGCTGGAACCAGACGTTGTTTCAGATGTAAAGAGATGGGGCATAGGGCGCGTGATTGCCCGAAGGCACCTCCAAGCAAACTAGAATAGAAGAGGATAGCCGGTCGTGTTTTTGCAATGAGTGATGCTGAGTAAGCGGACCATCCGGCCATGGTGGCAGGTACATTATTAATAGATAGAATTAGTGCCTTTCAGTGATAAATTCAGGAGTTACACCTTCATTTATGTTTGAAGAGTTTCTAAGAAGTTGAACTGGGTACCTGAGGTGGCAGAGCAGTTGTATGAAGTGATGCTACCCTCAGGTGATCGTCTACTATTAGATAGAGTAGTTATAGATTGTGGAGATTCAAATCAATAATCGTAGATTGGACGTTGAATTCATTATGATGAAGATGAATGCATGTGAAATTATTTTGAGGAGAAGTGACGAATATAAGCCAAGGCCAGTAGACTTTGATGAAAGAAATTGGAGTGCTAATCATCCTCAACGAGGTGTTTTTATTCCTAGGAATAAGCATGAAGATTATCTTTACTTTAAACTAGGCAGAACAACAAATCATGCTCATGAATATGCTCACGGGAGCTTAAATAAAATGACTCACTTGCATACTAAAATGAGTTATGGTCTCGAAAATAGTGAGGATGAGTATAGGGAACCTATAATTATGGACACAACTATGGAGAGACAAGACATAACAGGGTCATATGCAAGTCAAGGAAGAGGTTGTATGATGGAGAGGCATCCTACATAAACTAGGAATTATATTTTGGGATCTCAGCGTCTTGGGCAGAGCAAGGATTTCAGTAAAGCAAGATGGTCGATTTGTAAATGTTTTGGATGACCATGTTGAAGTGGTAGGTAAGATGCCCCAAGATTACAGAATATCTCATTTAGATGATTATCAATATTCTCATGTCTCAAGTGAGCATGACTATGGAAGAAAAGAAAAATTGAAGTTTCACAAAGAACTTTATAGTCGTCATGTATCCATGCATTAACAAAATCGTAAAAACATGGATTGGTTGCAATCAACAGAGGGTTATGATTCGCATAAATATGGAGATTTTAACAGATTAGTTGGAAGTAAATATACTCACGAATAAGAAGTAAGAGTTACTAATTATAGGATGAATATGTCTCGTGAGTATGAGACTTCAAGAAACTACCACGATTTATACCCCAACGACAAAGACGTTCTGGCTATGGATTCGACAAGGGAAATAAGGTTTAAAAATGAGAAAAACTGGAATAGTATGAGGACATACGATCAACACAAATCTGTTCAGCTGATGACTTGTTGACATCTCATGAGTATATTAGATGCAGACAAGCGGAATCATGTAGTTTGGGAAAGAATTTAATATTGTCATGATGATGAGCAAGTAGAAGAAATGAATGGTCCTGCTTATCCTCTAGAGAAGTTTGAAGAGTTAAAGTAGCTGGTACCAAGAATGTTAATCATGCTAATGTGGTGGTCAAGAATTTTGGAAATTTAGATGTGGGTTATGAGGTATAAGAAATCTTTGATAAGAAATTCTATGAACCGATAATACCTCAATCAAGTAAAGAATGACAACCACTGAGAAGAACAAAATGAATCAAGTGAGAATAAGCTCAAAGGAAGTAAAAGCAAAAAGTAATTTTAAGGTTCTTCTCGAGACAAGTTATGCCATAGGTTTAAAGGAGGCATTTTGGAAAATGTGCAATCGGCACATGACGATTTATTAAAATGCAAAGAGAATAGGGCATCTAGTGAGAAACTATCCCTAAATTGAAAAGTAACAACCAAGAACAAATTCAAGGACATAGAAATTAAGTAAGCTAACGATAAGGGATAAGTGTATGTCATCAGAGATTGATAATTTGTTCGATGAAAATTGACGATATTTCAAGATGACATTCATGAAGAATATAAACATTACGAGTTTTTGGAAGATATCTGTTAGAGTAACAAATGCACCAGTAGTTTTATTGACGTAACAAGTTGAATGTTTCAAACATCTTGGACGAGTATATGAAGGTGCACATCTAAAAGATAGTAAGAATAGTTAGGATTCCAATCTCCATTGTTTTGGAAAGACCATGAGAAAATTTTAGAAATATGAACGGCGGTTCATCCCTGAACTGGTAGACGAATCAAAAGGGCAACCAAAATTTAGCAGACACATTGAAAGCATGAGTGTTGAAGTTTCAAAGTGTCGTAGAGCAAATCATTGTCCTTAGTGAAGGTTACTTACACTCATTACTACTAAGCTACAATTAGTATGACTTTTATAAGGTGAAGTATGATGAGAGGTTTAAATTACCCAAAATTAGATAACACTAGAGAAGCGAAATATATGATCCAAGAATGTTACAACAACTCAGGGATCGATATGTATGATTAGGAAAAGGATTCGAGTGTCACGAGACCAAGACGAGCGCTATGCTAGCTTAGACATGACTCAAGTTTGGTTGAGGAAGACTCATCCCAAAAGCTATTGGACTTGTCTTGAATATAACTTAGATTTAAAAAGCAGGATACAAATTGGGAATTTCCATCAACTATGCAAGAATTATAAAAGGTAGTTCTCACATCGATGTCGAAAAGGTTCATATGTGTCACATCCTCCTTACGTAAGAAATAAAATAGTAATCTTAAGAGGAAAATCATATGTAATATTTGGTCACTTACTTTACTTCATAAAATGCATACAAAACTTAAACTATGTACTTAAAACGTAAATCGTAGTGGTCAATAATATTAAGTTATACAACATACATTGCAAAACATTTCTTACATAACATTGTATTCAGCAAAACTAAGTACTTAAAACGTTTTATTTACACATATATAAAATTTTCAAAACATGTACTTGTTCGTTTTCATACATCTCCCACGGGTCGACACTTAACGATTCAAACCTTCAGCGTGGAATGCCTTCATCCCGATCTGAAAATTCTACATTAAACATGGAGGGTTATAACCCTCAACTTCTTCTTCATCACCTACATCACAAAGCTTAAACAATGAGCCTAAAGCTCAGTAGAAATCAGGTGATCCTACATGCCTAACATGATCATGAACTTTTCATAAAACATGCATATTCATTTATTTCTTAACATTTCATTGACATTTTCTTAACTTTTATCCGTTTGGGCGTTACGTATCGCCATCCCCTCACAGATCCGTTTCATAACACTTGTCCGCTTGGGCGTTACGTATCGCCATCCCCTCACGGAGGTGTTTCATAGCATTTCTTAATTTCTGTCCGTTCGGGCGTTACGTATCGCCATCCCCTCACGGATTTGTTTCTTAACCTTTATGTACAATTCATGCATGAATGATGAGAGTGTTCCATACCACGCTCATCAATCGTTGGGCGACATTTGAAAACCATGCTTGAAAACATTTTCGTATTCTTTATAAAACATGATGCATGATACTTTCGTGCAATGCTTAATAACATTTCATGCTGTATTTGTAAACATATCTCTCTATAGCATGCTTAACTTAAAAACAATCAACATAGCACATTCGTCTCCAAAGGTAAGTCCATTGACTTCTATAGCTATTTTTTTATTCTTTACGTACTTAAGCGATACATAAATACATACATCCACAATTCAATGGCAATCATACACCAATCAAACCCATATTATTGGGTCAGTGCACGGTGTGATGCACCCCAAACAGAATCAATACATAATATCCTACATTTTTATCTTACGTAACTCCTTACTATCTACCAAACAAACCCTAACACTCTCTTTGTGATGTAGTCCCACTTAAGGGCCAAACAAGAGTGAGATTCACTTACATGTCTTCCTTGCTTAAGTTTGTCGTGTCAAAGTCTTCAAAGCTCCAATGGGTAACTTTAATCACCTAAACATAACAAAGGTTGACAATCTTAGTCAAACTCGTAATGTTCTGCTTTTGACCTAAATTCCGACGTATATAACGTTTTCTGTATAAATCCAAATTGCATGACTAAGCTATCATTCTCATCCTTAAGATGTCTAATACAACTCATTAGAAGACATCAAGATGAAATTCTGACTTAAGAATCTCATAACACTCACCTCTTTAAAATCGGGCAGAATGCACCGAAAATGTTTATGCATGAACTTGTCTTGACTAATTAATGCATTTAATCTATAAAACGTCCAATTCAACCTTCATAACTTATTTCAAACTAAATTTAATCATTAAAAGAGTGGTTTGAATGATTCTTACCTCAAAAGATCCGAATTGAAGAGAGGAACACTTTCCTCCAAAGGGTTGAGGGTTAAACCTTGTTCTAGATTGATCGGTTTTCACTTCTTTCTTAGAAACCCTAAGTTTACTCTGAAATTTGAGAGAAAACAGGAGAGGGAAGAGGTAAGTTTCGTGGCTGAATGAAGAACTTCCGAGCATTACAAGGCACTTAATCGGTTTTCTCTCATTGTGGAAGTTGAAAGGTTAGCATGAGGTGGCTTTCAAGCTTGAGGTGTCAACCGCAAGTTAAAAGTTTCATAACATTTTCTAAAAAACTCTGATTTTCATGATTCAAACGTCATTCTATTCCTTATTGAGTCTTGTTGAACTTTATAGAAGACATAAACTTCAAATTGTAAGTTTAAGATTATCAAATGTACGAAATACAAAACATCGTCCAAAAGTTCACATTTCCTTAGTTCAGTTTTCATTCATCAACTTCTAAAATGCATAACTTTTTCACCAAAACTCCTATTGAGTTGTTAAACCTATAAATATTCTCCTTTTGATGTCTTCAACAATTTCTTAGAATACCACTTTGTCAATTAAGCTCATTGGTTGCATGATAAAATGGGAAAACCGAAACTATCTCATTATCGATCTTTAACCCGGTTGTTGTTACCAATCTGTAAGTTTCCGAAACTCATAACTTTCTCTACGAACCTCCAAATCAAGAAATTATTGTTGCTATAGTTTCATCAACGAATCTACTTAATTTCATTAGAAGGACTTAAACTCATTTAAAGAACTTATCTCCTTTAAAATCAGATAACTTTGTTCATCATTCAACATTGATAGAACTTACAGTACTTGGAAAAGTCAGGTGTTACAATATGGATCCCAATTAAGTGAAGAAAATCGAAACGGTATAGGGATTTTCAGGTTTGAATGTAAAGGTTGAATGTTTGAGGCTGGGTGAAGGATTAAATTGGGGTACAAATGTAGAAGGATGAAAATTAATCAATAATTTAATACAATTGAATGACTTAGAAAGTAATAGAATGAGAGTTGTGTTTGAATGATGATTGATTAATCAATGGAAAGAAGGATTGACGTTAGATTGAAAAGAGATGAAGGGTTTGTATAGGTAGAGTAGTCGGGATTTGATGATGAGATATACAGAGATGTGTCGATCAAATTAAAAGAAGGAGAGATAGAGAGTTGAGTTATTTAATGCAATTGGAATTGAAGGGGGTGATTAAAAGGTTGCGAAGAAGAAGGGACAGTAACCTTGAATAAAATAATGAAGAAAGTGTAGGAGATATTTTGGCTACTTAGGATTTTGTAGTCGGATTGCCTACAAGAAATAGAGGAGCGGGCAATAAGAATACTAGATACTAAGATAAAGGTGTTGCGGAACAAGAAAATCCCATTGGTGAAAGCTCTATGGCAAAATCATAACGTGAAAGAAGCTACCTATGAAACGGGACAAGAAATGAAGGACAAGTATCTAGAGATGTTGAGGTCTAAATTTTGAGGACAAAATTTTTGTTAAGGAGGGTAGAATATAACAGCCCTTGTTTATTTTAAGAATTTTGATTTTTAAAATTAAAGTGTTTAAGATTTTTCTTTATAGATGTTGGTTACGATGATGAATAATTGGAAGAAGAATACTCTGTCTGGGGTGTATCACACCGTGAACCAGCCCAAATGTTTGGGTTTGATTGGTATTTGTTTGATGGTTGCTAGGTTTAAGTAAGAATAATGTAGTAAGTTGGGTTAAATATACTCAAAGATTACCTTAAAATAAGTTTCGGTCGACACAACAAATAAACGGTCGACACAAGTTGCTCTCGCGAAAAGAATAGGTCGACACAATAGACGAGCGGTCGACATAGAATAACTCTAGGGAATTTCTTCGGTCGACCATTGTGTCGACATAAGTTGACCATTATGTCGACATAAGTTGACCATGTGTCGACATAAGTTGAAAAGTAAGCAAAATCTGAAGAATTCTGATTGGTGGACATAAAAGGAATATTGATTTTATTTAATAAAGGACGTTAAGTGAGTCTTGGCTGGCATTTTCCCTCCCAGCCACGATCTTCCTCCCCCTTTTTCTCCCTAGGTTTCGTGCTCTAAATCAAAGGAGGGTGAGATTGAGATAGAGAAGGAGTTTTGTGAAGAAAAAGAGTGAGAAAGTGAGTGACTTTAAGAGAAGTGAAGTGAAGAGCTTTTATATTTCGTGGAGGCTAAAGCTCAAGGTATTTTCATATCCTTTAAAGTTCTTGTAGGTTCAATAATGGTAAAAGGATGATGTTGGTTGAATTAGTGGATAAAAATGAAGGAGTTCGTGTCAAGTGTTTCGAAATCAGTTATTTACGTACAGGGTTAGAGTTTTTTGAGTTTCGGTCGACTTTTTTTACGAATATGAGTTTATGTCCTTTATAAGAACTAAAATAGACATTTAGATTAATCTAAAACCGTTTGAATCACTTAAATTGAAGCTTTGTAGACAAAGTTATGGATGTTACAAGTTAGTAGACAGAAACTGGGAGAGCACCGGTCGACACAAAATAACTCTCTGTAAATGATTCGGTCGACCGCATGAATAAGCAGTCAAAAAATTATGCTAAGTTAGGTCGACACCTAT
This sequence comes from Begonia fuchsioides, assembly GCA_003255005.1. Classification (NCBI taxonomy): domain Eukaryota; kingdom Viridiplantae; phylum Streptophyta; class Magnoliopsida; order Cucurbitales; family Begoniaceae; genus Begonia; species Begonia fuchsioides. Next base: position 18,953 of record QAOC01011991.1, on the reverse strand, counting down.
AGGTTATGTCGACCGATTCTTGAGTTCTAGAAATGTATGCTCTTTGTTTTGTCGACATAGGTCGACCCCTGAAAGTTTATGTCGACCTAATCACTATTCAAAAAGTGAATGCCCTCTATTTTGTCAACGTAAGTCGACATGTGTTAGTCTTATCAATTTGGTGTTTTCTAAGAAGTTATAGTAGACTCCTTAAGAAACAATTTGACACCTTAATCGTCAAGAATGGATCAATATAGAGGAAGTTATAGATGTTCAAAGTTGGAACAGAAAGTTAATACTTTATGCAAATTCTGATCCGCATATGATTTATAGGTTTAAGCCATCGATTAGATTAAGAAGGAGACTCAAGTAGATCAACTCAACCTAGCTGCTAAGGTAAGTTAGCATTAAGATTATTTGGCCCTTAAGTGGGACTACATTGCAAAGATTAGGATGATTGTTTAATGTGTGCTGCATGTTTGTTGCATGACATGTTTGGTGATGTATGCTTATTTTTATGTTATGTGAAGTGATGTTTTCATGTTCATATGGTCATGCATCATTGTTTTACAAAATGTCTACGAACTATTTTCATGCATGGTTTTACAACGTAGTTGGAGGTAAACGAGATATGATTGGTGGTATAGGACGCCAATTATGTTTCGTCTCCAATGAATTAAGAACTTGAATATTAAAACAGTAAAGTAAAGTAAATGGTTATTATAGGCTTGAGCACCTCAAGTAGTAAAGTAGAGAGCTCACGATCAGTAGAAGTTGAAGTACGTGGAGGGGGTGTTCTTGAGATCCTGTAATATTTCCAAAGATAAAGAAAATATGAAACCTAAGAAACGTGAATGAAAATGTGCATTGTTTTAACGACATAGCATACTCATGCATTGAATTTATAGTTATGCTTCTTATTGAGCTTTCGGCTCATAGTTTAGGCTTTGCAATGTAGGGAATGTATTGGAAGAAAGGGTTTTAATGACTGATCAAGAAGTTAGAGCAGAGGAGTGTTCAAATTATACCGTTTATTGAGCAACGACCGACGGGGAGTGTTGTAACGCACACACAATTAGAATATAAAGTGTTTTGAAAGTTTTGAACGTTTTGAAGATGTAATGATATGTACACCCTCATTTTTGTGTGATGGATTTAAAAGCTGTTGAAATGAATGTATTATTAAGTTAAAGTAACTGTCTTCTGCTGTAAGTTTAAGTTATTGAATGCTTATGTATTTTTGATAAAGGTGGATTTGAAATCATAAATTTACAAGAATGTATGTTTTTCAAGTGGACGTTTTCCTTTTAAGCTATTTTACAATCTAAAGATAGTTTTTCAGAATTTTTTAAAGTAATGAGTGTTCCACCTAAGTAAGTAAGTAAGTAGAAAAGAATGTAGTAACGAACCGGTTCTCGAGCTGCCTGCAAGTAAGCTAAGTAAAGTAAAGTAAGTAAGTAAGTGAGGTAAAGCAGAAAGTGGCATCTCGGGAATCGGGTCGTTACATGAAGCATTCAATATTTTCATGGAGGAACCAGGTCCAAAGGATGAAGAACAACCTAAGCACCTCATCAAATGAGAGGATAGCTCAGGAATTCAAGAAGGAAGCCGAGAAGCACAAGGAAGCGGGCAGAGTTCGGGTAGAGGCCGGGTTTAGGCCGTATCCGAGAACTTGTCACAAACCCAAGCCCAAATTGAAGATGACCGACTTTATTCCCCCTTTTTATTGGCCCAATACATTTATTTTCCTTTGCACAAACAATGCTTTAAGGGCCCTTTGTTTGGGGCATGGTTTTTCCTTGGAGTTTGTGTGAGTGGGTTACTATTTTTGTGTTTCTATTTTTGTCAAAAGGTGATGTAAACCAACTCCACAAGCAACCAGCTGCAAGCACGTCCTTCTCAACATTATATGGCCGCCCTTGGGAGGAGAAAATGAAGAGCAGCCAGCATAGAGAACCATCATCACCTGCCTATTAAAGGAGGTCATCATTCTTTTATTGTTCTTGGATGCAAAACCCAAATCGGGTAACTCAATTTTGAGCCATTGGATTGAGCTTTTTTTATCACGGCCAAGGGTCTATAAATACCACCCTTGGCACCTCTTTGTGGCACTTTTGACTTGAGAAAATTCAGATTGCTTTGTGTATCTCTTCCTTGGCGAATTTATCCCAAGACTTGTTGTTTCTCAGGTGAGTAATATCCTGCGATTCCGAGGGTTTCCTTTGGTTTTTGCTTTCCTTTGAGCTAAGGGTGAGCTAGGCCTTGCTACAAGTCTTCCACCACTCCAAAGTGGACATTAGGGTAAGCGTGTCATTTCCCATTGGCTCTTCTCCATCTTTGTTTTCTTACATTTTACGAAACACCACCATTTCTTGTTTCAAACATTCTGTTTGAGCACCCGATGCCTTCATCTGTATAACTTTCATTTCCTTGAATTTTTTAAGCTCAAATTTTGAGTTTAAACTCTCCACCAATCCCATAAAAATTCCACGAAATTTCAGTAGCAAAGTCGATAGGCGACCTGAAATCCATCATTTCAAAGTTCATCCATTTTCAGCCCTGTTCTGTTTTCTCTCTCTTACCAAAAAAACCCCATACTCTCACCTACATAACTTCCGATTCCCTTAAGCTTTGTATCTCAAATTTTGCGGTTAAGCTCTCCATTCCCTTACCAAACATCCCTCAAAATCGCAGATGTTAACTCAGTTTACAACTCGAGATCCATCTCTCTAAAATTCACCCATTTTCGGTATCTATTATGTTTCTGTTTTATACCCGATTAGCTCAAATGGCTTGCCCCCATACTTGAAGTGTGTCATTTGTGCACATCCAGAAACAAGTGAGGCCAATAAAAATGCCCTTGAAGTGCTTCTAAGGTCTTCTTCTTGCCAAAATGACTTGCCAAACCCCCACCATGAGCCTCCTTGATGAGAGTCTCTCGGATTCTGCCATAAGGGATGCAAAGTTTGCCTCCCTTGAAGAGGTAACCATCCATAAGGTAGTATCCACATTCTTGCTTCTTTAAACATCGTTCATACCATTGGCCAAAATCTTGGTCTTCCTTATAAGCATCATTTATCCAAGAAAACCAAAGAATTTAGTGGTAAGTTCGGTTAAGAAAACAATCCTCCGTGAGAGAGCATCGGCCACCACATTGGTTTCTCCCCTCTTGAACTTGATGATGTAGGGAACCTTTTGAGGAATTCCATCCACTTGGAACGCCTTCTATTCAACTTGCCTTGGCTCTTTAGGTGTTTGAGGGCTTGATGATCCGTAAGTATAATAAATTCTTTTGAGAGAAGATAATGCTGCCACACTTCAAGTGTTCGTATCACCGCATAGAACTCTTTGTCATGGGTTGAGTAAGTAATCATTGAAACCTTGAGCTTCTCACTAAAGTAGGCCATGGGTCTCCCTTCTTGCATAAGAATTGCACCAATGCCTAGCCCCGAAGCATCACATTCGACCTCGAAGACCTTATTGAAATTGGGGAGCACTAACACGGGTGCTTTGCAAAACTTTGCCTTTATCAATTCAAAACTTTCTTGGCAACCAGGAGTCCACTCAAACTTCTTTCCCTTCTTTGTACAATCGGTCAAAGGAGCTACAATTGAACTAAACCCTTGTATGAACCTTCGGTAAAAGGATGCAAGGCCATGAAAGCTCCTAAATTCCGACACACTCTTTGGAATAGGCAATCCTAAGATTGCCACAATTTTTGAGTCATCAACTTTCATTCCATCCTTAGAAATAATAAACCCGAGAAAGTGTACTCTCTCTTGCAAAAAAGCACACTTCTTCAAATTGCCAAATAATTTAACTCTTCGAACTGTATCAAACAACAATCTAAGGTGAGTAGCAAAGTCCAAACTAAACACCAATATATCATCAAAATAGACAACTATAAATTTGCCCAAGAAATCTTTCAAAACAAAATGCATGAGTCTCATAAAGGTACTAGGAGCGTTAGATAATTCGAAAGGCATTACTAACCATTCAAAGAGACCATATTTGGTCTTGAAGGCCATCTTCCATTCATCACCTTCCTTCATCCTTATTTGATGGTAACCGCTCTTTAAGTCTACCTTTGAGAAATAGGATGCCCCACTAAGCTCATTCAACATGTCTTCGAGCCTAGGAATCGGGAACTAGTACTTGATTATGATTTGATTTATGGCTCGGCTATCCACACACATCAAGAAACTTCCATCTTTCTTTGGAACTAATAGAGCCGGGGCAGCACAAAGACCCAAAGTTTCTCTTATAAACCCCTTGTCAAGAAGCTCTTGGACTTGCCTTTTAAGCTCCTTGGCCTCCTCGGGATTCAATCAGTAGGAAGTCTGATTTGGTAGCACTACTCCTGGGTGGAGGTCAATTTGGTATTCGATTTCCCTAAGGGATGTTTAACCACGGGGTAGTTCTTCCATAAACACATCTTGGTACTCCTCAAGAAGTGCTTGCACCGCATTTGAAACATGCTCAATTTCTTGGAGCCTTTCCCGAAACAATACTAGTACAATCAGGCCTCCTTCTTTTATAGTTTTTATCAACTCTTTCTTGGTCATTGAGAAATTAGATTTGGCCGCCCCCTTCCTCCTTGCAACTTCATTTTGGACAATTTATCTTTCCTCAAGGGGTGAGCTTGATGGTTTTCCCACCAAACTTGAAGGAGTAATGATTGCAATAACCATCATGGATAGCTCTTCTATCAAATTGCCACGGCCTTCCAAGCAAGATGTGGCTTGCACTCATCGGCACCACATCACATAGCACTTTGTCTACATAACCACGAATAGAGAATTCAATGCGTGTTTGCTCGGAGACCTTGAGATCTTCCTTCTCATTTAGCCACCGAAGTCTATACAGATTTGGATGCTCCGTAGTGAGAAGCTTCAACTTCTTTACAAGATCTTTAGATGCAAAGTTGGTGCAACTTCCTCCATCTATAATCAAGGAACATAGATGCCCTTCAATTAGGCATCTACTATGGAAGATGTTCTCTCTTTGTACCCCTTCACCATCAAGAGAGGTCCTTGTGCATGGCAAATCTCCATCAACTCTTGCTCTTCACTAGTCTCAACCGTGTCTTCCTCTTCACTAATAACCTCATTAGACCCCTCATTGCAGCCAAGCCGAGACCACCCCTCCACGAGTGAACCTCCTCCACCTCCTATGCCCTCCCAAGAACATGACTCCAATTTCCAGAACCAAATTGATGGCATAAACCAGAGGTTGGAGATGCTCCTACAGAGGATGGAGACCCCTAATCCCCCACGGCCACCACCTCCGACTACTCCCGGTAGAAGGGCCGGACCCCGTGAAGTTGAAGATTCAGAAGATGAATTTGAACCAAGGGACCGAGCACCCCGTGAGGATGATCTAAGGAATATAAAGTTAAGTGTTCCCCCATTTAATGGTTCTTGTGATGGAGATGCATATTTGAGTTGGGTAGATAAAGTGGACAAAGTCTTTGATTGTTACAATTACTCGGAGAAGTCTAAATTGCAGCTAGTAACTTTGGAGCTCCACGGTTATGCAAGCTTATGGTGGGATAGTTTGAGAGCACAAAGGATGCGTGACCGTGAAGAGGAGATCACCCCTTGGAGGGCAATGAAATTGCATATGAAGAGGAGATTTGTCCCGAGTCATTATAGGCAAGAGTTGTTCTATCAGCTCCAAAACTTGAGGCAAGAACACCTTTCGGTTGAGGAATACTTGATGGAGTTTGAGACCTTGCGGATCCGGTGTGATCTTGAAGAGCCGGAAGAACAAATATTGGCATGGTTCCTGAGAGGATTACACAAGGATATTGGTGAAGTTATGGAATTGCAGCTCGTTGAATCTTTAAATGCCGCTATCCAATTGGCCTTGCGGGTTGAAAGGCAACAAAAAAAGAAGGGCAAGAAAAGTGTCGTGAAGCCTACACCGACCTACAACACTCCTTACAAACCACCTCCGAGGCAAGACAACCGCCCTTATCAACCAAAATCGTGGACTCAAAAGAAAGATGCTTCCACTAAGCCAATTGAAGATACCAACAAGCCACGGTCAAGGGACATCAAATGTTTTAAGTGCCTCGGATTGGGACATATTGCTGCGCAATGTCCTAATAAGAGGGTGATGGTACTCTTAGAGAGTAGTGGAAAAGTTGTTAGTGAAGATGAGCTGATGGAAGAGGAAGAAGGACAAAAGGCCGAGCCTTTAGAGGAAGTGTGCCGAGCACAAGAAAGCCCCCTCCTCATGGTGATCCGAAGGGCCCTCACTATCAATGGCCAACCCGAGGCTATCCAAAGGGAAAGTATTTTCCATAGCCGTTGCCTAATCAAAGATAGAGTGTGCTCCCTAATCATTGATGGAGGGAGTTGCACTAATGTAGCATCCTCCGAACTAATTGAGAAACTTCAACTCCAAACTGAGGAGCATCCCCACACTTATCGGCTTCGATGGCTAAGTGATGAAGGAGACCTAAAGGTGAACAAGCCTGCACGGATTGAGTTCTCCATTGGGGGATATAAGGATGCTGTGATGTGTGATGTGCTGCCAATGGATGCAAGCCAACTTCTCCTAGGGAGGCCGTGGCAATTTGACCACCACACCATGCATGATGGATTAACCAATGAGTATTCATTCAAATGGGAGAACCGGAACATTAAATTAGCACCTTTGACACCCTCAGATGTAGCTAAAGATGAGAGGGCAAAAAGAGAAAACTCCTCCAAGAAGGTGCTATTCATCAACAAAAAGGAACTCTCTCGGGAATTATCCCAAGTGGCTCCAATTGTGTTGATTCTTTTTCGAGAAAGAATGGAAGAGATAGGAGGGGCTCCGGAAAAAGTCTTAGCCCTCCTAGAAGAGTATGATGATGTCTTCCCCGAAGAGTTGCCAACCGGTCTACCATCAATCTGTGGGATAGAGCATCAGATTGATCTTCAACCTGGGGTGGTTCTACCAAATCGGCCAGCATATAGAATGAATCCCGAGGAGGCTAAAGAGCTCGACGATCAAATGCAAGAGCTCTTGGAGAAAGGGTACATCCAAGAGTCATTAAGTCCTTGTGCGGTGCCAACCCTTTTGGTGCCAAAGAAGGATGGCTCCTCTCGGATGTGCATTGACAGCCGTGCAATCAACCAAATTACTATTAAGTACCGGTTCCCCATACCCCGGCTGGAGGACTTATTGGATGAGCTAAGTGGTGCTGCCTACTTCTCAAAGATCGATCTAAAAAGCGGATATCATCAAATAAGGATGCTAGAAGGAGATGAGTGGAAAACCGCCTTCAAAACCAAGTATGGACTTTATGAATGGTTAGTTATGCCATTTGGGCTATCTAATGCCCCTAGCACTTTTATGCGTTTAATGAACCATGTGCTAAAAGATTACTTCAGAAAATTTGTGATAGTATACTTTGATGATATATTAGTCTATAGTGCACAATATCTGGATCACTTGGGACACCTTCGCATATTATTTGATGCACTTAGACAGGCTCAATTATTTGGCAATTTGAAGAAGTGCTCCTTTTTCCAAGAAAGAGTGCATTTCCTCGGCTTCATTTTGTCCAAGAATGGGATAAAAGTTGATCAAAGCAAGATAGAAGTAATTTGGGAATGGCCGATCCCTAGGTGCGTTTCGGACATTAGGAGCTTCCATGGCCTTGCTTCATTCTACCGAAAGTTCATCAAGGGTTTTAGTAGCATTGTTGCTCCCCTCACAGATTGTACAAAAAAGGGGAAGGAGTTTGAATGGACACCGGTTTGCCAAGCAAGTTTTGATCGGATCAAAGAAGCTCTTTGCGATGCTCCTCTCTTAGTGCTCCTTGATTTTCATAAGGTTTTTGAAGTGGATTGTGATGCCTCGGCCCTCGGCATAGGAGCGGTTCTCATGCAAGAAGGGAGGCCCGTGGCCTACTTTAGTGAGAAGTTAAAAGGGGCAGCCTTGAATTACTCCACTTATGATAAGGAGTTGTATGCTTTGATAAGAACCATTGAGGTTTGGCAGCATTATCTCCTTCCTAAGGAATTCATTATACACACGGACCACCAAGCATTGAAGCACATTAAAAGCCAAGGGAAGCTCAGCAAGAGACTTGCGAAATGGGTGGAGTTTCTTGAGAGATTTCCTTATATTATTAAGTACAAGAAGGGTGAAGTGAATGTGGTGGCCGATGCACTTTCAAGAAGAACTATGTTGCTTATCGAGCTCACTTCTCGAATCTTGGGATTTGAGTTGATCAAAACCTCATATAAAGAGGACCCCGACTTCAAGGAGTATTTTGAAAGGTGTTTAAACAAGGAAGGAGGTGCCTATCACTTGATGGATGGCTACCTATTTAAAGGGGGACAGCTTTGTATTCCCAAGTGCAGCCTTAGAGAGTCACTAGTAAAGGAAGCTCACGGTGGAGGATTAGCCAGACACTTTGGGGAAAAGAAGACCCTAGAAGCTTTGAAGGAACATTTTTTTTGGCCACACTTGATCAAGGAGGTGCACAAGTACATAGAGAAATGCATTATATGCAAGAAGGCTAAAAGCCGATTGCTCCCTCAAGGTTTGTATATGCCATTGCCGGTGCCTTCTCAACCGTGGACGGATGTGAGCATCGACTTTGTTTTGGGGTTGCCTCGGACTCCTAGGGGAAAAGAGGCCATCATGGTAGTTGTTGACCGATTCTCCAAGATGGCTCACTTCATTGCTTGCAACAAAACCGATGATGCTAATCAAGTGGCCGAATTGTTCTTCAAAGAAATTGTTAGGCTTCATGGAGTTCCCACCACAATTGTCTCGGACCGGGACACCAAATTCTTAAGTTCTTTTTGGAAGACTTTGTGGAGAAAGCTTGGAACTAAATTATTGTTTAGTACTTCCTTCCACCCTCAAACAGATGGCCAAACGGAAGTGGTAAATCGCACATTGGGAGCAATGCTAAGAAGCATAGTGGGAAAGAGGCTCTCGGATTGGGATGCACAATTGCCATATGTGGAGTTTGCATACAATCGTAGTGTGCATAGTGCAACTCAAACATCGCCATTTGAAGTAGTTTATGGCTTCAATCCGTCCACTCCTTTGGACTTAATACCATTGCCGAGCCATGAACTAACCAATCCGGATGGAGCACAAAAGGCTAAGCAAGTCCAAGCCATGCATGCTAAGGTGCGAAAGGCCATAGTCAAGAAAAATGAAGCCTATGCAAAATATGCTAACCGGGGGCGGAGAGATGTGGAATTCAAGGTGGGCGATCTTGTGTGGCTACACCTAAGGAAAGAAAGATTTCCTAACCAAAGAAAGTCCAAACTTCTCCCTAGGGCCGATGGTCCATTCGAAGTCACCGAGAAGATCAATAAGAATGCCTACAAGTTGAAGCTTCCCGGGGATTATGGAGTTTCAGCATCCTTTAATGTACAAGACCTTTCACCATATTTGGGGGAAGTACCGGAGGAAGAGGAGGAGCAAACCGTGGATTTGAGGAAAAATCCTCAATCACCCGGAGGGGATGATGTGCCCGGGACTCACCCACAACCAGAAGGAGCAACAACTCGAAGCCGTGGAAGACATTTAGCTAATATATTTGTTGATTTTGTAGGTACATTTTTCCCTACATTGGAGCTCCTAGATATTCCTTCACATCATGATCAAGAACTCCCCAAACATTGCTTACAATGGGAGTATAAAGAAGAGAAGAAGTTAGCCGAAAATCCAAGATCTTCCTTCCCAAGTTCACCACCCGGGACATTGCTTAAATGAACTCCAACAGTCCATTCTGTGCCATTTTCTGTTCCCGTGAGCATAAGCCCCGAATTTCTAGCAGTGAGTCCCACCTTCATGGCCTGAAACATTGGTTCTTTCCGTTTAGCCATAGCCACCTCCCTTTAAAATTTATGCTTGTGTTTTCCCACTGCTTCCTACCGGAGTTCCTGAAATCGGGCAATTCTGTCCATTAATTTTCTATCCAGCATAACTCCTAGCCTACCCGTGATTTTTCTGTGAAACCACTTGCATTGTCTTCCCCTTTGATTGAAGTTGTTGTCTGCTTATTTTTACGATCCCAGACTCCCTGTATTGGAAGTTGTGTAGAAGTTTCCCCATCACCCCTGCACTATTTTCTTCATGTTTGTCTGTTTGTGCATCTGAAAGTGTCTCCGTGTATTTTAATGTTCCGCAAGTGCTTGTAAGCTGCAATTCGGGTCACACTTATTCCACGCCCTTAAGTTTAAGTTGGCTGAGTTTTATAACCTAAACCTGTATGCGTTTGGAGAACTAAGCGTTGCACTCCCCTGTTCTGCCTTACTCCCTGTCCTTCCGGGCAGATTACAATCTTCACCCTTATTTCCAGCACCTCCGCATCTTGGAGCGTGTCAGTAGGGGCATATATAATCCTTGGGTAAGCACTCTACTCTTGGCTTTCTTGCAAATGATTCACTTTTCCACTACTTTATTCACATCCCACATTAGGTGTTGACAATAAAATTATTCCATGAGCGCCTCCAAGGTCTTCTTCTCACCAAAATGGCTTGACAAGCCTCCTCCATGAGCCTCCTTGACTAGAGACTCTCGGATCCCCGCTTAGGAATGCAAAGCTTTCCTCCTTTGAATAAATAGCCATTCATGATATGATACCCGCAATCCATCTTCTTTAAACTTATTTCATACAAATGACCAAAGTCTTGATCCCCCTTATAAGAATCAAAACAAAAGAATTAGTGGATAACTTGGTTAAGAGAACAAACCTCCTTGAGAGAGCATCGCCACCAAATTCCAATCCTTTTTCTCGTGTAACAACCCCTGTTTATTTTAAGAATTATGATTTTAAAATGAAAGTGTTTAAAATTTTTATGAATGTTGGTTAAATTTTGAAGTATTAAAGTATTGTGGATATTAGTAAATTAGTAGGTTAAGGGTGATAAAGAGAATAATGTCTAAGGGCAAATTGGACGAAGTTATTAGGAAATGTTAGAAAATTAGAAACACGTGAATTTGCTACGATTATGAATAATGAGAATGAATACCCTGTTTGGGGTGTATCACACTGTGCACCGGCCCAAGTGTTTGGGTTCGATTGGTGTTTGTTTGATGGTTGCTAGGTTTAAGTAAAGTAATGACGTAAGTTGGGTTAAATACACTAAAGAATTACCTTCAAGTAAGATCCGGTCGACCCCATGATTTAGGAGGGGTCGACATAAGTGGAAGTTCTAGTCGACCCCAGGATTTAGGAGGGGTCGACACAAGAGTGTATTTTAGGCCGACCCTAGGAATTTTGAGGGGTCGACACAATTGTATGTTTCGGTTGACCCCAGGATCGAAGAGGGGTTGACACAAAATAGTCATTTAGTATAGTTTCGGTCGACCCCGTGATTGAAGAGGGGTCGACACAATATACAGCTTCGATCGACCCCAGGACTTAGAAACGGTCGACACAAGTTGCTCTCTAGAAACACTTTGGGTCGACACAATTGAACGAACGGTCGACATAAGTCAGTCTCGGAAATACTTTCGGTCGACACAATAGACTAGCGGTCAACACATTCCCGATTTAAGCTGAAAAGTCAATGAAAAACCTGGTGAAATGTGATTGGTGGATGTTAGAGAAACATTTATTTGGTTTAATTAAGAGATAAGAAGGCATGTCTGCCATATCTTTCTCCAAAGCCACGAGCCCTCTTCCATTCTCTCCCATTTTGTTGCTCTAAGCTCGAAGGAGAGTGAGATTTGTCAAAGAAGAGAGGTGTTGAGAAAGAAAAAGGGTGAGTTTAGGCGTCCTTGAGTGACTGAGTGAGTTATTTCAAGAGAGGTGAAGTAGAAAATCCCAAATAAATTCGTGAAGGCTGAAGTTGAAGGTATTATTCTATCCTTTGATTTTCTTTTAGGTTCAGTAAGGATAATATGATGATATTGGTTGAATTGATGGATAAAAATGAAGGATTTCATGTAGGTTGTTAGAAAATCAGTTGATTGTGTGCAAGGTTAGGGATTTTGAGATTCGGTCAGATTGTAGCATGACTTGGAGTTTATATCCTTCATAAGAGTTAAAGAATACTCTTAGAGTAGTTCATAGCCGTTAGAATCACTCAATTCGGAGCTATGTAGAAAAAGTTATGAACGTCGCAAGTCAGTGTACGGAAACTGCGAAGAGTTTCGGTTGACCCCTTGTAGTTTGGGTCAACCGATAAGAACACACAGTCTTTGTTTTGTTTACATAGGTCGACCTCTGAAAGTTTATGTCGACACAATCACTGTTCAAACAGTGAATGCCCTCTGTTTTGTCCACATAAGTTGACGTGCTTTAGTTTCTGAATTTGGTGTCTTTTAAGAAGTTATAGTAGACTCCTTAAGGAACAATTCGACACCTTAAGTATCAGAAATGGATCATTATCAAGGAAGTTATAGTAGTTCAAAGTTTGAACAGAAAGTTAAGACTTTATGCATTTTCTAATCCTTGAATGATCTATACGTTTAGGTCATTATTTGGACTAAGAAGGGACTCAAATGGATTAATTCGAGATAGCTGCAAAGGTAAGTTAATGTTGCATGTGATTGGCCCTAAGGGGACTACATTACAAAGATGATGATTTATGATTTTGGAATATGCTGGATTGTTTGGGGTGTAATGCACAATACACCGACCTCAATTTATTTGAGGATATGTTTGTGTGCCTTGTTTAATGATTGATTGATTTTTAGTGTTAGAATAAAGATGCATGTTTAGAATGGTTGCAATGTTTGAATTGTATATTTTATTGCATGTCAACGTGTTCATGCATTTTAACTTGTTCATGCATCATGGTTTTAAGAAAAATATGAAAATGATTTGCATGCATGATTTTCATGATAATATGCAACGGGTCGTTGAAGGAGGAGCTCGAGTTAGACTGCCTCGAGGGAGGCCATATGGTGTCTACTCTCTCCCGTGGTACCTTCAACGATCAAATAATGAAAGAAATGAAATGAACGAAATGTACGTAAATAGTTATATGTTGGGCGGGGTTTGAGATTAGATGTCCCAAGAGGTTGGACAAGATGGTGCCTACTCTCCTCTAGACGGTATTACCCACATTAACTAGACTGTTAAGTGAAAGAAAAGAAATGAAATGAACGAAATGTACGTAAATAGTTATATGTTGGGTGGGGTTTGAGTTTGGCTGTCCCAAGAGGTTGGACCAGATGGTACCTACTCTCCCCTAGATGGTATTACCCACATTAACTGGACTGTTAAGTGAAAGAAAAGAAATGAAATGATGTTATACGTTATGTAAACCCTGAAATCAAGTTTTGTGGATGGTTGTCATATGGGGGGCGGATCCACACCACGAAAATGAAATAATCGGCATTGTTTTCAAATCATATCAACGAATACTAAAACGACATTGTTTTTATAAAGCAGCATCTGCATAAAGGTCTCATAAATTTTTTATTATTATGGATTAACTTACTGAGCCTTAAGCTTACTAGTTAAGCTTTGTGATGTAGGTGACGAAGCTCGGGATAAGGAATTTAGTCCTCATCACGTGCCATGACATGTGGATGAGGCTGTTTTGGAGCGGGTTGTTTACGAAACCAAGCAATAACCCGTGGGGGAAGGAAAAGAAAATGGTTTTATTGTATTTGATGTTTTATCGTAAAACTAATTAGATGCTTTACGATATTTTGAATGATGTTGGTGAAGCCTTTTGTTAAAGTCTTGAACAATTATGTCAAACATTTTAAAGGAATGAAAATTGTTATTTTGCATAAAGTTACATTTAATCTGTATTGATTAAATTGAGGTTTACACGTGTATGGGTTCATTAGTTCAACATTTAAAGTATTACGCTTCCGCTAAGTTTTCAAGTCAAGTATTTCAAGTGTATTTACAAAAAGAAAAATTTTACCGTTGTTTTAGAAAGTTCTTTAAATAACGGGATGTTATACCTCGAGTTCAGCTTGCCTTGACTTTTGATATGCTTTAGGGCTTGGTGGTCAGTGTGAATAATAAACTCCTTGGGAAACAGGTAGTGTTGCCATACCTCTAGAGCTTAAATCTCCGAGTATAACTCTTTGTCATACGTTGAGTAGTTTAGTGCAGCTCTTTTGAGCTTCTCACTAAAGTAGGCTATAGGTTGTCCATCTTGCATAAGAACAGCCCTAGTTCCCAAACCCGACGCATCATATTCCCCTTCAAAAACCTTATTGAAGTCGGGAAGCATAAGTATGGGTGCCTCATATAGTTTGTGCTTTCTTGACAACTAGACGACCATTGAAATTCTCTTTCCTTTTTAGTGCAATCGGTTAAAAGGAGCAACAATGGTACTAAACCATTGGATAAACCGCCTATAAAAAGAGGCAAGTCCATGGAAGCTCCTCACATCCAAAACACTCTTGGGAGTTGGCCGATACCGGATAGATTCAACTTTGGCATCATCAATGTCACATCCCATTTTCATACTTGCTTTTTATGCATAAGAAAATACTATTTTAACACATTTTATAAAAACTACAGCGGAAGACTTAATGATAGGTAAATCCATTCCATAAGAACACCAATTAACCATATAAAATTTCTTAATCAAGCATTGTATTCGTTCAAAACATAAGGTTAATTTACAAACTTTGATAAATATGTATTGTCAATCGCTTTTAAACATTATATATTTCAAAACATTTTTCGAAAACACTAAACATCAAAATACATCTCCCACCGGTCGTCACTTAACGAACCAAGCATCAGCACCGTTAATACCTCCTCCACCACGTTGTATCAATGATAAGGAAAAACTTCATCACCACTAATCTCATCACCTACAATACAAAGCTTAATCTAATGAGCTTAAGGCTCAGTAAATAACCATACATGATTCCTTAATGCCTACATGAATATGCATTTCTTAAAACATGTTCCATTTTAGTTTCATTTAATTTCGTAATACTTTTACTTTGGTGTGGGCGTCACAACGTACAGGCAGGGAAAAGCACCATTTGGTCTTCTTCACGGGCAGCCCAATGAACACCATTTGGTCCATTTAGAACAGTTCATGAGCACCATATGGCATGATCCGTAAGACAGCTCATTCCATCCCACCCATAGCTTGATACTTACGTGCTTTATATATCGAATATTGAAGATTACAGAATAGAGGATTGGCACCATATGGCCTCCCTCGAGACAGCCTTAGTCTACTCCCTCCACAATATCCGATTGAATTATCATGAAAACCATGCATGTAAAACATTTTCGTTCTTTTCATAAAACATGATGCATGATCAATTGTACATATGCATGACATACAACATTCATATAACCTATAATGATAATATTAAATTTAACTTAACATAGCAATCATCAAACAATTGCAAACAAGCACACAAACAATCCTAAGAGTTTGGATCGGTGTATTGTGCAATACACACCAACAAAATATTATCCATACTTAATCTAGCACCTAATCAATTCAAATCATAATCCATAAAGTCTACTCTTTGTATTGTAGTCCCAATTGGGCCAAAGACATTCAGAGTTACTTGCTTAAAGTCCTTAGCTTTAAGTTGATCACTTAATCCCTTAATCTTCAACACTTATCACTTGGTAACCTTAATACATAAAAGAAAATTGAGTGAGCAATCTCGGATATACCCTGTTTTGCAGTAACCTCTAACAACTATAACTTGAGATACACAAGTCCAATTACGATGATTCAATTGTCATAAATTTTGTAAAGATGTCTACTTTTAGTCCTCTAAAAAGAGTAAAATCAAATTACCACTCAAAAACCTTGTACTAATTAAAATTCTAAAACTATGCAGATTTGTCCGAAATTAGGAAATCTTGATATAAATTTAAAATTCATGCACTAGCAAACATTATGAACAAACT
Source organism: Begonia fuchsioides (assembly GCA_003255005.1). Taxonomy (NCBI): domain Eukaryota; kingdom Viridiplantae; phylum Streptophyta; class Magnoliopsida; order Cucurbitales; family Begoniaceae; genus Begonia; species Begonia fuchsioides. Next base: position 3,136 of record QAOC01011991.1, on the reverse strand, counting down.
CAAGCACTTAGATATCAATATAGGGTAAGAATTGATACCTTAAAGGGGGGTTTCTAATTTGTTTGTTGATTTTGCAGGGACACTATTACCTCCAAGAGGCCTCTTAGATGCTCCCACTTCTATTAACAAAGAGCTACCAAAGCATTTCCTACAATGGGAGCATGAAGTAAGGGTGACAACCACCGAAGTACCAAAGGCTCCTCCTCCCGAAGCATCCTACCCGAGGGTGCACCAAGCCGTGACCTAGTGGATTGCTCTCTTTGGCATTCTTCATTCTAGTTTGAGAATATTATAGCAAGCGGAGGGCTGCTTGGTCATCGCGTGATCAAATATATATACATATATATATGCTTTATGTAGTTTAAAGTTGTAACCAATCATTTTTGGGTTGTAGTTGTAACTTGGTGTTGGTTCAGTTTGGCCAACTCAAGTTCCATCATGTTGGGACTTAGGGAAAACCTATTTTTTCCTAAGTAAATTTGTGATTTGTAATGCAACTTTGTCGTGGTTTAGGGCCAAGAGTTGCTAGAGTAGGAGGCAAGTTGTTGGTGGGCCCTATGTCCACCAAACTCCTATTTTAGCCACTCATTAGTTCCTAAAATAGGCTAGTGTCTATTTTTTTCTTTTGTTGTAAGTTGGGAGGGTATGAAACTCTTCACTCACGTATTTTGTCAGCAGAAAATATTTGTTAAAAAAAACTTGAAGCTTGAAGCTCCATTTTCTCTCTCGGCGGTTTGTCCAAATCAGTGAGTAATATCTGGTTTGAGCGATCTCCAAGGGTGGTGAAGTTGTGCTAGCAGCCTCCAGCCTTGCTCCGGCGTTCCTCCATCTTGCATGGACTCATGTTAATTCCGGAATTCCCATAGCTTTCATCCATAACCGGCCATTTGGCCATTTGTGTTAGTTTGTTGCAAATCTGTCCACCCGAGAACCCTCAAAATACCTTAACTTGTGTTCCGTTTCCATTTTCGTTTCACTCTTGAGATTCAGCCCATTTTTGGCTGAGATCTTCCTCTTTTCTTGTGTGAAGTTTTCCCTCAAATTTCGTGTGCACAGCTCTTCCCAATCGGGAGTTGTGCATTAACAAACCTACCCCATTTCCAGCCATAGTGGCCACTGTTTTGGGGTTTGACTGTACACTGAAAAGTGTCCCCGTGCCAACTTAAAATCCCCACGTGCGTTTGGTCTGAAATTTGGGACTAGATTGAGTTTAATACTTGAACTTAATGTCCCCTAAGTTTCGGACTTAAAAACCCGTATGCAATTGAAGTTGTGACAGAGCCAACACCCTCCCATGTTTCTTGGTTTTTCCTCTCGGGTTGGCCTTTGGCCGTGGCTGTTTATCTCTCTCCTTTCCCAAACACCTCCACCACACTTGGAGCATGTCAACAAAGTTTCCAAATTTGTGGCTTCCCTGTTTTCCTCTTTTCTTTCTTCAATAGTGCACTAAATCTCACTTTTATCCACTAAAACCCTCACACGCTTCAACTATCCTTCAATCTTCACTTTTCTACTACAAAACTAGAGAGAACTTGAGAGAAGGAGATGAATTTTGTGGTTTTCCCCATCTGATTGGAAACCCTCTTCATAAAAAGCTAAGGAGGAGGTGGAGAAGGCATGAGGTTTTTTCTCCTCATTCCACCCCACTTAAGCTGGTCCCCAAATTCACCAATCATATTTATTTAACTTTAATAATAACATTTTGATTTATATTATTTTTACACAGAAAATTTAGGTGGAGGTGAAGAAAAGCATGAAGTGTCCATTCAAGTAGGAGATGTCCATTTTAATAATCACTAATTAACTTAGGTTAATCTTATGATTGAGAGTTTTATTTATTCTAACTTTCCTTCAAACCCTTCATCCACGAAACAATTTTTTTTTTCATCGATCACAACTTCTAATTTACCGTACCATGAAAACTAAATCACAAGATCAATGTACCATACACAAAAAGCAAGGGTGTTACAATCCACCCACCTTACTTGAAATTTTGTCCTCAAAATTACATGTCAAACAACTCAGGATATTTCTTCTCCATATCTTGTTGTCTTTCC
>QAOC01011980.1:44462-61602 GCA_003255005.1 Begonia fuchsioides | reverse complement strand
AATTCCACAAATACGAGTCCTGAAAAAATATTAGAAAAAAATTAGTTCGACGTTAATAATAAGTTTGACGATTAATTAATGATATATTACCGATAAAACATACATCGATGAGTAATTTCTTAATGCTTGAATAAATCGTCAACACACGTGAAAGTATTTTCGAGAATTAGAATTGAGAGCCTGAGAGAATTCAAGAAAATTTTTGGTAAATTTTAACACCCAAATCAACTCTACTTATACCCAAAAATCAAATATACCCGTTTTTTTTTCTCCCCACCCTTTACAAACGGTCATCCGACCGTTGCAAGCAGCCCACGTGGGCTGCTTGGCGAGAGAGAGGGAGAGGAGGGGACTCGCGAGTCGCGACCCCTGGCCTCACTCTCTATCTCCCTCCCTCCGGCTCCCTCCTTCTCTGCTCTCGCCGACTCCTCGACAGAGTCGGCAAACGAGGAGACGACGGCGACGACGACGACGACGAAGATGAGGCGACGACCGAGAGGCGACGGCGAAGACGAGGCGACGACCGAAGACGAATAAGAGGCGAGGACGACGACGAGGCGACGGCGAAGACGAGGCGAGGACGACGACGAGGCGACGAGATCTGGCGACGACGGAGGACGGCGAAGATATCGGCGACGACCACAAACGGCCCGACGAGGCGCGACGTCGAGCCTCGTCGGGCTCGCGAGCCTCTTTAGGCGGGCTCGGCTCGGGCTCGACCGGGAGGCTAGCTCGAGCCGGGCTCGGCTCGACAAAAGCACGAGCCGGGCGAGCGAGCTGGCGAGCCAGCTCGCTCGTTTGCCGGCTCTATCGTACGGTTGTCTAAAAAATTTAAAAAATTTCAGAGTAGTGTCTTTTATTGTCATAAGTGCTTTAAAAATTTCAAGTTATTTTGATAAGATTTAATTAATAACTTAATTAAAAACAAAAATTAAAAAAAATTAAATATTAAGTCAATGTGAGGCATGATGCGTCCGAGTTATAGACGATAGGATGAATGAGGCAAAAAGTTCTTGCCTCATTCGTTCGATCATGCCTCACTAGAGCGAATGAGTCAAGAACTCTTGCGTCCGACGAGTTTAAATTTTGTTTTTAAAAAATTTATACTTGATTTAATTTATTTTTTAAAAATTTATGTTTAAAATTTATTTTTATTTAAATAATGTAAATGAATACTTGAAAAGTCAATACTAATTTGTCAACCCTAATGAATCGAGTGTACGTCGTAGTTCTACTGTTTCTGCTAGGTTCTATCAACGTAATCAAGTGTTTTACTTCTAACAGGCGTGCCCATATGAGAGAGAGAGGTCATAAATGGTGTCTGAATGAAGACCTCAAGGCTCCTAGAAGATAGGGCCCAGAGCTCTGCAGCTGAGCTTAGACCCCTAAACTAAAACGAAGCATGCAAGTCCAATGGAACTGTTAATTAGAGAATGACCCACTTACTGCACTGCTGGAATGAACAATGCCTTTAACTTGCTGTAGGTCATCAATAAATGCTAACCCTAATTATTGGATTTTGAGAAGATAGGCTGCGAATTATGGAGTGAAACTTTGAGCAGCAGTTTGGATGAGATTGTTTGCTGTCTTTTAACTCCACTTTCCTTTGTCTGCTCTCTATCCTACTTTCCTGCGACTTTCATTTATGAGAAACGTGTCTCCCTCTCCTTTGCAATTTGGTTTCGAATAATCAATGATCTACGCAAATTTCGATTTTTTAGTTTATGATTTACTCATCATCGGACTAAAACTGGGAGATTATTGTGAAACATCACTTATAATTATAATCCAGTCCAATAAAACTCGGACTTGGTGAGTTCTGGGAATGGTGGAGGTCGTGTGTCGCGAGATCCAAAATTATGTTGATTTTATTAACATCAAAGCTTGAACTTCATTATGATAAGCAAATTCTTTAGTTATTTAAATTTTTTTCTTGTTTTATTAAAGTCAACTTCTTTGGACTCTTTTATCTTCATGAAGTAATCATAATGCATGAGATTTTTTATCCATAAATTTCTAAAATAATTATCGCGTAAAATTTACAAAAAATCGCTCATACCATTCTTGATTTTGTCACAATTAAGCATTAAACACAATATCTCAAATGTAACATGAGAATTTCAAACTGGAAATCATTTTTCCTTCTCCAAACTCGAACTGAATTGAGATCGAGAGCTCAAAAGGCTGTCTAAGCTCGACACATCGATTTTAACCGAACAATGTAAAGAGGGTTATTGCACCAAATTCATTTATCTTCGCACGGCATAAAATGAGCGCTCGAGTTAAGTATAGTATCTACTTTGACATCATCACTTACATCAATGCAAAATAACATACTTCATCCATGATTAACAGTGAAGTAAATGGGAGTCCACTCAAGTGGTCTTATTGAGAAGTAGAAGACCAAATAATCTGCACGAGTCAGCTCTAGGATTACAAGTCAATTTAAAGTCGTTTAGTTGTCACGTCCAATTATAATATTATAGATATTATAATTTGGTATTCCATAAATGATGTTATACTTTTGGGGACTAAACTGAACACCTATAAGGTCCCAAAAGTAAGAAAAAATGGTCACTCAAATCGGAAAGGACAATGCTTCGCTTTTTTGAAAAACACAAGTATGAGTATGACCCATTTATTATTGTTATTTTATATTACCATCAATTATATTATATTTTTGAATTATTAACACCACTAATTGGCTTCATTTACTGTTTTTTCTTTAATTTGCATTGTCGTGGCAAGCCATGATAACGTGTAGGGTTGTGAAAATTCAATTGTATATTTGTATAAAAAATAATTAATATCAAGTATCATCGTACCTACGAATTTTAAAAGATATAGAAAACAGATCAACATGCGATACCAAAGTAAGTAGATCTACTGAATTAATTTCTTTTATTTCATATAAAATATAATTTACAAAAATTATGCGACACAAATCAATGTCATCTAAGCTATATCGTCAGAACGTTAACTTTATGTCGAAGGCTAACAACCATCCATTATTAAAAAGAGTTTTAAAATTCTATTATTTGATATAAAATTTATGATTTAGACAACACCATTTTTACTTTGATATGCATAAATCACGATATCGATCAAATGCAGTTTCGTCAGATAAAGATCGAGATCTGACAGGGAGAAGAGGCTGATAATTTACAGATAGTTTGAAGAAGATGAAGATGAAGATGGACCCACGGATAAGAAGTAGGGATGATCCGTGAGATTCGTTCCCTGGGAGGCTAGGCTTAAACATTAACTGTACAGCTCAGCCAAGTTTCCACTTTTAATTATGGAAACTATATAATATATTTATTTAAAATGTCATAATTATAGCAGAACTACTTTATTTATTTTCTTTGAAAATTGTGTTTGATTTTATTTAATAGTTTTAACCATGTCATCTTTGCTAGTAAATCGAAACATTATAGATGGATAATTACGAGAGAGTTGAGTTAGTTGCATAGTCGTAAATTGCATGATATTTTAATTAGGAAGTTTTTTATTAATTTAGTGGAATTTGTTGACTCTAATCTCAATAGATTATTATTTCTAAGATAGACGTGCCAATAAAAAACATATATGGTGTATGTACATAAGTAGATGAAGTCATAAATACTCATGATTGGGTTGGCTTCTGCTACCTACTTAAAGCTTTCATGAATTATACATACAGCGTAATGTTCCCAAATGCTCTAGCACAAGATTGTGAACTTCGAGCGCTCCACACTTTTTGCTCTTAAGTTCTCTGAAAATAGAGCTACAGTCGATACTTAAGCAGAACAGTGGAGACCTAGTGCTCTCTAAAAATAATGGCGGTCACCCCCTTAAACAACCTTTCGACATTTGTTGCTCTCGGGTTGGCAAAAACTAGCACACTGGTTGTCACTCACAATCAATCGACGCCTATACTATGTTAAATATCGGCCTCAAAGTCTTCTTCTGTAGTTTCTGAAGTTGAACTTCCGGTAAATATGTCGGGTAGGCCAGTTTTTGAAGTTTACGCTTTTTATCTTCTTCCTCTTCTATTTGTTCTTGACTCCATCTAACTCGGATTTTTCACAGTTATGGATCAATAAGAATAACATGATCATCTTCTCGGGTGACAAAGAACGTAGCAAAAAAGACAATTTATTTTTTGCAGTTTGGGCGAAAGTAAATGAGTGAAATGACTTGTGTGGCCCAGATGACCTCGGTTCATAAATGCCAATTCATAAATAAAAAAAATAAAAAAAGCAATGTGTACGGAAACGCTGCAAACACAAATAATTGCTCTTCAAATAGGTTGCTTTCATTCTATTTTCTTGCCCCACCTTTTGCCGATTATGTCTATTATTTAACAACTTGATACATTACACTTTGTCACACACTATGAACATCCTAAGTCTGCTCTCCAGTTTATTTTTCTTTCCATATGTCCACCTGTTATTTTAAAATCTGACACTGTTCCATTTCCCAATGTTAGCTTTGAATTCTAAAGGTATGCATTTTTTGTAGGAGCCGAGGAGGATAATCATGCATTGGTAATTATCCTCCTGTTTTCTTCTCGTAACCGATTTTTCAGGCCGCCCCGTCGTGCAATTGAAAGCTACATGTAAGCTAACCCCTTTACTTGTCCTTTTTCCCCGCCTCCTGTTAATTGTTTGTGTTTGTTTTTTTTTTATTTTCTTGAATACTACATAGGAAAATTGATGAAGTTTAATTAGTTATCAAAACTATAAATAACCTTTAAACTTTCATAGTTAAAGTATCTCAAACATTTGTATCTCTTAGTTATTAGAGAGTATCTTAGTTAATATACTTTTCATTTGAGGTGATCCCTTTAATTAGGGATTACTAAGTTGTAATAATTGAAGAGATTAGTGGAGCGACTCGTTGTGGTGGTTCTGCCCGAAGACGTAGGCAAATTGCCAAACTTCGTAAATTCTTGTGTGTTTCTTCCTTTAGCATTTTGATATTTTTTTATTTCGTATTCAATGTCAATAGTGTGAGTATTATTATATTTATCTTAGGTTAATATTTGATTCTATGTTTTTGCGTTGATTGCTAAGGTTGTGCACTAGGTTACTCTGTTTTCTCGTTTTGTTCAACTTCGTATGCATGTCTTAATCGTAACTTAGTTTCTCTTCTATTAATGACTATAGAGCAATTCGTTACTAGATTTTCCATTTGTTAGTCGCTTCAAGCTTGAATGCCATAATTTTTGTTATTTGGTTGTTTTGCCTTCATCAACTATGTCTTTGGTGCCCAATAACGAAAAATGTGATTTAGTAGAGATGTTATTTTTTATGAATCTTCTATGATAAATGGTGATGTTCAAGATGCGAAGAATACTTCAGAGCAAGTAGAGTTTGGAAAAATGTTGTTTGACCAAACTCAAGAAAAAGTAGTTTCTTGTAATGCTCCAGAAGTTGAAGAAAAACTAGATGAAGTTGAATCTCCAATCCAAGAAGCACAACAATCATATCCAATTGCAACAAGGAAGGAGAGAAGAGAGTTGCAAACCTGCTCGATTTAATGACATGGTGGCTTATGCATTTCCAGTAGTAGGTGAATATGTGCCTACTAATTTTCAAGAAACATCCAGAAGCTCAGATAGTAAAAAATGGATGAAAGCTATGGATGAAGAAATGCAGTCACTTATGAAAATTAAAACATGGATGTTGTTATTACAACTTCCAAAGGGCAAAAATGGTCATTGGATGCAAATGGGTCAATGCAAAGAAACAAGAGTCCTCTAACAAAGATGTTCGTTACAGGACAAGGTTGGTAGCAAATGATTATTCTCAAAAAGAGGGAATCGACTACTATGAGGTATTCCCTTCAGTTGTTAAGAATTCTTCAATAAGAATTTTGTTAGCCTAAGTTGCACAATTGAATTTGGAGCTGACCCAACTTGATGTAAAGACCGCCTTTTTACACAGTAATCAAGAGGAGGAGATCTATATGAGTCAACCAGAAGAATTCAAATCAGATGGAAAAGAGAATTGAGTTTGCCAGCCAAAAAAATCATTGTTTGGACTAAAGCAGTCTCCGAGACAATGTAACAAGCAATTTGATTTGTTTATGAGAAAATCAAATCACATTAGAAGTAAGGACGGTCATTGCGTATATTTACAAAAGCTACGTGACGAATTTTTCATTTACCTACTCTTCTTGTATGTTGACGATATGTTGATTGTATCAAAGAACCAAACAAAGATTGACAAGTTAAAATGCAAGATTTGGGTGAAGCCAAGAAGATTCTCGGGATTGAGATAAATAAAGACAAAATCAAGGGAAAGCTTTGTTTGACTCAGAAGCAATATCTGAGAAAAGTATTACAGTGTTTTGATATGAATGATAATGTAAAATCTATTAATACTTTACTTACTCCAAGTTTGAAACTTAGTGAAAAATTGTCTCCTTTAAGTGATGAAGAAAGAAAAGATATGGTTAAAGTGTCATTTGCTAATGTCGTTGGTAGCTTGATGTATGCAATAGTATGTACGAGACTAGACATTTCATATGTTGTTGGAGTTGTCAGTAGGTATATGCATGCTCCTGGAAAAGGTCATTGACAAACAGTAAAATGGATTCTTTGGTATTTAAAAGGTACCTTAGATGTTGGTTTAATATTTGAACATGATAAGATATCTGGTCCAACTGTTGTTGGATACTGCGACTCTGATTATGCAGGAAATGTGAATAAACGACGATCAACAACTGGCTATGTGTTCACATTGGCCAAAGCACCAGTTTGTTCAAGGTTTACTATGTAATACTTTGTGGCTTTATCTACAATTGAGACTGAATATATGTCACTTACAGAAGCTATAAAAGAAGCAATTTAGATTTGTGGTTTGCTAAAAGATTTGGGAGTTAATCAAAAGTACATCTTGGTACATTGTGACAGAAAAAGTTCTATTCACTTAGCAAAGAACTGAGTTTTATGGCCCAACTCGACCAGAGGCTTCTCAAGCTCCAGCATTTACTTTTCTAGTTAGTGACCAACGTCTTGGGGCTAATGTAGGATCCGCTCGAGGACCTATTGGTTTAGGTAAATATCTAATGCGTTCTCCTACCGAAGAAGTTATCTTTGGAGGAGAGACTATACGTTTTTGGGATCTGCGTGCGCCCTTGTTAGAACCACTTAGGGGTCCCAATGGTTTGGATTTGAGTAGGTTGAAAAAGGATATACAACCTTGGCAAGAACAGCGTTCTGCGGGATATATGACCCATGCACCGTTAGGTTCTTTAAATTCCGTGGCCGGCGTAGATACAGAAATTAATATAGTCAATTATGTCTCGCCTAGAAGTTGGTTAGCTACTTCTCATTTTATTCTAGGATTCTTCCTATTTGTAGGTCATTTATGGCATGCAGGAGTCTTTCATGCACAAACAAAACACATTGATGTTTGGTACAATTTTATCAGATAAATTCTTACATAAGGCAAAGTTCTTCTCAAGAAAGTTCAAACGGAAGAAAATCCTGCAGACATGTTGACCAAAGTGGTAATAGAAACCAAGTTTAAACATTGTTTAGACTTGGTTAATATCCTAAAAATTAAGAAGGCTCATTTGAAGGCATCACCAAAGATCATTCAGGAGTTAGAGAATTGAGAAGATGGTCTTTACAACCAAAAATAGTCAAGGTGGAGATTGTTGATTGTTGCCGACTTTTTAGGTGTTTGTTAGACTTTCTTGAATACCATAGCAAAAAATTGATGAAGTTTAATGTGTTATCAAAACTATGAATAACCCTTAAACTTTCATAGTTAAATTATTTCAAATATTTGTATCTCTTAGTTATTGGAGAGTGTCTTAGTTAAGATACTTCACATTTGATGTGATCCCTTTAATTAGGGATTACTAAATTGTAATATTTGAAGAGATTAGTGGAGCGACTCGATGCGGTGATGGTACCCGAGGACGCAGGCAAATTGCCGAAATTCGTAAATTCTTGTGTGTTTCCTTCTTTAGCATTTTGATATTTATATTTCGTATTCAATGTCAATAGTGCGAGTTATTATATTTGTCTTAGGTTAATATTTGATTTTATGTTTTTGCATCAGGTGTTGAGGTTGCGCACTATGTTACTCTTTTTTCTCGTTTTGTTCAACTTGTATACATGTCTTAATCGTAACTTAGCTTCTCTTCTATTAATGACTATAGAGCGATTCGCTACTGGATTTTCCATTGGTTAGTTGCTTCATGCTTGAATGTCATAATTTTTGTTATCTGGTTGTTTTGCCTTCATCAGTTGTTTTTGGAATTACGATAACTTGTTCTCGTTTACTGAAATTTGAATCGTGATATCGTTGTGACTTTTCCAAAAGTGGGGGGCAGTTAGAATGTGAAAGACAATTGAATTCATATGAGGAGATAGAAGGAGATAGAACTGGCTTTCTTATCATCAGTTTGTTGGGTGTTATGCTTTTTAGTTTTTTCATTGCCTTGGTTTGAAGTGAGATTACTTATATTCCCTTTGTTTTCGCGTATTAGACTATGGAGTTACAATGTTTCTATATGTATCTTTCATTCCTTAATAACTAAGATATTTTTTGCAGTACCCCAAAGGTATCTAATTCTGGGCAAGAAAATGGAGTTCTCCATGTAAGACCTCAAATAGGTGGGCAGTTTCCCTATCTGTCATAAAATGCTGATTGTTTTTTCATTAAATTAAAACAGCGGGCATCCCTACTCATTTCCTTGTTAATTCCCTGTAGTTCATCTTCAGACTCGTTGCCGGCTTGGGATCTACTAATGCTATTTAGCTAAAAGAAATTATCTTCCATTTACAAAAAAGGAAACAAGGTTCATGTAATTGACGATCAACTATGTCTACAGGCAAGTTATATCCCTCACAACTGAGTTAATGGTTGTGATGATTGCCGACATACGTAGCCATTGCCGGATGTATACAGATACTTTATGCATCCAACTCCACAAAGCAAAGACTCTAACCATTTAGGAAATAACAGGGTGGTCACAACTGAAAAAAGAACCGGAAGAAGAAATAATTCAATGCATGTTGCACATCGAAATAGAAAATAAAGAGTCACAAGGGATAGCTCAGCCAGAACAACGGTGCAATGAACCCGTCGTCGTCATGGGACACCAAAATCACAAAATGTTACAAGAAGAATTGAGAGGAATAACATCTATACTCGCTCGTTGTGCTGAAGATCTTGACGGAGAGTCATGAAAACTAAGCACTGCATCACAGATGACACAGATTGGCAGAGAATAGAGCAGACACGAAGGAGCCTTCATTGATCAAATACGATTGGCAATGAACGTAGGGTTTATGGCAAAAAATGTTGAATAAACGTTAAATGTCATGTTTTTAGAGGGCTTTAAATTTAGAAGTTACTAAAAGATAAAATACCAAGAGTTTTCATAGTGGATTTTAAATTTAGAGCACTAAGAGTTTTCATAGTGGGTTTTAAATTTAGAGCACCAAGAGTTTTTCATTGTAGGTTTTTATTATTATAATTAGGTTTTACTATTTTTGGTTTTAGAAAAGCCTATAAATAGATGGTTTTTTCTATTGTAATTGAAGTAACATAATATAGAGTGTCTTGTTTTATCAATCTCGAGAATCTTGTTTTTTCTTTTTGTCAATTTGGTATCAGAGCCAATGACAAATATGACGGGTCAAATACCGCTACCACGACTAATGAAGGCGAATTACGAGAACTGAAGTATTTAAATGAAAGCACTTCTCTGTTCTCAAGATGCATGAGAGGTGGTTAAAGAAGGTTTCTAAAAACCAACAAATACCACAGATTATACGGCAGTTCAAAACAAAGAGGAGCGATCAAAAGATAAGGCGGCACTATATATGTTGTTTCGAGCTATTGACGAGCCGGGCTTTGAGGAGATCGTCAGTGAAACTACTTCAAAAGAAGCATGAGTCATTTTAGAAAAAGTGTTCAAAGGAGCCTACCGAGTCAAGCAAGTGTGTCTCCAAAATCTTCGTGGCGAGTTGGAGAGCATAAAGATGAAGGAGTCGGAAAGTGTATCTGACTACATCACGCGTGTACAAACTGTGGTGAACCAACTCTACCGAAACGGTAAAACGTTAACCGATACAAGAGTTGTGGAGAAGATTTTGAGATCTTTAACTAACAATTTTGAGAATGTTTTGTGTGCGATAGAAGAGTCAAAGGACCTGGCAACGCTCACGGTCGATGAGATCACCGGTTCTATCAAGGCACACAAGCAACGTAAGAAGAAGAAGGAGGAGGAAACACTCAAGCAAGCACTTCAAACCAAGGCGTCAATCAAAGACGAAAAGGTACTCTATCTTCAAAGTAGAGGTCATGGCCATGGAAATCGTGGAAATGGTCGCGGTAGTCAAGGCAGCAGTCATGAAGTGTACAATAAGGAGAAGGAACAGTCGAGTCAACCAAATTGGCGTAGAAGAGGACACGGTCGTGGAAGAGGCGGCCGATCGAATTATTCCAACATCGAGTGCTACAAATGTCACAAATATGGTCACTATGCAAAGGATTGCAACTCCGACAAATGTTATAATTGTGGAAAAATTGGGCATTTTGCAAAAGATTGTCGAGCCGATAAAAGGGTGGAAGAAACAACCAACCTAGCCTTTGAAGACGAACGAATGAAGATTTTCTTTTGATGGCTCAAAATGAAGTCAACATCAACAATGACACTCTGTCGTACCTCGACTCAGGGGCTAGCAACCATATGTGCGGTCACGAGTACCTATTTAAAGATATACAAAAGATTGAAGATGGTCATGTGTCATTTGGAGATGCATCAAAGGTGGAGGTCAAAGGGCAATGTACGATTTATTACTTACAAAATGATAGCTTAATATGGTCAATCCAAGATGTTTATTATGTACCAGACCTCAAGACCAACATTTTGAGTATGAGGCAACTCACAGAGAAAGGTTACTCGATATTTTAAAAGACCAGCTACTACACTTGAAGGACAAGAAAGAACGTTTGGTTGTTTAAGTCGAGATGAGAAGAAAATCGCATGTACAAACTGAATTTGAGAAGCACACGAGTAAAATCTTTGCGAGTGAACTAGAAGACAAAGGCATCACTGTGACATCTTTGTTTTGGTCACCTACATTATGGTGGCCTAAAGGAGTTACCCAAGAAGAATATGGTGCACGGGCTACCCAAAATGGATCACGAGAGAATTTTGTGAAGATTGTGTGCTTAGCAAGCATGCGAGAACCTCATTTCAAAAGAAGGCGGAGTATTGGGCTAAGCAACCTCTTGAGTTGATTCATACCGAAATATGTAGACAAATTACCTTCGAATCTTTCAGCGGTAAAATGTATTTCATTTCCTTTATCAATGATTTCTCACGGAAAACTTGAGTTCATTTCTGAAAGAAAAATCCGAGACGTTCGAAGTGTTCAGAAAGTTCAAAGTTATGGTGGAGAAGGCAAGTGGTAGACACATCAAAGTTGTACGATCTGATAGAGGTGGCGAGTATACTTTGACGGCTTTCATGAAGTATTGCGAGGAAGAAGGCATAAGACGATTTCTAACCGCACCGTACACTCCTCAACAAAATGGTGTGGCCGAGAAAAAGAACTGGACCATTCTCGACATGGTTTGGTCAATGCTCAAGAGCAGAAATGTGCCAAAGGAATTAGGCGGAAGCCGTGCAATGCGCCATCTATGTGCAAAATTGATTTCCACATGTGAAGATAGATGATCAAACACCACAAGAGGCATGAAGTAGACAAAAACTGACAGTTTCTCATCTTAAAGTGTTCGGCAGTGTGACTTATGCACACGTACCTGATCAACAAAGAACGAAGCTCGAAAACAAAAGCAAAAGATATATTTTTATCGAGTATGATGAAAAGACAAAAGGGTACAAGCTAATTGACCCGGTAAGCAAGAATGTGATGATGAGTCTGACGTACGAGTAAATGAAGCAAGGAAGTGAGATTGGAACAACTCGACGGAGGTTAACATCGAAGTTGGAGAATCATCTGTCGTTGCACCAATAAGTATACCAACAAGCTCTAAAATTACCGATGATGAAGATGAACCACGACAAACCAAAATACGAAGTTTGCAAGATTTGTATAATTCGACAAATGTAGTACACTTTGTTTGTCTTTTGGCAGATGCTGAAAATATCAGCTTTGAAGAGGTGGTGCGAGACAAGTAGTGGCAAACTGCTATGAATGAGGAGATTAAAGTGGTTGACCGCAACAATACATGAGAGTTAACAAATTTACCAGAAGGAAGTCAAACCATTGGTATGAAATGGGTATTGAAGAAAATGAATGCTCAAGGCAAGATGGAGCGATACAAAACGCGACTTGTTGCGAAGGGATATAAGCAAAATGCAGGAATAGACTATGACGAGGTGTTTGATCCCGTTTCAAGAATGAAGACAATCCAATTGCTCATATCCCAAGCGGCTCAATTCAAATGGCCGATTTTTCAAATGGATGTCAAGTCGGAATTTTTGAATGGTGTGCTTGAAGAAGAAGTCTACATCGAACAACCACCCGATTACATGAAAATTAGAGAAGAAAAGAAAGTGCTAAAATTGAAGAAGGAGCTTTATGGGTTGAAGCAAGCACTGTGAACTTCGAATACTCGTATCGATAGATATTTCAAGGAGAATGAGTTCAAGAAATGTCCCTATGTGCATGCTCTTTACACTAAGAAGAGTGAATGTAATATGATATTTGTTGCCCTTTACGTCGATGATCTCATTTTTATAGGTAACAATGATGAAATGGTAGAGGAGTTTAAGGGCACAATGACACGAGAATTCGAGATGACAGATCTGAGCCTCATGAAGTCTTTTCTTGGCTTAGAGGTTAGACAAGAAGAGATGAGTATTTTTGTATTACAAGAGACATGCAAAAGAGATTTTGAAGAAGTATAAGTTGGAAAATTGCAACCTGATTTCAATACCAATGGAACCAGGTGCAAAACTCTCAAAGTTCGATGGAGGAGAACATGTCGATGCGAATAAATACCGGAGTTTGGTAGGAAGCCTTTGCTATCTCACATGCACAAGACTGGATCTTTCATTAAGTGTCGACATTATAAGTCGGTTCATAGAAGAGCTCGGTTTATTCACATTGGAAAGCATTGAAGAGAATCCTATGATATATCCAAGGTACGATGTCACTCGGGTTATTCTACTCGAAAGCAAAAGATTACAAGTTGGTTGGTTACTCTAACAACGATTGGTGTGGAGACATAGACGATCGAAAAAGTACATCAGGATATGTATTCTTTATTGGCAATACAACATTTACTTGGCTTTCAAAGAAGCAACCGATCGTGACGCTCTCAATGTGTGAAGCTGAATATGTGACAGCATCTTGGTGTGTATGTCATGCAATATGGCTTAGAAAATTGTTAAGCAAGATGGAGTTAAAACAACTAGGTACAACCGTGATTCAAGTTGACAACAAATTAGCAATTGAGTTGACAAAGAACTAGTGAACTATGAAAGAAGCAAACACATTGACGTTCATTTTTAACTTTATCCGAGATCATGTGAATGAATGAAGTGTATAATTAGTGCATCTGGCAAGTCAAGATCAAGTTACAGATATCTTCACAAAACCACTACCGAAAGTATTTTTTGATAAATACAAAAAGATGATTAGTATGAGGGATGATAGAAACATTTAAGTTTATGAGAGAGTTTTGTTGAATAAACGTTAAATGTCATATTTTTAGTGAGTTTTAAATTTAGAAGTTACTAAAAGATAAAATATCAAGAGTTTTCATAGTGGATTTTAAATTTAGAACACCAAGAATTTTTTATATTGAGTTTTTATGGCTATAATTAAGTTTTATTATTTTCGATTTTAGAAGAGCCTATAAATAGATGGTTCTTTCTATTGTAATTGAAGTAACATAATATAGAGTGTCTTGCTTTATCAATTTCGAGAATCTTGTTTTTTTTTTGTCAAAACACACTACTGCCAAAAAGAGGGAACAGAAACAACAATTAGAAAGGAAGAGAATTTGGTGACGACGAACGAAGAAGAATTCTCATAGGGGGTACACAGATAGTTCCTCATCTCTAGCCGTGAAGTGGGTCAAGGTTGTAGCTCCTCGTGTGGCCCAATTATTTTGGACATCATGGGGATCTACTTTGTTTCTGTCTCCTCCGACGAAGGGATGAAAATGTTAAAGATCATCAAGGACTAGATTATGGAGGCTTGGCCGCCACCCTCAACCGCCATGAGTTAGTTTATTTTGTTGTATTAATTATCGTTCTTTCCTATATTGAAGACATAAACTCGCCTGCACCTAAGTGGAAGTGGACTCACATGGGTTGTCTAACAAGTATTGGGGATTATAAAATCACTCTCAATAGTTCCGAGTCAACCTGGCGGGCTCACATGTTGAATTCTGTGTGGTTGATTGTGGATTACCAACTCTTGATGCGGAAAGAAGTGGATGTTGAGCAATGGTACGAGTCCTACCAGGAGATTAATGCAACGTAATCTGGAGGTATTATCTTCTTCTCAGCCTGAAAATTGCGAGGGGAGGGTTTGGTTCTTCGGCCACAGGTTGAGGAGCTATCAGCTAGCAACCGTGGGGAACTTTGTTCTTTGTCGATTCAACAAGCGTTAGGCATGTTTCCGACTCTATTTGAGCTGCCTCAGCCCTTATTTCAATCCCGTGTTGTTAACCGAACTGAATTATGGAAGTTTTAGTTACTTACAGAAAACTATTGGAAGTTTGTTTAGAATTATGGGAACATAGTTGCCTAAGTCTCTGTATGAACAGATTTAATATGTTCCGTATTTTTCTGGAACATATGAGCAGCATGCCTGAATTTTGTAGCCAATAAAGTCTTATGATTCACTTTGTTTTGATGTACTTCTCTCATTTGTCTGCTACTTTTTGGTTTGTTGCAGCAGCAGAACTAATTACTTAAACTTCAGTTCAATTGTAGCAGCGGATTCGTAGAAAAAGCCCCCCTGCTCAAGAAAATCGATCAAGATCGTGATCCAATCTAGCAAGATCTTCGAAACGGACAAGGCTCGGCGAAAAACGAGAGATGCATGCTGCTTCTCTACGGCGCTCAGAGTTTATTAGTGTTTGATTAGAAACCAAGGAGCTGCTTTATGTTTTTCCTCATTTTTGGTCGGGAAGATGATAATTAGTAGCAGCTAGATCTTCCTCCTTCCTGCTTCTACTTCCTTGAGCTGTAAATACTTGGAGCAAATAGCAGTTCAGGTTGCATACCCTGTTGATTGCCTACAACATCTGTATATGCACAGAGGGTAGTAAAATCTTGTCGAATACCCTTTTTTTGATATAATGTCGCAGAGATCCACGATCATAGATGATGCGCTTATGAGTTGATTATCGACTTTGTACTGTCGACTAAAATATAAATTGAGCAATAGTCAGAGATAATGATAATACATTTGAATAAAAAACAATCGAATAGGCAGGAAAATACAAATCGGAGGCCGGCGGGTGGTTGAATTCCACCTCTGCCGTTTACTGCAACACAAATTACAAAAGAAGCTCGGAATAACACAGAGCCAACTAAAACAGGCCTTCCATTTCAGACCCAGTGACTCCAGCCAGTATATACTAATGCTAATGCTTCAGTATCAGTATATGTAGTAATATTTCTAAAGCTAAACGAAGGGTCTACTAGAATTGCCCACCGCTGTAAGTCTGACCGAAGGACCAGCCGGCCGGAGCGACGTCGTTTGAGATGAGGGTTCGGCCGTCGCTGGTGGTGACCTTGAAAGATAGGCTTTGGCCGTTGAGGTACGAGTTGCTCTGCCAGTTCTGTCCCCAGTTTCTGGACATCGCTTGCCACCCGGTTTTCGACCCTTTGACGGAAACTGCGTGGACGTCGCCGGCGCCGCCGACGTTGGTGATCAGAACTAGGTTGAAGAAAGTATGCCCGTTGATTGTGAACCTTATCCCTCCCTTCTTCCTACACGGCACCCTGGAAACACAGAGAGCCCATTTCAGCCCCGACAGGGGACGGCGGAGTGGTAATTAGATCCATTAGAATGGTGAGTTTACCTTCTATAGGCCACGGGCACAACTCCGGCACTGTATTGAGCTATGTGCTGAAAAACAGGCTGAGAGAGATCGAAGTGCGGCTTAGGAGGGTCGCACCATCCGCCATTGCTGTTCGGCGGGCAGAAATTGGTGGCCGTGACCACAATCGACCCAGACAGGCAGGCCTTCCCGGCGTTCACGCATCGGAGCTCGTAGCACGAACCACAGCTCAGACCTTCGTTGAACAGAGCCGTGCTCAGCGCTGCAGTGTCGGTCCCGTACCCTTGGCTGTATAGGTTTCCATAACCACAAGCCCCTCCTGCAGAAAGCCAAAACAAAAATTGATCGATTGTGAGATGAGCGCTTCCAATAACTCAGTCAATGGACTAATGCTGAAAGACTAAGAGCAAAAACGAGACATACCCATTGTCCCAGAAGCGTCTCCGCCGCCGTAAAAGGTCGCACGCCCACTGCTCCACCCTCCATCGCCGAACCCTGAGTTGACGAGAGATAGAAAACCCACCACCAAAAACAGAGTGAGATCCATTTTCTGCAGACAGAAGATAGAATTTCAGTATTTTACACCCCTTGTGGGCAGAAATGAGAGGAAGAGTGGTGCGTTACCTGAGGAAAGAAGAAGAAGAAGAAGATTGATGAAGTTAGGAGAGAATTGAGGTGAATATATACAAGTCTGAAGTGAGCAAGAGATGGCTAGAAGCACTATTCAACCGTCGTTATAACTAACGAAATCGATTAAAGTAGGCGGGACCAATTTCGTTACTCCTGTTTACCTTTT
This sequence comes from Begonia fuchsioides, assembly GCA_003255005.1. Classification (NCBI taxonomy): domain Eukaryota; kingdom Viridiplantae; phylum Streptophyta; class Magnoliopsida; order Cucurbitales; family Begoniaceae; genus Begonia; species Begonia fuchsioides. The sequence goes on along the minus strand of QAOC01011980.1, from coordinate 44,799 downwards.
TGTTTATGCTCCAAAAAACCCTAGATTTAATAAAAAAACACGACACACCAATCCCATGTGTTCAAACTATGTCACAGTACGAGTTTTCGGGACTGAACGGAACACGAGTCACCAAATTGTGATACATTAAGGTACAACATTTAAATGGGATAGCACGATAAAGTAACAAGGAAGGTAAAAGTGTAAATAAGATGGTGGATATGGAAGAGGAGTGTTGTTGGGTTCTAGGTTTCTTTGTCTTTCATGGAAATCCTCATATCCAACTGGGTCATGCTTGTCCCCTTCTTTATTCTCTGCTCAGCCTCTCATGCACATGCTACTACTTGCTACCCTACTC
>QAOC01011980.1:3264-43820 GCA_003255005.1 Begonia fuchsioides | reverse complement strand
AAAAAAAAAAAAAAAAAGATGGGGTGAAATTATATGATATTATCCATGATTTTAGCTAATTGATTCGATCTGATTATCGTTGAAATTTCTTCTATGACCAAAACTCAGTAGAACAAGTTTGAATTGGAAGTAACTTTCAATTTAAGCTTCTCTCACTCCATCTTTCTCTCTCTTCCACTTTAAGAATGTTGCAATGAGTTGATCCATGCAAAGAATGCTCAATCATAGCTTCCCCTGCAAACAATGGGGATGCCAAACCACCATCATTGAAGCTCTTTTCGGTTCTAATTACCCTTCATTAGAAAATAATAATAAGCAATACAATTGAAATAAATTCAATTTCCCCTAATTATACAAATTTTCCTTAATCATAGTTTTATTACAAAAAAGACCAAAGTGTGACACATGTCTGCGGTATTTACGCAGTTGATTATGAAAGTTTAATGTCAAAATGCACCGAGCTTTTCTTCGCTGTCCCAATCAGTCGTATTTGCATCTATCGATCTATGGCTAACATAAACCTTAATTCGATTTATTTGACGAAAAAACATCTAGTTACCCTAAAAATACCGAACGCCTGAATGCAGAAGATGCCAAGTCAAAAAACACCAAATAAACAACATACATAGAAAGGCACTTCTATCAACCACTAAAATTTAGTGGATCCCTTCAAAGATCTTCCGTTAAATGCCATGGTGTGAAAATAGATTTGTTTTGGATGAGTGGATTTTGACCAAAAGCTTCACGATTTTGACATAATTAATGAATAATAACGCCGACAGTCGTGATTTTGATTGGTTTTTTGGTCTCTAATATTCAAAAAACAAGAGTAAAAAGTGAAATTAAAGTGTTCTTCGTCATCTCATTTTAATTTTTCAGCGACTATTTGTCACGCTTTGCCGTTGTTCCGAGGATCTAAATTAGTCATTTGTATATCTACTTTTATTTGACTTTGTTGTTTTCATATTCTAGAAATGATGGCAGTCAAAACTATTTCCATAAATTTAGCCAATTTGTCGAATTTCTTCGTCCACTTTTAATACATTTTTTTTTTATTTTGTATGTTTGATACTTTGTATTTTGAAGATAAGATTTGAAGTGTGTAAGATTGATCATGTGACGGGGAAAATAAATTAACTTATTTTGTTTTTATCGAATATAGTAATTAATTCGATAAACATGTCTTACGTGGGATGGTTAAAAAAGGAGAGGCATCATTCGCTTCAACTAGGTCGAGGAATTTAATTTTGCCGATTTATTTTTGGAATAGTGCAACACGAGGCTATACGCATGATACATTTTACCTTAGAGGGATGAGTCGAAAATGACGCTTGAAAACGATTGGACAAAGGCTAACCACGAGGCTTGTTCGATGATTCATCGATTAATAAATGTACAAAGAACCGGAAGAATTTGCTTGCAACAAACAGCATATTAGAAGTCATCGCTTTTTCGAGATGAAAATTCTTTCCTCTCAAGCGTAAGACAAATGCAACTATAAATGAGATCACGAAGATCGTTTCAAAATTGATTAGCTCTAATTCGACCTGAACACTTGCAAGAAGTTAACATTGCACTAATTTCTATCACGACCTAGAACGGTAATGCAATAAAAATATCCAGAGGAATAATCGCATAACCTGAGGTACTCGAATGATCAGCAATATCGAGCCAAATTCAAAGTGACAATTCTACAATAACGAACCCCAAATAATTAACACCAGCAGGAAATATCGAATGAACAGATTATATGTATATTTCTTTTAATATAGTCGAATGTTGCATTCGCATTTTCAAGCCATAATTTTAGCGGAACAACAGTGGAAATTTCATGTTTGACGACACATCGGTTTTGGGTACATCTATAATGGATTTGATGAGTCCGGTTATTAGCGTTACGCTCAATAAATACGTGCTAAGTATAGTCAAATAATCTCGATTTTCACATTATAAAACGAGGGTGAAAGAGAGTAGTAAAAAAATTTGTGAAGTAAATAATTGAAATGGGGTCGAGGGAGAGGGGAACATAGGTGGACGTGGAAGCAAACATGTGGTGAGGGAATTGACGTCTTCCTTGTCTCCCCCTCTGCACATGGGAGGAGAAAACGTGTCCTTCGATGCATTTCAGGTAATGTGCCCTAGTCGCCATCGCGGGGCCGAACGATCATCAACGACCCAACCCGATACCACCATCACCGCCATCTCTTTCTCTTAGATCGAGAATTTCAATCCGATTGTTCGATCTCTCAGCTCAACGATCACTTTCATGTTCAACTAGTGTTTTATCTAGTACCCGTTAACCATGGTTGAGCAGCCATATTTGAAAATTAATCAATGTCGTAGATTCGAAGCGATTGGTTGAATTGGTCCAATCTGTCATCGCCACATGGAGGTCCCTTAATATGTGAAGGATAAGGGGGGGAACGTGTTGGATTCAGAGGGTGTTTTTAATGTAGAGAACAAAAGCAATGAGGTGTTGGAATGAGGATGGGGACTAGGCATTTGTCTTCACCAATTCAAACACAGCACATGAATGCATGATTCGTGAAAGAGAAACGTGACCCTCTCCCTCATCCACATCCCTTTCCATATTCATTACCTCTTTCCTGGTCCCATAGAGAGAGAGAGAGATTTCAATGCCTTGCTGATTGGGCAAATCCCCATTTGTTGCAAGACAACTGCTGATCCAACCTGCAAAACAAGTTGAATTCTGTGGATCATCTTGGCTCGATCATTAGTAGTTCCATGAACATTCCTAAAAATTCACATCTCTGATCCAATTCATTTTAGACAGGAACTAATCACTTGAACCAAATACCACAAAACATCGCATCTTTTTTGGACATACCGATGAGATATGATACATGAGTGCCGTGTAATCACAACCATTCAAATTATACACAGTGGCCAGTGCAAGTTTAACGAACGCCGATAAATGTAGTTGCTAGCAAAGTTAGGAACAAATAGGTAACTGAGAATACCATTCTTTCCACTTCTGTACATGACATTTTTCATCTCTTCGTACTGGAGTCGATTGATGATGTCTTCGAGCACCCAACCATACCATGATCAAATGATCTTGAGCTGAAGGGGTGAGACAAATTTGACACACTTTTCCTCATCTTCCCTGGAAACTCTTTGCTTCCCTTCAGTGAAAGACTCTTTCTTCCTCGATTTCGGTTAAGTAAAAGAGTAGTGTTGCGTGGGGGAGCGTGTAATGCACCTTCCAAGCAGTCTCCAACTTGTGTGCAGCCCCAGGGTCTAGATGGCCCATCTTCACTAAACGGTCGAAGCCTTGGTAGAGTACTCTTTAACCTTAAATTGGTCTTCTGTTCAGGAGAGTGATCCTCGTTTTTAATGCAAAGAGGGCATGGTGGGTCGTTCTTTCGAGTCTTTGGTATTGTTTGCTCCAAGCATTCAGCATGAAAAACATGATGGCAAGAGAGAACTCCAGCAACTGGCATATCGCCACTTCGAACAATCCGTCTAGAACTCCAGGGTGATCTCTGCAAGAGAAATCTCTCGCACAAACCACATCTAACTCCATCAGATCGAGTCATTGGTCGAGTCGAATTTTCTAACTCAAATGGTTCCCAATTGTCGGCGAAATCAATGCTGCTACCTGCACTGCTCCACCTGTGCATGTCTCTTTGAGAAGTGGCGGAATCTAACTCAGGGAATCCTGGAAGTGTTGATTCGAAAAATTCTCCGACAGGAGAGAATGTTGGAAGAGACAAAGGATGGATAGGTTTGGACATGAAAGAATGACGACTTGCAATGCTGCAATAAGATGATTTCATCTTTACAGTAGGTTCAAACTCGCTACTTTCTGAACTTGATGAGCTAGCACCTGCACTTTCTAGATTTTCTGAGGTTCCCTGATACAAAAGCAATTTAAAAAGAATATCAAACAGGTTATATATTACAAGACTCGACAACATTAAAATTCTTGACAAAAAAGTCAGTACCTCTATGTTAAGCTTAGTGGAAAAGGTACCCAAACCAGGATCTATCAAGAAAAAATAGACTAGTATTATTTAGAAGATGGAGAGAATGACAAAAAAAAACTGAGTATTTGTTAGAAGATGGACAGGATGACAAGAAAAAAAACATCATTGTAAGTACAAAATATAGCACGAGAGAGGGAGGATGCAGTAGAAATAAACAATGAAATTAGCAACAAGGGAAAAGATACTAATTTTTTATAAAGTTCAAATTCAGGATTGATCGATAAGAATGACAAAAAAACAGAGTATTTGTTAGAAGATGGACAGGATGACAAGAAAAAAACATCATTGTAAGTACAAAATATAGCACGAGAGAGGGAGGATGCAGTAGAAATAAATAATGAAATTAGCAACAGGTGAACAGATATTAATTTTTTATAAAGTTCAAATTTGGGATTGATAGATAAGAAAGGTTAAATTAGGGCTTTTATATGGTCAAGTACAAAACTTCAAAGGCATTGGCATATACAGGTTGAAGATTCATTCCACGAAAAAGGAATGTTAGTGTTCACATCAGATATGTGGAGGGTGTTCAAGTTCCCCTCCAAGACCAATTTCTCATACCAATAACCGAAGGTCGCCATAGAGGTACATGAAGCTATCAATTTAAAAAGAGATAGTTATCTAATAAGGCCCAATAGTTAGATTTCAAGCATGGTCCATAAGCAGAGGGAAGTATTGGAGAATTAGGCGGGAAAGAAAAATTTGGGTGTGGCGAGCCAATATTAAGAGCTTTACTATTCCAATGACTAATTGAAAATGGGTAAGCTGGATAGGTTGGAAACAAATTTAGTGAAGATGCAGGTGACTCAGGATGATTTCTTATATGTTGAAAGATATTCTAGGCGTTGGATTCATTCGAGGAGTACCTGAGTAGTCTAGAAACCTCCTTTAAAAGGAAGGGTGATACGACATTCTAGGTAGGCAGAACAACAATCTTAACAAAGCGGCAATGTCCACATCATGTGTTGCACGTCTAGATAGGCTTCTGTAAAAGGAGCCGTGTCGATTAACTGAAAAACTCAGAAACAAAGAGGTGTTGTTTTCCAATATCAAAACCCACCAGAAGAAATGCAACATGGAAGCCACCAGAAGAAATGACCAAGCATCTAAGGCTAGCTAGGCTGAATGAGCAACCTTCTATCTGGCCAAATCAGCCATGGAGGGGTAGGTTTTGTGCCAAAGGCTCCGATTGGCGGACAAAGATACTATTTTTATGTCAGAATACCAAAATATGACACCAGGTTTAGTATGATTTGTCAAAATTGCTATATGATTGAAACAGCTAGTGAAGGGAGGAAGAATGAGCGAATATGGGGTATGTGGACTGCCTCTCATAAGAACATGCCAGTCCAATAAACAAGGGTTAAATATTTAAGAGTTTTTCTGCTAAGAAATGAGGAGATAGAAAATAATCAGGGATAGGGATTCTGGCTCGAGAGAAAGGGAGAATTGACAAGATTGGGATTTCTCTTGGCTGGATTGTGTCTTGTGGAAACCTAAATTCATGAATTCCAAGTGAGCCAAAATAAGAGGAAAGCCAGATATTATGCTGGCCCAATCATGCCATCAACACATTTACACATATTTTCACATCAGTATCAAGAAGCCATTTAAACACAATACCGCAAAAATCAGCATAACCCAAGGGAATACATTCAAGAACATGTCTTGCTGGCCCAATCATGCCATCAACACATTTACACATATTTTCACATCAGTATCAAGAAGCCATGTAAACACAATACCGCAAAAATCAGCATAACCCAAGGGAATACATTCAAGAACATGTCTGATACGATATTCTTCCGACGATTTATTCTAAGATCGAGTAACAACTCATCGTCCCGTCATCAAGAGAGCCGTAGGGAATTTGAAAGAGAGAAGAGAAAGAGAGAGAAGAGAAAACTAAAAATAAACTTTTTTCATTAATTATATTCTTCTCCATAAGATTACAACTTTTTAAATAGAATAAACTTAACATAATTTTAAAAAAAAATATTAAATAACGTAATTAATCGTACTACGAAATAGAAAATTATAATTATCTAATTTAAATAAGAAAACATTAAATAAGAAAATTACCAAATTACGAAATATGAAATATGAAATTAGAATTAAAAACTACTAATTTTGTTTCTTGTAATATCATTTTCTAATAAAGGAATCTTCTGGAGCCAAGCCCATAACATTACTCTACGCCTCGACAAAGAGCTTGTCCTCAAGCTTAAATGAGGGTTTTTTTGCAAAAGACGTGGCAGTAGGTTTCGGGGTATGTTTCATCGTTGCAATATAAGATTAAAAGTCGCTTGCACACAGGGCCGTGCGAATAAGGTTCATCGCAATTATAACAAAGGCCTCATGCACGACAATCAGCCATCTCGAATTGTGAAATGCGCTTCGGAATTAGTGGGCCAATAGATTTGGCTCGATTGGTGTTGGAATGATTACCCTGAGAAGGGGTCTAGTAATCGATGTTGGGTACACGATGATGCAGCTGCCTTGAAAAAATTGTGTGACGTTCAAATTCATTGCATGTTATTTAGAAATTGATAAAGCTCTGGTAAACAAGGTCTGGAACTGTGTTTGATATTGGGCTACTATTCTCATCTACTTGAGATCGATCATGTCACTTAGTCTCGAAAAGACTTAATATTCACGTAATTTTAGTGATTAAATTGCTAAGAATCAGTAATGATTTGATTGAAATAATCAGATTTTTAGGGATAATGCTGTAACGATGCCACAACATTTCGTATAGCATCAGTGACGCTATTTTTACGTGATTTTGCCTGATATTTTGCATATTTTTATTATCATGAGATTTTTGTTTCCATGCATTTGCAGAAGATTAATGTGGATATAAGCTAGAAGAATCACGAAAAAGAACGAAGAATCAATTCAAATTCAAATTTTGAAACAATAATATCTTTAAAGATATGAAAATCTTTTCTAATCTCTAACATCTTTCCAAACCGCCCAGATCTTCCTCCAAATCGTAACAGCTTCTCAAATCTGTTCGATCTGCACGTAGTCTACATAAAGAAACGAGAATATCACGGATTGAGTGTGCTAGAATTGGAGAACGTGATTCACGATCAAGCTTCGGGCGTAAATCCGAAGAAGAGGTTAACGGTGGCGATCACGGCAGCGAGGGAACGAGGTTGTGCGACCAACAACTTTCGACGGCGAGGACCAAAATTCTCTTCCTTTGCTTTTCGTTTTAACTTCCGTGAATTTTATGAACTCTTGATAGTTATTGTAGAACTATTTTGTTTGAATTAAATTAGGATTTTTCATATATTGATTTGCTTAATAAAATTGCATGTTGTCTTTTAGAATTCGTTTTAATAAGGGCTTATATATCTTTGTTTTGCTGTAATTATTTCTCGAGTAATCCTGACAATACACTCTTAAGCGATTGCTAAGTGCTATTTACGAAATTATTATTTTGCATTGATATTATTTAGGGCAACACGACAATACAACTTTGTGTGTTGCTAAGACGTGTATTAAAATCATTAGGTGGTTAGATCGAGTGACACGGTTTAGCTAAAAGTGTTTTCATTATGTTCATTTCAACCTAGTGCGGTCAAATTGAACTTGTTCTTAAACCCAACGATAAAGGCAACGCCAGCCTTGGTTTATTAAGTGTTCAGACCGGAACTAAACTGATGTTATGACTAATGCTGCAGTACCCACCGAGTACAGTTAAAGTAAATCAATTTACGAAAAGTTCTAGTCGAGATTCTTACGAATTCTCGATTCGACCATCAACTTTACTTTTCTGCTTAATTTAGGATATTAGTTAGCTACTTTAATTAATTATTTAATCTAGGAATAGAAAATAGATACAAAAATCAAACTTTTAATGTTATTCTTTATTATTTGTAATACTTTGCAATTTATTCTTTAAATTAGAGATTTGACTTGTCTTCGTGTGATCGATATTTTTATTACTACGTTGCGACACGTACACTTGCGTTTTAGCGATTACATTTTCAAGCAACATCACCCAGTGTAGTTTTTCAACCCGTTGAACTAAAACGTTTGATACAGGATTCCTTGAAGCGGAACCATGATAGATCAAACTCTTCTTCGCGAAAATGCACAAACCAATCATTTGCTTCTGCTTGTAAATGGAATGCAGCAAGGTTGACCCAACCGTGCTGAGGAATACAACGATTGTGGAAGTAATTTTTGCATCGAGATAACCATCGACTTGCATCAGAAGTGCCATCATAATTCGGGAATTCTGATTGTGTTCGAATCATTTTCACTCTCCATCGCCAAAATATGTGACATATGGACCTACAGGATCTGAATCAGCTATTAGTTGGTCTTGCTGGAAATTGACATTTAGAGAAAACCCTTGGCTAACACGGGGTTCGTCCTGTCGGAAATTTGGTCATAAGTTGACTAGAGTAATATTGTTGCGTTGGTCGATGGTTTGTGGTCTCGATTCCCAATTGGAATTAAATTGTTGATTCCCGACGGAAAAGTAATTAGTCGCAGCGATGTCCGTTTTGTCGAAGATCAACGAAACTCTTTTGGTGGCATTCCAACGTCTGGCAGAATTGTCTGGCATGCGCACATTGTCGTTAAACTGGGCGGTGCGACTGAGGAGCGCTAGTGCGAGGAAGATGCTTGGCGGTAGGGTTGGCGCCAGTCGTCATTGAACTGTTCAGCATTTGAAGGCTCGATGCGTCTGAGCGAGGCAGTGAGATCACTGCCATAGTGGACGATTTTGTTTCTCTGTGTATGGTCGTCGGTGTTGGACCAACGTTTTGCGCTCGTCAAAACGTCGTTCTAGATTAGCAGCTGTTTTTGGGTGTTGGAATTAGATTCTAACAAAGGGTTTAGCTCTAATACCAAATTAATATTATCTTCTTCTGACGATTTATCCTTAGATCGACTAAAAACTTCTAGTGTCGTCACTAAGACAGTCGTAGGGAATTTGAAAGAGAGAAGCGAAAGAGAGAGGCAAAAACTAAAAATAAATTTTTTTCATTAATCATATTTTTTCCTATAGAGTTACAACATCTTAAATAGAATAAACTTAACCTAATTTAAATAAAAAATATTAAATAAGACAATAAATAATACTACGAAATAAGAAATTATAATTATCTAATTTTAATAAAGAAATATTAAATAAAAAAATGACCATACTACGAAATATAAAATTATAATTAAAAACTACTCATTTTGTTTTTTGTAATATTGTTTTCCAATAAATAAATTTACGGGAGTAAAGCCCGTAACAATGTCATTCACTTAAAGAAAATTTTCACGTTTTCGCAACAAGAGTCAATTGTTCATCGGAAATGGAGGGAAGATAAAAGAAGGGTTAGGTTTTGTTTGAGCTTGAGCCAAATGATATGAAACCCAAATTATGAAAGTGAGATTAAAAATTAGGAACGGCAGAAGAATGAAATCATATTTTTTCTTTTTTATCATCACCTTGATGACAAAATGAGTTATTAGGAAAGAACAATGATAAGACTCAATACTTGGATTATGCGCCCAACATATAAGGGGGAGAGAAATACTATCGATATAAAGGAGTATTGGAGTATTAGGAGACAAGGAAAATTTAGGGTATATTTTAGGGATAGTGATCCATTTAAGTGTATGAATGAAACAAGCTCTTCTAATGTTATTATTTCATATATACATATAATCAAACTTAGTTTCTCATTTGTTATTTAATTATTTTTTGTTGTTTATTCTTGGTAGTTTGATATTCATAGGACCCCACCTATCATTATCCTTCTCCAACAATGACTAGCAAAAAGCAGGCATACATACAAAAAATTGCATTAATTAAAATTGTGTTCATTGTGCATCTATAAATTTAGTTTTCCAAGAACTAAATTCAAAACAAAGCAACACTACTAAATAATAATTACTTCATGCCGAAATTCTAAGTTACGATAGAAGGAAAGCAACTAATTAATTGAATAATTTATGAACCATTTACTATCTCAAACACCATGCCTGCTCTTCCAGATTAACACTATTATGCATATATGTGTGAGTGAAAGAAGGATTACCGTGTGAATTGTCTTGCCTGGCTGTAAATTCATATTCATCAACATCGATTTCCTGAATGGCTGGAGGTGTCCACAAAGGACCCTGAGAAATATCAGATGGACTGCTTAGTAACAAACCAGGCCCGTCAGATACAGAATTCTGGTGACTATAGAGAGTGGAGCCCCTAGTCCAGCTCCTACTGTTTTTACTATTAGATGATGTAGAAGAACCATATAATGGAACCCCATCATGTAAACCATTTTGCAAGCCTTCTGACTGGAATCGAAAATCCCATCTCGGTGGAGGTGGTGAAAAGCTTGAATTAGTCCTCCAGAAAGGCTCGCGTGGACCAATAGACCAGTCCTGACTGGCTGTATTTGACCCATGTGGCCTAGCAGCCACACAGCACAGTGATCCCATGCAATCTATCTTTTCATATCTCACAGAAATCCTTTCCTCTTTGTGAAAATCAAAGTTGTTGAATAATGAGTGACCCTGAATGCTTCAAAATAAACCAAAGCATTGTGGCATGATGTATCAACTTTCTCTCACACACGACTCAAGTTAACTGCCAAGAGAGTAATAGAAATTAATAAGATATCATACTAAGACAGCAATAATAAGTGTTCATACTAAATTACGTATGATCCACGCAAATACAATGAGAAACTCAATTGAAAGTTTCTAACGTCACTAAACACCATGAAACACATCTTAGACAGAATTACTAATTAACACCATTAAAACAATATGGAATACCATTACCAGCATAAAAAAGAAAAACTCCGATGAAACCGCCCAAAAAGATAGGCTTCTATGACAAATTTACAACGAAAGTAAGAACAACACACAAAATGCCATTTTTTTTCATTACTCGTACCACAAATAAAAAAAACAAAAAAAATACCATCTAAGTTTTAACTGGCAAGATTTGTGCGTGTTTGCTAAAAGGTATTCCGGTTTGAGTACACAGTTAATGGATTAAGCCTTACCCGATAGTTAACTTCACTATTTTTAAAATTCCTTCTCATGAATATCCAACAAAAAATTTAGCAAATAAAAACTATATGACCACACATTAGACCAATTAACTAAAACAAAGACATCACATTTTATTCTCTCGTCTTTTCATCAGTAAAATCGATACAGTGACTTTTTTGTAGAATAAAAACTCGAAGGAACAAATCAGATGAAATTCCATAAGTCCAGCTCCCTATCAAAAGGTAACAAATGAAAAAAAAAAATCAAAGCAAAATGGAAAAATATCAAAGAACTAAGAAGAAGACTCTAAGTGGCGACACTTAATTGCAGTCGGCCAACTAAAGAAAAGGATCTTACATTTCGAGGAGAAGGGTGAAATAACATGGTTTATCGGAACATTTCTTCATAATTTGCCAGAAGGCCAGAGACATGAAACCCTAACTCGTCGGAGAGGGAAAAAGTGAGCGTGGCACTGAGAGAGTGTGTTAGGTTAGGTCTTTTTGCATTAAGGGTGTTGATATTTTAGGTGCTTTAGTTCTGGTTCCTCTTGCTTTTTATCCTTCGTCAGTTAACTTACGGGTGAGACGATTCGGGTCAAGTCCGGTTCCACTCGGGAACTAAAAGCAAAAAAACAGAATCACTTAAAAAAGACTGTAATTTTAATTTGATTCCTATTGTGTTTCATATTTATAAAATAAAAAAATAAAAATATTTCTTATATTTAAATCGAATTTTAAATTATTAAATTAGTATAAAAATCATTTTTTTATATTTATAAATATTTTATTTGATTTTGATGATTTTTTTATTTTTATTTTTTTTGCTATTGTGGTTCTGTTTTCCCTCTAGCTTCCTCAAAGTTTACTATAATGGTAGGTAAAACAAGACCAAATCAATAGTTTTGCCTCGAACCATAGGCTTGGATCCGATTTTAACGACCAAAGGACTAGATTATGATTTTCATTCAATTAAAACTATGTTATATGGTTGTTCGACGGTTTTGGGGTAAAAGATATGAAAATTGAATTAAACAGTGTGACACAATCGACTCGAAATCATTTAAAAGCCAACCAAAAATAGGTTCCAATTCAATCCAAACCATATACCGACTCCAAACTCAAACCAATCCCTAAAAAACTAAACCAAAAATGATATATATATTTATTTAAAAGTAGAATCCAATTGGAACCGAATTGTACTGCAGTGTTTGGTTCCAGTTTGATTATGAAACAGACGGTTGCATATGCGAATTGGGTTCAGTAATTGATATTTGATGATACACTAACAGTTCAACAGGATCATCTGCATTAAACCAGCCATGATCGCACCGGGGGGCTCGTGCGATTTTGATTCCACCCTCCAAAGTACCTATCCCATACTACCAATTGCTGATATATTCAATAAGATACCTGCATTTAACCACCGGGCCTGGCAGAAAACAAACATCATACTCAACTTGGCTGTATCCCACACGTGTCATTTGATCTCGCTTAATCATTGAAATATGTTAACTGAAGCCAGTCATGACAAGTTCAAAGAAAAAATGTGAAGAATGTAAGATTCAAAAAAAGCACTTTAATGGAAATGTATACAGAAGCAGTATAGGTATAAGTATTGTTCCTGCTAGTAATGGAAAATTGCCATGATTTTGCAATTTGGGCAACCAGCAGTGAGTCTAGTCGCGCATGAGAAAACAATGTCGGTTTTCCTTATTCCTTCTTGAAATGGTATAACATTCTTAATGAGGCGGCTACTCCCCGGACACCTTGTCCAAGGCATTGTTCACAGTGTCCGTATAATTTTCCGAGTTATGATCATCTGCATTGCCTTCCCCTGTCGAAACAAAACAAATGAAAGCAGAGCCTGTTAGTGAAAATGGTCTTTATAAGAAGACAGTGCTGTTCAACATACCTTCGCCCTCGCCCGCCCGGGCGTAGGCTGAGCGCTTCACTTGCTGGTGCGGCGTTGGCTGGTTAAGAAAAATAAGAAAACAAAAAATGTTAAGGTTGAGAAGAGAGCATAGGTGAAGCTCTTATCCATGGAAGAATCACAGCTTAAAATTCAAACGTTTGAGGTCATTTACATCTTAGACTTTAAACTAAGATTGTTGACAAATTAAACCCCTTTATGTTGTTAGCCAGCTGAACATTAAGTTTGTAAAATAAAACACATGTTTACTGCTTGTTCCGATCCATTCAGTTTTTTGATCCTGAGTTCGAGCCATAGAAATCTTTGGCAATCTTTTATCTCTTCCTCTAGTGATTTTTGGTGATTGCAACCTCTTTTTTCGTGAACTCCTCTCCCGTTTGGGCTTTTGTATTTTCCATTTTCTTCTTTTTGAAGATATACTTGCTCATTTTATGGACTTGGAAGATCGCAATTGCAAGCAAGAAATCACAGGAACGAAGAAGAAAAATAATCACAGTTCATAATTTTATAGGGGTTTAAATTTGGTTAAAAAATGGAATTAACTGGAACACAGTCAACACGGGCAAGATTTTCAAGCTATATGTATTAAAGTCCAAACTAATTACCGGGACAAGGGAAAGGTCGATTTAAAAATAAATGTGTAAGATATAACTATAACGATCTCAAACGTTAGAGATTGAATTCCACCTTGATCTTGACACAATTATTATGCGTGAAATACAATAGTTCCAACATTTAAAGTATCAAGTTTACTTTACAAACCATAAATAATCTAAGATATGATGGCTTATATTTCAGCTTTAAAAGTAAGGTATTCTAAGTAACAGGCCATATTTTTGCGAACCTGTAACTTTGGGCGGAGTGCTTCAAGTGGTCCTTTGGGTTTTTGTGTTCCTTGCTGTTTAACACATTACAAAAAAATAGAACATCCACCATAAATCCAAAAACATTATTAAGCTATTTCNGCTGTTCAACATACCTTCGCCCTCGCCCGCCCGGGCGTAGGCTGAGCGCTTCACTTGCTGGTGCGGCGTTGGCTGGTTAAGAAAAATAAGAAAACAAAAAATGTTAAGGTTGAGAAGAGAGCATAGGTGAAGCTCTTATCCATGGAAGAATCACAGCTTAAAATTCAAACGTTTGAGGTCATTTACATCTTAGACTTTAAACTAAGATTGTTGACAAATTAAACCCCTTTATGTTGTTAGCCAGCTGAACATTAAGTTTGAAAATTACACATGTTTACTGCTTGTTCCGATCCATTCAGTTTTTTGATCCTGAGTTCGAGCCATAGAAATCTTTGGCAATTTTTGATCTCTTCCTCTAGTGATTTTTGGCGATTGCAACCTCTTTTTTCGTGAACTCCTCTCCTGTTTGGGCTTTTGTATTTTCCATTTTCTTCTTTTTGAAGATACACTTGCTCATTTTATGGACTTGGAAGATCGCAATTGCAAGCAAGAAATCACAGGAACGAAGAAGAAATCAATAATCACTTGAGGTTCATAATTTTATGGGGGTTTAAATTTGGTTAAAAATGGAATTAACTGGAACACAGTCAACACGGGCAAGATTTACAAGGTATATGTATTAAAAGTCCAAACTACTTACCGGGACAGGGGAAAGGTCGATTTAAAAATAAATGTGTAAGATATAACTATAACGATCTCAAACGTTAGAGATTGAATTCCACCTTGATCTTGACACAATTATTATGCGTGAAATACAATAGTTCCAACATTTAAAGTATCAAGTTTACTTTACAAACCATAAATAATCTAAGATATGATGGCTTATATTTCAGCTTTAAAAGTAAGGTATTCTAAGTAACAGGCCATATTTTTGCGAACCTGTAACTTTGGGCGGAGTGCTTCAAGTGGTCCTTTGGGTTTTTGTGTTCCTTGCTGTTTAACACATTACAAAAAAATAGAACATCCACCATAAATCCAAAAACATTATTAAGCTATTTCAACAATTTGAAATCTCACCTTCCCTAACGCCCAATCAGCGGAATCAAAAAAGGCGCGTTCGTGGTCCTGGTCAAACAGATATTCAGTGCATAGATTAAGAGCAATTACATGAGTTGCAGAAAATAGAGGTTACCTTGGAAATAAGTGGAGGCTTCTTTGGTATAATTCCTCCATACTTCTTCTTAATTATTTCTTCCTAAAAAAACATATTGTCCAGTTTATACATTACATTTATGAGAAACTTAAACTCATGGATAATTACAGCAAACAAATGTATAAACAGAAGGATATCATTTTTTCTCTTTGAGTTTCTTTTTTCCTTATCGATTAAATTACAGAATCAGATTGAAAAACGATATCCAAAAGGTCCACAGTCATTGCTTAATCAGAATCTATTAGAAGAATTAATATTGGAAACGCAGAAGCAGCTCTATGTACCTCCTCCTGAGGTGAAGGCATTGGGTTCTCTTCTACTTTATTGGATATTGTTAAATCATCGTTAGCCACAGGCTTGTCACCATCAATTTGATCCTTTATTTCTTCCATTTTCGTACTCGACATTGTTGCCTGCATTTGATGAGGAGTGACAGACACAAATTTCACTAAGTGTATTGGAAGATTACAAGTATATCCTATTACACGAATGATTGATCACTCTCGTGACATTCGGATTAGGACACTTCAGTCATCTTTAAGAGCCACTCGACATAATTAATAGCAAGAGCGCCTAATAGTTTCATCTCTGCATATAAAGAACGACACAAATATGATTTCAACCATGGTTTAAATTTCGTTGGTGTGCTTGGCACAGCAGGACAATTGTTCTTAGCCTGCAGCTTATTCTCTACATCTATCATTTTAAAGATTTACATCATCTTATGCTTTTATGAACAAATAATATGTGCTCTGAAATTACAGCTTAAAAAGAGCTTTAAATTGACAATGCTAATTGCTTCTCCCACTTTCTGCAACCAATCTAATTGCAGACGACCCAAAGCAACAAACCTTGGACTTTCATACTCATTGGCGATCTGCTCTAATATTCTTCACTCACACAGGAGAAGTATTAAGCTCAACTAAACAAACCGAAATCCTGGATTTCATCAACTTGAACAGAATTAAAAAAATAACATACACCCAGAAAAGAACGCTTGGTATCAACTAATTGAATACCATCATTTTCCTCTAAAAAATGACATTAACGCGTAACAATTAGAAGGAGAAGGAGCAAGACCCAGAAATCTGGATTAAGAAGAAGAAGGATGAAAATGGAGAAATCTGAAAATCACCCACATACCTCGCTCATCGGCTTATCCCAACAACGCCTGGGGATGACGCTTTCGTCGAAAAAACTAAAAAAATGAAAAATAAATGGTTTTGGCCCGATCGATTTTGCTAGAATAGAATTATTCGTCGTCGCAGCAAGGCTTCTAGATTTCTGAAAGTGGGTTTTGGGCCTAACTCTGTTGGCTGTCTGCCATTAATCGAATTTCAACCAAGTTTGAGTGGAAATCTGAAGCACACCTCATCCTCCACTCCACCTCAACTTTCCAAATTCATCATCATAACCACTAGTGCTAGCAAACGAGCGAGCCGGCTCGCTCGGCACTGTAGCAGCTCGAGCAAAAGCTCAATCCGAGCCTGAGAGTGCAGCTCGTTCGAGCTGACTCGTTTGGCTCGGACTACTTGTAGTGTTGTCGACACTTACTATATACGCGGTCAACACTTAATGCATATGTAAATTTGGATGGCCGACCGCAAAATAAGGTGTCGATCGCTATACGTTCCAGAACATTTTTAAGTGTCGACCGTTAATTAAATGTCGACCGCAATACGCATGATTGTTGTGAAAGTGTCGACCGCGTGGAAAAAAGAGTCGACCAGTAGTTATAAAAAGGTCGACCGTTTTTATAAAGAGAGGCGACCGTTATAATGTAACGGCTATAACTTCCATATGCAACGATAACGTAAGGTCGACCGTTTTAAAACTGAAGGTCGATCGTTTTAAAACTGAAGGTCGACCGCATGTAGCTGTTATGCGTGAATTCTATAAATTGTAGAGGTTAGCTGATAATTTTTTTACGGACGATACCCCTATGGAGTAGGTTCATTCTTTTGTACTCTTTTCGAACAATTAAACAACTTTTTGTAACATATTTTACTTTTTAATGGCACAATGAATGCTTTCAGTGTTTCTATTTCGATTCGTACAATGCATGAGTATTAATTGTTAACTCTTTTGCGAATTGATTTCAAATTGGATGCTTTCAGTGTTTCTATTTCGATTCGTAAAAGACATGTTGCATGCTGTTGATTCTATGTTTCGAACTTTCGATGCTATTGTCTTCGAGTTTCTTTGAGATATTTATTCGATGTATTGTTTTCGTGTTTCTTTTGCGTAATGGAGGCGATACATACAAATGTTATCATGCAATTTTTTTTTTGGCTTGAAGAAAACAATATGCATAAATTGGTCATTACATAATATCGAATAAGTTATACAACTTCAATATACGAAATTTTTTTTTTCTTGTTTGGCTCGTTTGGCTTGGCTCGTTTAGGCTCGACTGGCTCGGATCGGCTCGCTCGTTTAGGCTCGAGGCTCGCGAGCCGGCTCGAGCCAAATTTTTTTTAAAAAAGCTCGACAGAGCCGGCTCGAATAAGCTCGACAGACTCGGCTCGTTTGGCTCGTCAGGCTCGACGAGCATGTCTTTCTCGGGCTCGAGCCAGCTCGATTGTCAGCTCTAATAACCACAGCTCTGTTGATGCAATGTTGACGTGAAGTATCAGTTAGAGCACGCATTGATATTCCACTCTAATAAATTTAATCATTAAGGTAAAATATAATTATATTTCTTACTTATTTTTAATTTATTCTCGTAATTTCATAATCTAAACATGCTTGCCCGAACAAATAATAATAGATTATTTTACTTAACTCTGGATCTTATAGTTTAGGGAATGCCTAGCTTGATCCCATGATGCAATCGACTAGGTAATTTAGATTAGGTCTAAAGTGCTCGGTTATTTTTGCAGTTCAATTTTTTTGGTAATCAAGAACTAAAATTTAAACTTAGAGAAAAAACTAATTTCGGGCCTTAATTTCGGGTAAATAGGCAATATGTAGTCTGAGTTTTGGAAAAATAAATTTTGGGCTTTCCGGAAGCATGCTCGGACGCATCATGTCTCACACGGACGTAACACTCAAAAAAGAATTTTTAATTTTTTTAATTAATTTAACTAATCAAATCTTATCAGAATTACTTGAAATTTTTACCATACATTTATGACAACAAAAGACACTACTGTGAAAGTTTTTAAATTTTTTCAACCACTGTACAATTTACTCTAATTTTGTTAATACATAAATAAAACAATTTCTTTAAAATTACATACGGTAATAAAAATTCTTGAAACTTGTATCACACACTTAAAGCACTGTAAGATAATATTACACAAAGTTTCGTGAATTTTAAACAATAGTACAATTTACTATAATTTGTTTAATACATAAACAAACAAATTTTGTTACAATTACGTACATCAATAAAAAATCACAAAACTTTGTGTAATATCATCTTACAGTGCTATAAGTGTGTGATACAAGTTTCAAGAATTTTTACTGCCGTATGTAATTTTAACAAAATGTTTTTGTTTATCTTTTAAATAAATGATAGTAAATCGTACAGTTGTCGAACAAATTCAAAAACTTCCAGAGTAGTATCTTTTATTGTCGAAAATTGTGGTAAAAATTTCAAGTGATTTCAATAAGATTTGATTAGTCAAATTAATTAAAAATTAAAAATTAAAAAAAAAATTCGAGTGTTGAGTCCGTGTGAGGCATGATGCGTCCGAGAAAGCGTCTGGGAAGCCCAAATTTTATTTTTCCAAAATCAGGCCAGATTTGGTCTATTTACCCAAAACTCTGGCCCGAAATTAATTTTTTTCTCTTAAACTTAATTATAAAATATTTATAATTATTTATTACATCAATTATTATTCTAATTCAGGAAAGTAAAATAAAAAAATAATTATAGAATTATCTAAAATTTAATCAACGTCTTATAGCAGCAGTAGGGATGGCAAAGAAGTCACGCCTGCTTTTGTATGCTTGACCTAGTTTTGTCCACGAAGGTTGAATTTAAAGAATTGAAATGTGACACAAGAAGACAAAAATAAAGTTTTAAATAACTCCAAAAGTATAGGCCATAACTATTCACTCCACGTGACTCGTTATATTCATCAATACTTTAGCTAATATACTACTTCCCACTTCAAAATTTAATAACATAAAGTTGATTGTGGACTATAATTTGTTAGGAGTGGGACCGCTTCCGTGTAATCCGATCAAATTATACTCGCTTTTAGGTAGTTGTTTTGTAGAATCGCACGACGCAAATGAAGAAAAGCCGAACAAAACCCAGTTCAAACGATAAAATCGTGAAATATTAGAACGGAATCGTATCGTTGGCCCCCTCATCCTTGATGGTTGATTTTAAATTTTATAGAGCTTTTATGGAGCATGCAGTGTCCTTGGACGCAGAAGAAAAGCATTGATTGGATCTCGTTTTTTGGATAGAAACACAAACCATTGATGTCATTGGGTTCTTTCTATTAGTCAATATGGCACAAGATTCATCGTTTCATTTTGTTTTGAAGCGCAATCGACGTGTAAATAAAAAAGCAATCCAGGCTCGTATGGCATACGCTATGTCATGATGCATAATCAATAAAAAAACAAGGTAGACTTCCACTTCATTTCAATTCATCATGAGCAAATTATCGCTAGCAAATAATTTGTACAATATTTTATCCCCTACTTTCTTAATCGAAGGCTACCGGATTCAGCAACAATGGTCGGTTATAGAAATTAGCATCATTTGCGTAAAACTTTCCAATATCATAGAAATTAGGGTTTGAAAATTCATCATTCTCCAATCCATATCCCATTCCCACCATTGGGTATTGTAAATCAAAGCTTGAAGGGTATGCATTTTCATATAAAACATGAGGAATTGACCCCGTTTTCTCCATTGAAAAGTTCATCTTTTGATCATCACTACAATCATTTGATGTTTTTAGCTTCGTTTGGGGATGTGTTTCCTCCCCATTTTCCTCCGATATTTTGTCTCCCACTTGCTTCTTTTTGTAAATCCGACAGAGCACCCAATCGTCTAACTGCACCATCATAAAAACAAAAAACATGTCATAATTTTTCAAAGCATGCTGTAAAAAAAAGCCATATTGATGTAACTCACTCTCATCGAGCGGATGGGTGATTTGGGCTGCTTGGTGGGTTCGACTAAGCGATACTCGTGCATAATCCAATCCGTTTTGATGCCTTTGGGCGGCTTTCCTTTGTAGAAAACGAGCGCCTTCTTCACTCCCACGTACGCCGAGCCACTAAGGATCGCCTTGTCAGTACCTGTGGCCTTCCAGTACCCCGACACAGCGGCTCGATTCGGCCTCACCCCATTCGGGTACTTCCGATCCCGGGGACTGAAGAAATACCATTCTTTTTCACCAAATTCAGACTTCTCTGTACCGTTCATGACACAATTATGCAGCAAAAGAAGAGTTAGCAAACTAGTCCCAGAGACAAACTATGACCGAGTAGCGATAGAATTCAGCACAAACCAGGCAACTCCCAGGGATCGAACTTGTAGATATCGATTTCGGGTATGATCGAAGCGGGACAGGGCTTGGAAGTCGCTTGGTTTCTCAGGTAGAAAACGATCAACTCTTCATCGGTGGGATGAAACCTGAAGCCAGGAGGGAGCTGGGCCTTCATTGACACACAAAAGCAGGAATAAAACTGTAGCAGAAATTAAGAAGAAGAAGAGGAGGAGGAAGAAGAAGAAGAAGAAGAAGCAAGAGAAACGTGAGTGTTTGAAATGTTTGAAAGAAGAAGGCTGCCCTTTTTATCTCCGAAATACCTTGTCGTTTTGCAAAACAAATTGATGGGTTCTGATTGGCTGCTCTCTTGACTTTCTCAATCCGGAGGGCTTTTCGCCGTGTTAATCCAAACCTCTTTCCCACAAACTCTACGTTGTTTGCCAAATTCTATGTACCTTTCTTTGTCACCCTCTCACCCTTCCTAAATGGATCATTGAATACGATTCCAGTAAGATTCCCTCCACTCTTCATGCTTTTTACTTAACATTTTTCTACTTAAAACAAACGTGTATAAATGTGTACATACCGTAAAATAAGTGAACATTTATTACTAGATTTCTTATCTTTATTCATTATAACGCGTTTTGAACTGTCCCTACGTTCAGTCCTTATATATTATAACGATTTATTGATTGCATCGAAAAGCAAAACCATGCTAAATCTGACCATAAAATAGATATTTGGTGCCATGCAGATACGCTATTAGATTTAGTGGTGAAAAATTTTAATTTTCAAGACTTTTCAAGTGTTTAAAAATAACATTAAGTTCACGAGGACCTAAATGGAAATCTTGCAAAATAATAAAAACTAAAATATCAAAAATAGAAACTTTGACTTGCTAAGCTCCGTGAACTATGTTAAATAATTGTTTTATATATTATTGCACGTGTACATAATTTTATTTATTTATTTGAAATCGAAGATAAGGTTTTATCCAAGTCAAGGGGGTTTTTGGTCCAGTGCGGCGCGGACAATTAAAAATGAGTTTGTTCTGCGATTTGATTGGTCAGAATGAGATAAGAACAGGAAGTAAAATAGTAGGCGTGGTTTTACTTTTGTTCTCATCCTAACACGTCATCATTTTCACTCCGATTGGTTGTTGTTTTCATATCTACATGAGCTCTAATTTTTATTGGATGCACTCAACAATTCACACATTTTAGTTTGACTTAATCTTTAATTTCACTTGAACTTAACAAAAACCGAGCCATTCGTGTGATTTTAGTCAATATCCCAGCCAAATAAGAACTGAATCTTCTTTTGTTGTCACGAAAATAATAATTTGTTCATCTGTTCCATCTCTAAAAATGACTTTTTATTTACGTTTAATCATTTTTAATTGAATTTGTCCGGTCGTATAGTCTGATGAACTTTGCTTATTTGCTTAAACTATTATATGTTTGTTGGATTGCTATTGAAATTCACGCAAACTTTTTAGTCAACAATCAAAGTTCTTTCTAAGTTAGCTCACCTACTACCACATTTTCTAAAACGAGACTTTTATAACTTCTCTCTCTAAGATTATATCTTAATTATTATTTGTCTGGCTTCTTAGTTCTAACCTGTTTGAGGGTTCATTGCAATTTTTCTTTAATATGAATGGAGAGAAAATAATACTAAGCCTATGATTTTAGTCTCTTTAATCTTATGTTTAGAAATATCGTTAATTCATTTATGGAATAACAATGATAGATCACACGAATGAGACTTTTCCTTATAAATTTAAATGATTAACTTTCCATGTTAGTTTGTTCAAGTAAGTGTGACAATTGTTCTCAACAAAACACACGTTATCATGCCCACGTACCTCAATTGCAATGAAGTTAGAGTTCTTGCTCGGTATGAATGTAACGTTTCATTCATGTCAACGTGCCGTCCATTCGTTTCGTGCATTGCAATTATATGAGATGTAGTTATCGTTTTAATCAATTTTTGATGAGTAATTAAGTTGGTAACCTACACAAACCTCAAATGCTGCATTTGATGGCGATCCGTCCTTGTAAAGCGATGTGATTGCGTCTTTTGGTTTCCAAACTCAATTAAACCAAAAAAAAATTAATCTACATCAAACGGGATTGTTTGGTACTCAACTTGGATTGAATTCTGTTAAGCCAAACCACACTAAACCGGTTTTTTTATTCATTCATTATTCTTCCACGCTATCCATCCATTAGTGAAAGAATGGAACTTGGATGAGCTGAGGGAATTTGGGTTTAATCGAACCGGTTTATTTGGTTCGGTTTTAAAAATTCAAGTTAATGAATTGCCGACTGGTCTTCTCTTCTTCTTTAAGCGTTTCTTAGTTTCTTCCATGAAAGCAAATGAAGGACAATGGCGAGAGAGAATCCACACAAAGATCGGCCTCACGTTTCTCTCAGCCATGGTGGCAGAGACGGCCACCTTCCCAATAGACCTGATGAAGACTCGGTTGCAGCTTCACGGCGAGTCGCATTCCTCCGCTCGCCCAACAACTGCATTTCGAGTGGCGGCGCAGATCGTGAAAGATCAAGGCGCTCTAGGACTGTACAAGGGTTTATCACCTGCTATTCTCAGGCATCTCTTCTATACCCCCATTCGAATTGTCGGTTACGAACACCTCAGAGGATTTCGCTCTCGCAATGGCAGAGAGTCTGCTAGTATCTTTGAAAAAGCGCTTATCGGCGGAATATCCGGCTCAATTGCTCAGGTTTATACCTTTTACTTTCTAGCAATGAAAATGCTTGTAAATTATATGTTGTTTGCTATGTTGTGTGGTCAAAAACTCATATTATTTTCAGGATGTTTTATATAACTTAGAAATTGATCTGTTAAGTTTCTCTTGGAAAGATGTTTTGAAAATAAATTGTTTGCGAGCCAGGTTGCTTGGATCTCGGTCTTAAAGAACTAGTGACGAGATAAACCTTGAACGGCCATGGAGGAATTGGAGGTTGAGAACCCATTCCAGAGCATACCTATTGCTTATTTTTTGAGCTGCTAGATCTCGCATCTTGGAGAAAATATAATTTTATTTGAAGTCCAGTTGCTAGTATATCAATAAGGAGTTTCTCTTAGACATAACCTTATAAATGTAGCGTGTCCAAAACATATAATGGCAACTTTTATAGTGGAGCTAAGTGGGTAGAGACACAATGAGGAAGCTTGGCTAGAACAAGAGTTTGCCGACATAAGACGAGAGAATTTGATAGAGTAAACTAATGCACCGAAAACATTAGAGCAGTGGTTGTCTTTATCTAATTCCTTCTCTTTTTACTTTCGGTAATGCAACGGTGATCCAGATAATAGATCACTTTGTTTTGGATTAAGAGGGATCGGTTCAGATTTAGAATCCATAGTAGATATTGTTTGTTTAATATTCTTTACGTAGCCCATTTTTATGAGCTATGACACAATTCATTCCCCATCAGATGCATTTCAAACAACTATATATAGCTCTCTTACTGTATGCATCCTAATTGTAGCTTTATATCTGTGTAACAACAATTCAATGCGCCTTTTCCTTTGGTAATACAGATAGTGGCCAGCCCAGCTGATCTTGTAAAGGTGAGAATGCAAGCTGATGGTAGAATGGTGGGCAAAGGTTTTCAACCGAGATACTCAGGGTTAGTCGACGCGTTAAGAAAGATAGTTCGCGGAGAAGGCTTTGGAGGGCTATGGAAAGGAGTTGTACCAAATGTTCAAAGAGCTTTTCTAGTTAACATGGGTGAGTTAGCTTGTTATGATCATGCAAAACAGTTGGTGATAAAGAATCAAATAGCTGGTGATAATATTTTCGCTCACACTTTGGCCTCCATCATGTCGGGCCTTTCGGCCACTTCCTTGAGCTGTCCAGCCGATGTGGTAAAAACGAGAATGATGAATCAAGGGATTGGTTATAAAAGCTCTTTCGACTGTCTAGTGAAGACGGTCCAAGTAGAAGGTTGGAAAGCACTTTGGAAGGGGTTCTTTCCTACGTGGGCGAGGCTCGGCCCTTGGCAATTCGCGTTCTGGGTGTCGTACGAGAAGTTTCGACAATTTTCTGGTATTTCTTCATTCTAGTCGACTCATGTTTCATGTCCGTCGTATTTTTGTACCTTCCATTAGTAGCTGAGTAGGGAGACAATGAGAGTGATTATTGATGCTCTTTTTACGTATATTGCCGTTGATTTCCATTTACAAATATCCATCCAACTATCAGCGTTGAATTGATTCTTGATATCTAAAATAATATGCAGCCTCTCGTGGCCATAAATAACCGTTAGAACGGAACTATGCCATTGCATGAATGTTACAAAACTTGACTCTCTGCCAAGCAAAACTTAACTCCACTCCACTCATTTGGTCTGTGCGGATCATAAACCAAAGTTACAAGAGCCGAATTCTAAAACCAAAACCCAAAAATGCAGTTACATGGCTTCATGATTGTTCAAAGAATATTTATATATATCAAAAGAATTGAGAAATTACATAGAAAAATGTAGCTATAAACCATCACGATCATCAACTAGCTTAAGGCCCCAGCTTATATCTTCACAATGTCTGACATGAGGAACAAGTTTACCAGTATCGATTCCTTTTTTGGCCTTGCAATCATAAAACGGCGGGGCATGGAAGCAAGGCTCCATCGACATCGCCTGAAGACATGAAGGATCCGGGACCGTCTTGTTTTGAGCCCGAAAAAGAATCCTCGGTTTCAGTCCTCCAAGGCCATGAGCTACGTAGCCGAAGGTCGACCAAGCACTCGTGACAATGGAGTCGGTCAGGCTCAGGAGATACATCTCCGCCCACGCCTTCCGATTGTGCACCCTTTTCTCAGTCTGTTGAAACTGTTCATGGCTCGGCTGATAAACTCCGACAACGTCACCGGTGACGGTTGAGTCTTCCCAATACATCGTCCTGAGTTTTTCATAGTACCCAGAATCTAGAGACGTCATTAGAACTGAGATTGATCTCGGGGTTTTTGATGGATCCATGACAGAGTCTCGCTTATCGACTTTCGGAAGTAAATTCTCCTTATACACACATCTGAGAATTTGATCGATCACGTGTTGAAACGGGCCACGACCTTCCTCGAAGATTCTCACTTGAATGCCAATCTTCTCGTCTGACTTGCTCAAATAGGCTTGATAATATCGAGTAATTAGTCCCCATACTTGATTCGTGGGATGGAAAAGATATCGCCCCAAGTGGTGAAAAACTGTGTCCTTTTCCGGAAATAGTTTCCTCAGTTCTTGCTCGAAAGACGGCATCAGAAACAAGGACGGCACGAAATAGTTATCCGCCTTCATCACTAACCAACCAACTTTCTCTATAACCGCTTGATCTTGATCGCAGAAGAAAAGCTTGTCTTGATCGTCGTAATCATGAACAAGATGGAGATATAAATACGATGGCAGCTGATCGGTGGTGGGGCCGAGAGTGTTTTGCTTCAGCATGTTTCCGAAACAATGAGACGATTTCTGACCAAACTTATCGAACTGGCTCTGAAGGGGGAATTTATTCGGTAGAAACCAAGATCGGCCAGGAAACGGATCGCAAAAAAGATCAACCATGTCCTTGCCCGGGTCGACGAGTAGGACTCGATTGGTGAGGAGGGCGTATAAAAATGCGCTCGTCAAAGAAAGAATCCTGTTCCCCAAGCCGCTAAAAGATATCCAAACAAGATATTGACACTCCATAGAGCTGAGACTTCGGTTCGATTTGAGTTCCTCTATGGCATTGGTGTAAGAACTAGTGCCTGGTCCACACTGCCTGTGGAGAGTTTCATAACTTCGAAGTCTAGAGAGGAGATAAGACGAAGGTTTGTAGGGCGATTTTTTTCGATAGGACGAGGATTGATACCTGCTTAAGCAAGATCCTTCGTTGAAATCAGGAAGAATAAGCCCTCCGATAAGTTTATCTTCAGACGTGTCAGTGAAATGAGGAGATTCGGGCTTTGTTGAACCTAAAATGAGAAAATGGAAGAATGTAAGTCATGAATTCAGCAAATAAACACACAAGATCCAACATGAAGACATATATATGTTGTCTTGTCCCATATTCCCTGTCAATTAGATGAGTATAACACAAAAGCCATAAGGGCAGGCAAATTGGACACAATTGCGTCAAAGGATCTCCAGTCTGGTTATAAAAACATTTAAAAAATGTGGAAAACTAGGAAACTAAGATTCGTGCCAATGCATTGCAGGAGAAGTCACGAGGATATTTCTTCCTTATCAGCCTAGGCCTCACAATTCAAAGTCTCGAGGGATATGTAGACAATGGACAGAGAATACAGATATATTTTGTTAAGATTGAAATTTGAAAAATACCCAAATTGGAAGAAGCGGCATCATCTTTTGTTCTCTCGAGCACTCGAGCTTCGGAAAATCCCAGAAACCGATCAGCGGGCGCACTCCGAAGAAACACAGAAAAAACGATGAGAAACGGAAGAACAATCAGAAAAGTAGCAAAGATCTGAAACGCCTTCATTGCAGTGAACCCAGATTTCGAATGAAGAACTGTCGACGATTGGTCTTCCGCTCGATCTGAGTTCTTCAACGGCGACAACCGCCGCTTAAACATGGCCGGGTCCATCAAAACCCGTTGGTCTTACGAAGAAGCAGAGCCCATTTCTGGTCGATGGATGACCAGTTCTTCAAGAACGCAAAACAGGGATTGTAGAGAGAGAGGGAGAGAAGGGGGGGACGACGTGATTAGGACTTGCAAGAGATGTACTAGGATTTCATACGAGAATGGTGGCGACAGAGGAAACTCAAACCATAGACGTGGGGACCCATAAAACTGAACTCTTCCTGTTTTCTCGGCTACAATTCTTACAAATTTGTCATCATTAAATACATTAGCATTTATATTATTATGTCTTCTGTTTCCGGTTTGAAAAGTAGAAATCCAACCAAAATATAATAAAATAATTAAAATTTTAGCTAAATTTGTATTTAATTTTAATTATTTTGCTAATATTGATATCAATATTTATTCTGAAAATTACAATTTTATTATGTTTGAAATTTCTATTAATGTGGGAGTTAGATACGAGAAATTATCTTCTAGCATTGCCTAAATTGGGAATGTAGGTAAAATAAAAGGAGTATTTTTATGAAAAATTAATTTTTACCATTTGAGGCATTAGTTACTGCGATTTATTAAAAGAAATAATTCTCAAATGGTAAAAACTACAGTTTTAGATCGAAAAATGGTAAAACCCACCCTTTATGGCATTAGTATTTAGTAAAACTAATGTATTATTTTAAGTATTTATTGTAAAAATTGCAATTTTTTATATTTAAAATTTTCATTATCATGGGAGTTAAATACAAGTATTTATTTTTTAGCATTATAAAAATAGAAGTTTTTATTAAAGTTATTTTTTTTTTATCATTTGAGGCCTTAGTTAATGCGATTTATTTTAAAAAACCTAATGCAACAAATAGTAAAAACTATAGAATTTACAATAAATTTTGAAAATTCATACCTTAATTTTTAGGCCCGGACGTCTTGGGTGAAAATGAGATCGTTTGCGCCTCGTTAGGATAAGGAAGATTTGCCTTTTGAGCTCACCACCATGGAGACATCTAAGTGAACGAGTTTGACACAAGCTTTTGCGAGTAATTCATTTATTACTTGTCGTAGTTTGGTAGCAATTGTTTTACCTTAAAAATATCTATACTACATACAAAAAATGTAGAGGCTCTTCAGTCTTCGTATTCTTATTATTGATATTTGGAAATTACCTTGAACCCAATTAAATTCATGTTTAAAGAGATATGAAAGTTTGAAATAAGTTAAAAAAAAATCATGATAAGGGCCCTATCAATGACACTATTCGCATGTAAGTGAGATGTGACTCCTACATGTGATTGTTACCATCTATTTCGTTTTTCTGTACAGACGGTAAATTTATTTTTAATTTTAATTTTTTTATTAAAATTTATCATTTTTTATAATTATTAAATCACTTGAAATTTTTATCACATTATTTTATTGAAAAAAGATATTTTTTGTGATTTTTTAACGTTGACATGATTTATTATAATTTTTTATTGTCAAACTAAATCATATATTAAAATTAGTTATCCTAAAATTCCAAAACTCCAAGTATAAACTCTTCTAATATTTTGATTCAAAGTTCCAAATTGGTTCAGAAAAAAACAAAAAAATTCAAAATTATAAGAGTTTTTGAATAATTTATGTAATTTTAATAAAATCATACAAATACGTACAAAGAAATATTTATTTAGATTTTTTTCTTTCAAACTAATTTTTCACATGCAAAGACAATATTTAAAAACGTTCATCTTGGAATTTTTAGAATGTTTGGATGATATCCATATTTTTAATAAATTATTTTATTTTTGAAAAAAAAAATTTACAATAACTTATGTAAATTTTCAAAATTAGCGAAACTGGATAAAATGTCTTCTCGTATATAAATTTTTAATAGCATATGCTTAAGAAAATAGAAGTATCATCACTGTATTAAGTCTTATGAAATTATATAATATAAATAAATAAATAAAATTATTTAAATTGATCAATGTGAAAATTGGAGAGCTTTAACTAATGAATGTGATACAGAATGGGTAATCGCAATGTAGCTCCTTCGAAGGAACCCCTGATTTATCCTGCTAACGAATTTCTTTTGCCCCATCTGCATTGGCTGCTTCCACTGAATGACACCTCTCGTTCTTTTCCTACGAGTGAACTTGTCTGATATTAGTAGCAACACAATTGACGGGACTCATTTGTCGTTAATTTCATTATTTCAAGTTCTTTCCCATCTGATCAGCTATTTCCCGCTGTCTTTCAGGCTGTATTTTTGGCCTTTTGTTGAAATTTTAGTTCGTCTATTTTTGAACGCTTGCAGCCGTTTCTTATTTTGTGCTGTCCAGGTTTCTCCCCATTATTTGAGGATAGCGACTGCTGCAATGGAGCCTCATCCACGCATGAATGGTTTCTTAAAGTCCAAATCAGTTTCCAGCCAAGCAAATCTCAGCAGTACATTTGAAACCTGGTGACATTTTTCTCAAATCTATTAGATCGTTGTATCAATCTTGATACCTTTCGAACATGTTCTGTTTTTCTGACCCTTGTCATGAAATAGGCCGGTTTATGAGGAACAAGAAGCATGTCTCCCCAACCATTCGTTCAAACATCAAACAGCTCCTGTTTGTTCAATCTGTCAGCCATTCTAAGGCAAACAATTAAAAACAAGTCTAACCAAGATGGTAGATGATAAAAGTTATGAAGGGTAGAGTGATTGATTCAAATATAATCCAATCGCCATTTTTACGGTCTCTGAGAGTCAAACTTTCTTGCCCTGTCAAGCACAGCAGAGAATGCGTTGGAAAAAAAATCCAACAGGATTATCATCCACACCTGCAATAGGAAAGAGAGTTTTCTCATTTGCCCATCTGACCGCACCGGAATGTGAAAACTAGGTCAGACCTCCATTTTTACGCAAATCCACCACCTCCGCTGCTTCTTTTCCATGCGAATCTGTATTTCTCTCCCAGAAAGAAGCACCAGAAACAAGTTAAACTTAAAATTAGAATAGAGTAAATACGATTGAAGATGATATTTGTCCCACATCGGAAACATAGCACGGAGGAAGGAATATAATAGGGTATAAAATGAAAGGAAGATGTACCCAGCAAATTACTTACCTGGACGGGGTCAATGGGTGTTCACGAAGACTCATGGCCTAGGTTGGTGACCTTCATTGCACTGCGAAGGGGTGCCCGTCTAAGGTCTGCCCAATGAGGCAGAGCCTACGTCATAATTTGTGGTAGTGGGGGCCTGCGTTCGCGCGGCCCCTATCAATTTCAGTTCTAGACTTTGTTTCCCTTATAATTATCCAATTTATTTTTCGGCTACAATCAGAAGTGGAACCGAATCATCCTAAAATATGATTAGACGTTGATTAAAGAGATTTAGCAACGAGAAAGCCCAGTACGAATAACATTGAGTGCGGTCTGATTTTGTTTCCGAGTGTTAGTTGGTCGACCGGTTGAAGATCCGGCGGAGAATTTGATATAGGTTTTGCTAAAAACTCAGCTACAATCCTAAAATATGATTAGACGTTGATTAAAGAGATTTAGCAACGAGGAAGCCCAGTACGAATAACATTGAGTGCGGTCTGATTTTGTTTCCGAGTGTTAGTTGGTCGACCGGTTGAAGATCCGGCGGAGAATTTGATATAGGTTTTGCTAAAAACTCAGCTACTGTTCATTCGTCAATGTAAAACTAGTTCTCGGATACGCTATAAAAGATGCTTAAGTTTCTTTAATCCTTAAATCTTCAGTTTAAGTTTGATTTTGTTAGGGTAATTGCTAAGGTATTATCCTCATTGGAGAACTTCCTGTTCTTGTTTTGCTTAAGGAATACTGTTTCTGGATTATCTGGCATGGCTTCCGCATCTGTTTATTGAATGGAGAGGAACCCACAAAATATTTTAATCTCCAAAATACAAATACGATTAGATCTACTGTTGGTATTGCCAATTTCCATCGTTTTCTCCCCTTTTAGAAGGCAATAGAAGTAGGAGAAGTTTACAGAAATTTGCAGAAAACCAGAGGTTTGAGCTTCTTGCCCTTCCATTGATCTTGCTATTCAGCTCATATAGTGCTAGAGCTTTGGGTATCTGATATGTTTCTGTTTCGTTTTCGTTGGAACCTATTAGCTAGACTTGTTTCCGATGACTTGTGGATTTTGGGTTTTCTTACTTTCCAAGTTTGTGTCATATTTCCAGCAGCGTGAGAGTTGAAAAGTTGCCAGTTAACTTAAATAACAGTCATAGTGTGTTTCTATTCATCTGTTCCTCGACGTTTCGTTGGTCTCCTCTGCTAGATGGTCAAATATTAGTTTGTCAAACTTTATAAATTGTTTAGAGAGCTGGAACTTGGTGAAGCTCTGACGCTCTGCTATGTGCTCAATTTAGAAAATTTAAGACGTTCAAATTCTTAAGTCCGCGGATCCAATTGATTGTCTGGATTCACTAAGTATCGAGAATCATTTGCCAGTTTCACAGTTTCAGATGCTTTAACGATGGATTATCAGACGTACTATTGATTCGGAAGAGACCAAGATCATAAAATTCAAGTTTTCTGTAAACATTTTTGAGGTTTCCTATTTTTTTTTTTCCTTTTGTTGCAGTGTGACAATCTCAGGGTCCCCATTTACTGAGGGAAAATGCTTGTTTCTGCTCTCTTAACATCTGTGGGAATGAATTCTGGGTTGTGTGTTTTGTACTTCTTTTTATATTCTGTGCTGAGGAAACAACCGACCAACTATGATGTTTGAAGGAAAGTCCAAGGAGAGGAACCATTTCAATCTAGAGAGATTGATACCTTCTCCAGGCTGGGTTAGAAAAGCATGGATGATTTCTGACGAAGAGCTTTTATTGTTCTCGGGATTGGATGCTGTCATTTACATGCGGATTATTACCTTCTGGTAAACTCTCTCTCTTTCTAATGAGACCAAATCCTCTTCAATTGATTAAGTTTTTATTTTTCAATCATGATTTCTGCATCTTGAAACTATTTGTATTGCTGGGGTTATTGGAATCTTTGTTCTCCTTCAGGTGAACTGCTCCGGCGATGGCTCGAGGACATTAAATTCGTTGATTTCTCAAATAATTCTTTGGATGTGTTTACCATTTCAAATGTAAACAATGGATCAAAATGGTAAGTTTTTCCATAAAATTCGGCAATCGAATATGCATCAAAAGCTGCTTTACTTGAATAAAAACCATTTTATCTTATTATTAATTTCTCCTGGTTTTTTGATTTGCAGGTTATGTTTTCACTTTTGTGCTGTTTATCTCGTCACTATATTTGTCTGCTGCCTCCTTTAATATGTAAGTCGATTTTGAGAGGTACAAAGAAAGAAAAACACTTAATTTCTGTTCAAATGCTCTTAGGGCCAATTGATTTGATGTTCCCTGGTTTGAATGTTGGTGGATGGTCCCATAGCAAGATGACTTTAGATTTTCAAGATATGTGCAATTTTGATTATACAGGAGTATAGATATATTTCGGCAAAAAGAGTAGACTATTTTTATTCGTAAAAACCTCAGCCTCATCAATTTACCATTTTAGAACGCGGAATCCCCACCTCACCCAGGCGAAGTGTCAGTGAAAATGTAGCGAGTTTTTTCTCCCAAATATTACCCTTTGGCTTATCTGTCACACGTGGTTGTGCATAGAACTAACAAACTTAGGAACCTTATGGTAACCCCTATGATCTTTAGCACCCTTCAATTCGAATTTTGTTCTTCATTTGTTCCGAAAAACCAGACAACTCGTTTCTTGGAGAATATTTATCTGTTCTTTTTGCTAGAATGATGCAAAGACATTGTATACAAGGCTGGTTCGCTTACAATCAGACTCTGGTGAGGAAGAAAACAAGTACACAAGTTGTTGCGGACTGTTTAAAAAGAAGGCTAATTCTGGATCATTATGAGAAGCGGTTGGAAGGCATAGAGCAGAACCTTAGAATGGGGCAGTCAGAACTCATATTGGCAGGAGAAGTATGCCTTGATTTATTATCTTCTTTTCATAATATACTCATTTTCGTGCATGAATTTTGTCATAAGTACGAATTTTTTCTGCTAACTTTCTACACAAAGGAGAAAAAATCGATCATTGAAGCGAAGAGTTGAAAAATACTTAAATGTGTCCGGTGAAAAGTGACAAAACTATATAATTCTAGATTTACCTTTTAGCATACTCTCTTAATATACTTTCACATAAATCTTAGTATCCTTGTGTTTTCACTTTATTTATTTTACTTAATTGTTGTCGTTCGATTCTCAACATTATGCTATTATGCTATATTCGTACAAGTTTTTCTGCTATAATAATTTGGTCGTTGCTTGAATATGCATGATTCCAGCACTTTCGGGGATGCCTGCCGAGTCTTATCCTGCAGTTGTTTCTAAATATGGTGCCTCCTATAATGGAGTTCCTCTCCTCCATCCAAGGCTATATTTCTCACAGTCAAATAGAAAAGAGTGCTTGCGACAAAGTGCTGTGGTTTACAATCTGGAACGTGTTTTTCGCAACAGTAATCTCGGGTTCCATTTTAACTCAGATTTCCATCTTCCTCGAGCCTTGTCTCCGTTCCGGCCCAGGTGAGAGCTTCATTTCTTTGTTTCCAAAATACATAATGATGCCACCTTCGCTGCTTGGCTTCATATGTTTGATCGTCTTTGCAGGCATTGTTTTTCATTGCATATGTTTTGACATCGAATGGGCGAGCACGTCTTCGGAGCTTTTCCAAATGGTACAGCTTATTTGGAGTCTTATTACAAAGCCTTGACCTTGCGATCAAAAGTCATCCGACAAGCATGTGGTTCCATCAATTCCTTACCACCGAGACATTGCCAGGCTTCTTTTTTTCGCCCTTCCCGGGATAACATATTTCTAACTAGCTCCACTCATTCTTCCCTTCCTTCTAATTTATTATTGCCTCAGTTACATCATTTACCGTAACCAGGTTCGTTATCTCCTTCGTTAATAAACAAATATAGAAGTTTGATATATTATTGTTTGATCTAATCGATTGCATTACAAATATAACTTGCAGTTCATAAACGTTTACGCGCCAAAATGTGAAAAGGTGGGGAAGTTCTGGCCGATCGTACACAACTCGATGATATTTTCGTTGGTACTTATGCATGCGATTGCAATAGGAATATTCACGCTGAAGAAGCTCTCCATTGCATCTTAGCTAACATTTCCTCTTCCCATTCTGACCCTTCTTTTCAACGTTTACTGTCGAAAGCGCTTCCTTCCCAACTTCGTCGCCTACTCGGTGGAGGTGAGTTTTCTTTCATCTTCCATTTTTGTTCGTTCGGTGTTTGAAAATCGTACATGGCATGCCGGACGTTTGTTTTTCCAGTGTGCTGAGTTTGATAAAGGACAGGGAAGATGAAAACAGTGACGCCATGGCTGAGTTTTACCAGATCTTGGCAACTGCATATCAGTATCCAGCTTTGATGCCCATTCATTGCTCTTCAAATCATGACTCTGTTAATACTCCTTTACTATCTTCTGCTGAAGGATGAGGTTTGAAATTCTTTTTTTTTTTTTGAAGTGTCGTCATAACACTCAGTTTCTCGAGTATATTAAAATCCACGCATAGACATTTTTGGGACATAAACGACCACTTTACTGTCATTTTTTTGTCGACCAAGACTGATTCTTTTTGGATGCAGAGATTCAAAGGTTTTTAATTTCAAGTTGTTTCTGGTAAAGCCTTCCGATCAAGTGTTTTCTTGAAAAGATCGAATTTCTGTTCTCACGTTCTTTGAGCTGAGAGCGCACCTTACTAATGTTTTTCGATGGCGATGACTAAATCAACTGTAGCATCTTGTGGATTATTATGCACTACCTGTTACAAAAAAAACACAAATACTATTGAATTTGTCTTTGATGAACATTGCCGCTCATTATTTGTTATAGTCGTCCTAGTCGTATATTCTAATCTTATTTAAGATTAGAATACACAATAATACGTAATAATTGTTCAATTCATTAATATATATGAATTTAAGATTAGAATGCAGATACAATAATCAGTTTGAGCACCAGGGTAAAGAAGGTTTTAAACTTCAATCTAGAAGTATCATTTTGACGAAGGAAGCATGAAAATATGAGTAGGATGAGCCCAACTTCAGGCAGGCATAATCCTTTCCAGTATTCCCACAGTATGCTTAAGAACTGGACAAAAGAAATCAAACTATGAAAATTGATTTTTGGGTTGTTTTGGAGTATTTTCCACCAAACTAATCCAATCAAAACTTAATCTTGTGCCTCAAATTTGACCCAACAAACAAAAACTACAATAATGACAAACTTCAATCCAAAGCAGATCCTAATATGCTGTTAAGAATATCATACGAAGATTTTTCGTTGGTTTTAATGTAATTATTTGATTTGGTTTGGTTCTATTTGCATATTTCATAAACAGAACGAAACCAACTAATTGATTTTCACAACTTTTATATAATCAAACTAGTCAAGCTAGTTAAATTCCTCGACATTTCCCAAGGAAAGTGGATATAAGAGCTCTTGTACCTGGTTCAAGCGACAGGCTTTGTCTCTGCACTCAAATTGTTCTCTCATTCTCTTTATCTAGCCAAGTTTTGCAGCACTGGTCTTGATTTAACCTTAAAACAGTAATGAAACACAGATCCAGATGAACAATATTCTGCTAGAGAATTTGAACATATAGCAAAAAATAAAATGGAAGAACAAAGATCGTAGAATATTATTACAGAAACGCATCTACTCATAAACATTTCTTGTTTGATAGTATAATTCCACACAAGTATGAGGAAAAGACAACAAATGATCTCGTGTAAAGCACTATTCCAGAATCTGTGATTATCACAAAATATTGTCTTTAAAAAAATGAATGAATCCCCTCAGGATTGTATCTAATTACTAAATCTGTCACACAATCTACATCTAATGAATCGACAAAGAAGAAATTCAATGAACTATGAAAGAGAAAAAAACCATTTGAGGCTGTTGCTGCCTCATCTTTCTGTTTTTCGAAGGCACCATGTTATTTGTCCTCCATACACTACATCATAAGAAAATCCTGTCCAACATAGCTGTGAATTCATTTATGTCACATCATTTGGCTCAGTTGGAATTTCAATTCTTTGTAAAATTGGGAGGCATTCATCCTGCTGGTTTTCAATACTTGAAGATCTGCAACTGAAGTAAAAAACTGTGTTCATCATCGAATCAATAAGCACCACAAAAGAATACATAACCACCAAAAGAGGACCCTCCCATATCCGAGAAGACCCATCTCCATAGCTCAGTGTCTTCACTCTGTGCTCAAATAATCCTTCCACAAATGCCATTCCAATGGTGGATCCAAGAAATATCGTAAGAGCCACCTGTGTCTGACCCTTGATCAAAACACTGGATCGAAGCAAAGCTCCCGGACCTGAAATATCCTCCAGTACCGAAATGACAAAGGCAGTGTTACAAATAATAACAGCGTTGGCAAATATAACAGAGAAAACGAGACCAGCCATTATCGCAGCATAAACAATTATGTACGACGATAATCCAAATACGTATACTGTGCTGCAGAGAGCGAAAAGAAGTACCAAGAATGAGGCGAGGCAAGCGATAATTGCTCCACAAGCCCACAGATACGTCAAAACTAGCCGCTTCCATATATTTAAAATCATGTAATAAAACTCGTAAAATTCAAATTTCCTTCCGGAGTAAGTACAGTCCACGGTGTAGACAATAGCAGCTTTTGATAACAAAGACAGTGTTATGAATAGGGGAAAGCACATAACGAATGAAAGGAATGTCTCCTCAAATCTTTGGCAAAAATGTTTGATGAAAGGATTCAATGGAAGTCCGCTGGATTTCAGTACCAGTAATATTCTTATACTCAGTTTGTGCACTATTGATTGATTGAGTAACACATTGGACAAGAAAATCGCCGAAACTGGGCAAATAAGCAACGCAGCAATCGAGACAAATGCCGACGAATTGAACCGTAGAACGCGAACAGTTTCTCTCAAGATCTCCAGCGCATTCATCGACTGCAGCTGGTAGTCAGACTCAATAGAAAAATTCGAAGTCTCAAGCTCTGCATCTGGTGAATAAATCCCTTCAACTCCTCCTTTCATAGCGTGATCTCCTCTGATTCGGGGAGAATGCACATTAGAAAGTTCCATCCTCAAATTCTCAACAAATCGCCAAAAGAACAGAAAATTATCAATAATGCCGAGATATTCCACGAAAAATCAACGTCGACGGAAATGCGCAGGGATCAGATTCGCGGAGGCGAGAAAAGCGCGTTCGTCACAGAACCCGCACGACGGCAGAGCTACAGAGGGAGGAGTCCGCAGCGATGATTATGGCAGAGAGATGCAATAAAAAGGGGGTAAAAGGGAGGTGGAAAGCCAGTTGTCGGCCGTGGCTATGGCGGAAATGTATGACGAGCAGAGGCAGAGACTTGGTGGGGATCCGTAGGAATTCGGACACACCACCGTCACCATGGTCTTTCCTCGACAGAGGAGGCACTCCTTCTTTTAATATTTTCTTTTTAGACCTTTGAACTGTAGAAATAGTAGATATGGTCATAGATTTGAGATTACATGAACCGGCCACCTGCACGTTTGGTTCAATTCGAGCCAGTGGTCCACAGCTTGGGATGTCAAAATCATAAAAATCAAACTGAACCGTGAGTACCACAGATCAAAACTTATTTAAACTTCAGACCGAAAATCGAAATTGGCTCTAATCACAAAGTTCCACTCTGTTGTACGAAAGTGCTTATACATATTGTTTTCTATAATGTTCATCTTACAAGCATGATATGAAAAAGTTGTGATGATACAGAGCACTCGGTGCGGAGAAATCATTCATGGACAAAAGACGGCAATATTAGTGGAGTTTTAATTTTTTTCAATTTTATTGGTAAAATGTTCGTTCGCACTTTTATCTTCTTTGATCAAAGAGGCTAAGTGATGCTTACTTTTGTGTGCATATATATTAATCTTGATTTGCATCTACCTAGTCCACGTGTTGTGAACTCATAGCAAATTGATCCAACTTATGAACAATAGTTTACTTTCAAGTCTCGTCGATTTGGGTTAGTTTTTTCAATTATTTTTGCACTTAATAAAATTGAACATCAGACCAGATTGATTCTTGAAAAATAAGATCGTAAATTTTGGCTATACTCATTTTAATATGGTAAATGATTTTTCAAAACTCAAAAGTGAAAGACGAACCACAAATTTTCAATTTGATATGGTTTACCAAGTTCAAGAAGATCTTCATCGTAACCTTTTATTGATTGAAGGTCAATTGTTAAGAGTTTTGATGATAGCAGCATGCTTGTCCGTGACGTGCAGACGATGACATCAACACCTGATCAAATCAGAGTTTTTTCTTGTCTTTTTCAAGCCTCATGAGTTTTTCCAGCCATTTTCTCATAATTTGAAGTTTTTCTTCATTTTTTATCCTAATTTAAACCTCATGTTGCCATGAGAGATTTTTCAAAAATACTTCGCGCACTGAAATTTTTTAATAGTTAAGCTTAGATTATTGAAAAATTGACAAATTAAATCCTAGTGGTCGGGTGACGATCTCGTAGGAAGGGTTTCAATGGAAATCACGTGTATCATAAAATTACGACCACAAAAGATTAATAAGTTAAAATGTGCATGAGAAAAATGAACTTCATTGAATACAGATTTAACATTGCCAGTCGAAATTCATTATAATTGACAGATACAAACTATGACCATATACGCCAAACTTTAAACGTTACAATCAATATCTTGAACTACATTATAATTTTAAAGTACACCATAACATTATGATGGTATTAATTTTAGCATCTTTGTCAATTTGGTTACTACCTTTTATTAATTAATGATAATGAAAAGCTTATATAATTACAATTAGATGAAATCACTAATCTTTCAAAAACTCAATTTTAAAATAAATATTCTAAATAATTATTATAATTTATTTTGACTCTACAAATAAATTTAATGCGTCACATAATTTAATAAATTGTAAAATTCATTGAACATCTTCTACCTTTAAGGGTTTTCACCTCATACATCGACTGAATTTTTTCTCACCCGACGTTCTAAACATTTGATAATTTGTATTTGAAATATCTACTGAATTTTTCAATCACTCAACATTTTGCTGAAAGTCATAGAAGAACAATATTATTTCTCAATTTTGTCATAAATAATTTATAACAAGTTTTCTCTAGTATAAACATTGGAAATGTTGGTTTTAAAAAGTTTTTTAAAGCAATCAATTATTTTTTATGATAACTATGTTAATTATGTGTAAAAGATAAAATTGAATTCTAGCAAGTGCTGCAGTTTTAAAGAAAACTTATGTCGACCGAACTGCTCAATATGTCGACCGAACAGATAACAGAAGGGTCGAAGAAGCAACTTATGTCGACAGGTAAGAAGTTCTGTCGACCGCTCAAAGCCCAGAGAAGAATCATATGTCGACCGCTTAACAAGTATGTCGACCGGACGCAACTTATGTTTACCGCTTAACAAGTATGTCGACCGGCTGAAAACAATTAAAGTTCAAGGCATTTGATCGTATGTCGACCAGACGCAACTTATGTCGACTGCTTAAAGCCCAGAGAAGAATCATATGTCGATCGTCTATCAAGTATGTCGACCGGATGAAGGCAATTAAAGATCAAGACATTGGATCGTATGTCGACCGTATAAAACTTATGTCGACCGCATGGAATCCAGAGACAATTGTATGTCGACCGTTGAGAACATATGTCGACCGTTCAAGTTTCCAGCAGAAGAAGAAATCTGAAGTTATGTCGACAGTTAAAGAACTTATGTCGACCGTCCAAATAACAAAGAGTTTTCCATGTCGACCACCAAGAGTAGATGTCGACCGAAGAACTTCGAGATACCGAAGTTATGTCGACAGTTGAAGAACTTATGTCGACCGTCTAAATTCCAGACAGTTTTTTATGTCGACCGCCAAGAGTATATGTCGACCGAAGAACTACAAAGATACTGAAGTTATGTCGACAACTACAATGACATGTCGACCGGTCAAGACCAACGACAGGAAAATTCTTTAACGGCTACTTTCTTATGAGTCTTAACGGCTATCTCTATGTCGACAGCCCTTGAGGATATGTCGACAGCTCCGAAGTCTGACAGACGGAAATCTATAAATTAGAGATGAAAAGCCAAAAGTAAAAGCCGATTTTCGAGAGAGAAAAGCACGTCCAAACTCTGCCAAAATTTCTAGTTAGCTTTTCTCTTACTCTCTCCTCATTGTAAATTGTATAAGATCATTCTCATTGTGATCAAGAGAGTAGTCTTTCAAATCATTCTCGAAAAACTTCAAGTTATTAGTTGTGAGCAAGTGTAAAGGGGTGACGCCTCTCAGAAAGAAGAGTCATTTGTAAGGTTTGATTGACACCC
>QAOC01011977.1:2022-35255 GCA_003255005.1 Begonia fuchsioides | reverse complement strand
TTTTCATCCAATATGGCCTCATCAAATTTCTTAGGCTCCACTTGAGAAATAAAAGCTACATTAGCACACAAGTTTCTAAGGGAGGCTCTAGTTTTGACGCCCAAGTTAGGATCACCTACAATGTCCTCTAAGGGATGGCTTTTGGAATATCTCCATTCTTTAGGTAAGCCATCATTGACAATGTTACTTGGCTCTAATCCTAGAGAGCTTGGAGGACTTTCCGAAGGGATGACATCTAAAGAACTTTTCTCATTGTCATCTAGACTCAATGATTTCATCTCTCTTTCCAAATCATCACTAGGTTCTAAGTGCTCTAAAGGTGGAGAGGACTCATCAAAGTAACGTGCATAGATTCCTCAACAACTAGGGTCCTCTTGTTGAATACTCTATAAGCCTTGCTAGTGAGAGAATATCCTAGAAAGATACCAAAATCGGTCTTAGAATCGAATTTTCCTAAATATTCCTTAGTGTTTAGAATGAAACACTTGCAACCAAATGCTCAAAAATACTTAACACTAGGAGTTCTACCGGACCATAGTTCATAAAGTTAGCACGCCGTCGCGACGACTTCCACCCAAAAATACTTGGGAAGAGAGTTTTCATTGAGCATTGTCCTAGCAAGCTCTTGAAGTGATCTATTCTTTCTCTCAACAAATCCATTTTGTTGAGGAGTCCTAGGAGAGGAGAAATTATGATTGATCTCATTCTTAAGACATAGGAGCTCAAATTTCTCATTTTCAAATTCTCCTCCATGATCACTACGGATAGCTACAATGGAGAGACCTTTTTCATTTTGAACTTTCTTCCTAAAGGAAGAGAAAATCTCAAAAGACTCATCATTAGATCTAAGAAAGTATACCCAAGTAAATCTTGAGAAATCATCAACAATTACAAGGGCATAATGCTTGCCACCTAGGCTAGCTACTTTAGAAGGGCCGAATAGATCTAAGTGAAGAAGCTGAAGATGTTTAGAGGAAGACACAACAAGTTTTGGGGAAAAAGAACTCTTTGTTTGCTTCCCCATTTGACATGCATCACATAATTTGTTCTTCTCAAGGGATAATTTTGGAAGACCACTAATTAGATTTTTCTTTGAGATCCTAGCTAAGGTATCCATGCTAACATGGCCTAATCTCCTATGCCATGCCCAACTATCTAGAGAGGATGTTGCACTAAAGCATTTTTCATCAAAGCATTCAACATTATCCAAATCAATTGTATAAACATTATCAGATCGATAGCCAATGAATAAGATTTTACCACTTGAGCTATCTTCTATTAAGCAGGATTTGGATTAAAAAATTACCCTATATCCCTTATCACAAAGTTGACTAATGCTCAATAAATTATACTTTAAACCATCAACTAAAAGGGCATATTCTATAATAGAGGAAGAGGGATTACCGATATTGCCAATACCAATTATCTTCTCCTTTTGATTTCCTCCAAAAGTGACATTCCCCTTCTTTTGCTTGATGGAAGTAAATCTTGAAGGGTCTCCCGTCATATGCCTCGAACATCCACTATCGAGGTACCAAAGATTCTTTGCAATGGAGCCTTCCACCTACACAAGGAGAAATTAGGTGTTCTTTTTAGGTACCAAAACCATTTTGGGTCCTAGAGGATTAGCACTGGTTCCTTTGGAAACTCATTTCTCAACAACCTTTGATTTTCTAATTTTCGAGTTCACAGGACAAGTAAAAGCTTGGTGTCCTATTCTATTGCATTTGTTGCAAACACTAGGTTTCACAAAGAAGTTCTTATAGTTCTTTTTCTTAGCATGTGATTCATAACCTATGCCGGCCTCATTAAATGTCACCCTTTGACTTCCTAGGAGCATGTTCAAGTTCTTACTACCGTAAGTGAACTTGAGAACTATATCATTCAAGTCAAGTTTCTTTTTCTTTAAAGTTTCCAACTCATCATGCACAACGGTTCTACAACTATCATGTGTCTTAACTAGTGCAACATGCTCCTTTTTCAATTTCTTATACTTAGATTTCAAGATATTGAAATCGTTAAATAAGTCATTGAAAGCATAAGCTATCTCCTCGTCTTCGGATGAGGAGCTTGATGAATCACTGTCATCCCAAGTTGGTTTCATGGCTTTCTTCTTGTAAGCCTTGGGATGCTTCTTTATTTTTGGACAATCAGACTTTTAGTGTCCCGATTTCTCACACTCATAGGATTTGACTTCTTTTTCCTCTTCCTTAGGATGCTTTTCTTTTCTTGGGAACTCCTTTCCTTTCATCCTTTTTCTTTGAAGGAACCTTTTGAATTTCCTTGTAATGCGGGCGACATCTTCATCATCCTCTTCACTTTCGTTTTTGGTTTTCTCTTGTTTGCTAGATGATGCCCTGAGAGCGATGTCTTTTCTCTTAGATGGTTCCTTCTCCTTAATTGCCTCCTTCTCATTAGCTTTCATCGTGATCTCATGAGTCATTAGAAATCCGATGAGTTCCTCAACTTTCAAAGTCTTGAGGTCTTTAGCCTCTTGGATGGCGGTTACTTTTGTTTGCCATGCTCTTGGAAGAACTCGAAAAATTTTCCTAACACATTCTTCGTCTGTATAAACTTTACCAAGCACTTTTAACCCATTAGTAATGTTAGTAAACCTTGTAAACATGGAACTAACCAATTCATCACTTTGCATCGAAAACAATTCATATTCATGCACAAGCATACTTAATTTGTTTTCTTTTACTTGGTTAGTCCCTTCATGGGTTACTTCG
Source organism: Begonia fuchsioides (assembly GCA_003255005.1). NCBI lineage: Eukaryota > Viridiplantae > Streptophyta > Magnoliopsida > Cucurbitales > Begoniaceae > Begonia > Begonia fuchsioides. The sequence goes on along the minus strand of QAOC01011977.1, from coordinate 32,523 downwards.
AGTAATCGCCAAATTTCTCGAGCATTATCACAACCTTATACTCTATTGAATTCATTACCATTTAAGGCAAAGTACAGAGTGTTCATTGCTTTGACATTTAGACTTAATTTCCTTAAGTCATTCTCATCATATTCATTACTCGGTTTAGCTATATTAATGTCATTCTCAGTTTTGATTGACATGTATGGACCATTTTCAATTATATTCCATACGCTATAGTCCATAGCTTGGACAAAGATTCTCATCCTAGTTTTCCAATACACATAGTTATTTTCATCAAATAGTAGAGGTCTAGTAATAGATTGACCCTCTGTATGTGAGTTGTTCATATTAAAAGGCATAATTCAATTTACCCAAAAACAACAGCAAATATAGGTTAATCAATTTAAATACCTGCTCTGATACCAATTGAAGGATCGAGATTAACCTAAGTGGGGGGGAAGAGAGGTGAATTAGGTTAACTAAACTTTTTCGTAAGTTCGAGAATTTAACGATTATCTCTTCTTGATTTAGTTATCAATTCAATATGTAAGCACAATCAACAATTATAAAAGTTGAGAGAGAGAGAAATTAACACAAGTTTAGTAACGCGGTTCGGCCATCCTTGCCTACGTCCGTGCTTCAAGGTACCTCCTTGAAGATCTTTCCCGCTCAAACCTTGAGCTTCACTACAATTGACTTACGGGTGTCAACCAAACCTTTGACTCTTTTTTTGAAGGAGCATCACCCCTTTTACAATGATTGTTTAGAGAGAACTATTACAATTTGTACGGTTATAAAAACCGACTCACTCAATCTCAAGAATGATAAACAAGTTTAGTAGTAGGATTTGAGAGAGTAAAAAGTTTGAGAATAAATTTGGCAGCACTTCGGCGTAGTTTGCTCTCGTAAAAAATCTTCTTCTCAAAATGAGCTTGCTTTATCTATTTATAGTTTGCTGCTGATCTGCCGAATCGGGTCGACACATTTTCTGTTGGGGTCGACACAAGCACTAGCCGGTAGACACATAAAAAATATAGCCGTTGAGAATTTTTTGTCTGTTTGGTGCTGATCGGTCGACATAACTTTTTGTTGCGGTCGACATAAATTCTTCTCTGGAATCTTTGGGGTCGACACAACCTTTTTTGTGCGGTTGACATAACTCTGAAGAATCTTTCTCTTAGAAACTCTGGGGTCGACACATGTAGGTTGGGGTCGACATAATATAAACGATGGAGTCGACATGTAAAGTGCAGGCTCAGCTTTGAGGGGTCGACACATAAAATATGGTAAGGTCGACACAATGTCTTTTCTAGGGTCGACACAGACAGCTTGGATGGGTCGACACAGACAGTTTGGATGGGTCGACACATTTGCAAGCTGCACTACATTTTTTGGTCGACACAAGTTATATAGGTGGGTCGACTCAATCTGGAAGACTCGGCCTCTGTTTTGATTAGGGGTCGACACAAGTTATATAGGTGGGTCGACACAATCTGGAAGTCTCCGCCTCTTTTTTGATTAGGGGTCGACACAAAGCACTAAGGGTCGACACTAATTATGAAAGACTAAGCTTCTGAATTTTACAAGGGTCGACACAAGACGCTGTGGGTCGACACAAACACTGCATATATTTGAAATTTCTGCAGCACTTAAATAAATTGTTAGACTTTAATTGTACCTTTCAAAGAGGGCATCTCTCATGAATGATTAAGTATAATTTAAGCATTGTAAAGTAGTTTATTTTATCTTTCATGCTTATTTTACATGGACATAAAAAAAAACAATTGATTGCTCTAAAAACACTTTTAAAGCCAACAGTTAGTACATTCAACTTTAAAATAAAAAAAGAAACCTAAATTCTAGCAATTTGTTAGCAGCTAACTAACATCACATAGAGGAAAATAAACTCCCTCAACGTGGAGAGAGAGAGTTGGCTGCCAATAAAAAAGTAGAAACCCATAAAACCCATAAGAAACCCACAAGACCCATAAGAAACTCATGTCATACCCATGTCATTCCAATTAGACATGAAGTGAGCTAATACTAAAAATAAATTTTGTAAATGAAATAGCATTGCATGGGTCATGCAATGTTAGAAACCAGGTGCACTTCTTCTCCTTGATCCATCCATGAAATAAGATGTTTGGGCTGCTCTTGATCATTAGAAGAAGGCTCCATGAATGATATTCCATTAGATAGAATCCCTGCAAAATGAACAAACAAATTAGGAAATCTTTTCGCTCAACTCCGGGTGATGGCTCCTTGAGGCAACGTATCCCGTGGCATGTCATGATGCCCGTGTTTTTGAGGATTTGATCTCAAATCAAGTGGCAAAACTTACTCATTAGCCTCTCATTCGTCCCCACAATAAGGAGATAGGTCTTGAACATTGAAGGTAGCTGACACTCCATAATCTTCGGGTAATTGAAGCTTGTAAGCATTTTGATTTACTTTCTCCAAAATTTTAAAAGGACCGTCAACTTTAGGTGCAAGTTTAGAATCCCTTTGCTTAGGAAATCTTTCTTTTCGAAGGTGCAACCAAACCAAGTCTCCATACACTACCTCGAATGGAGTCTGTTGAGTAGTACTAGAANAATCAAAACCAAAGAAGTTAATAGATAATTTGGTTAAAAGAACACACCTTCTTGATAGTGCGTCGGCCACCACGTTGCATTCACCCTTCTTGTACTTTATAATGTAAGGGTATCTTTCAAGAAATTCCACCAATTTGGCATGTCTTTGATTCAGCTTGCCTTGGCTTTTAATATGCTTAAGAGTTTAATGATCGGTGTGAATAATAAACTCCTTAGATAATAGATAATGTTATCATACCTCCAAAGCTCTAATAACTGCATAAAACTCCTTATCATACGTAGAATAGTTGAGGGATGCATCCTTGATCTTTTCACTGAAATAAGCAATTGATCCCCCCTCTTGCAATAAAACAGCTCCAATCCCAAGCTTGGATGCATCACATTCTACTTCAAAAACTTTGTTCAAATCGGGTAGCTTTAGAATAGGTGCTTCACAAAGCTTGAGTTTGATCAACTCAAAGCTTCCTTGACAGCTGGGAGTCCATTCAAATTCCTTTCCCTTCTTGGTACAATCAGTTAAAGGAGCAACAATCGAGCTAAAAATTTTAATAAATCTTCGATAAAAGGAAGCAAGGCCATGAAAGCTTCTAACCTCCGAAACATTCTTGGGAGTAGGCCAGGCTTTGGCTTCAATCTTGGAATCATCTACCTCAATTTCATCCTTAGAGATGATGAAACCTAAAAAATAGACTCTTTTTTGCACAAAAGCACATTTCACCAAATTACTAAATAGTTTAGTGGCCCGGAGTGTTTCAAACAACATTCTAAGATGCTTAAGATGAGTATCCAAGTCTGCACTATACACCAAAATATCATCAAAGTATACCACAATAAATTTTCCCAAGAAATCCTTAAGCACAAAATGCATTAATCTCATAAATGTGCTAGGAGCAAACCGAAAAGCATCACTAACCATTCAAAGAGGGTGTACTTGGTCTTGAATGTAGTTTTCCATTCGTCTTCCTCCTTCATTCTTATTTGATGATCACTTTTCAAGTCCACCTTAGAGAAGCAAGATGCCCCACTAAGTTCATCCAATAAGTCTTCAAGTGGTGGAATATGATATCTATACTTGATAGTGATTTGATTAATGGCCCGACTATCCACACACATTCGGAAACTTTCATCTTTCTTGGGCACTAAGAGAGCGGAAAGTTTCCACAAGAGCTTAATGATTCTGGAATATAACCCTTAGTAAGAGGTTCTTGTATTTGCCTTTGAAGCTCTTTAGTCTCCTCGGGATTCAGTTAATAAGAAGGCCGATTGAGTAATACTACACCCGGTTGTAGGTCAATTTGATGCTCAATGCCTCGGAAGGGTGGTAACCGTTGGGGTAACTCTTCTGGAAATACATCTTAATAATCTTCAAGCAAGGTCACAACCTCCTTAGGAATTTCACCTATTTCATCAAGCCTATCACGGACATCAACAAAATAATAGGTCCACCCTCTCGAATTGACCTTATCAATTCTTTCTTAGATAATAGAAAGTTAGATTTAGACATACCTTTCTTTCTAGCCGTTTCATCCTTAGCAACTTGTTCTGGTTCAAGTGGGGCTAATTGGATGCCCTTTTCTCCAAACTTAAAGGAATAATTTTTTATTTAGCTTTCCTACACTCAATACATTTATTATAAATTACTTGCATATCATGTCTCATTTTGGATACTAAAAGTACTCCTATAAAATATTTAAGGTGTTTCTCACTCCAAAATGTCTCATTAATCCTCCTGCATGAGTTTCTATAACAAATAATTCTCTAATTGAACAATTAGGAACACAAACCTTATTCTTTTTAAACAGAAAACCATCAAGTTTATAATAATCTAAATAGGCAATCTTTTCACGCAATTTTCAAATTTCACAAAAATCTAAATGTAGTTCATATTATTATTTAATTAACTTAAATCCACGTAATTTAAATTGTAAGGAAGTTCAAAGTACCTACCTTCAAGATAATGCAGCGACAATAATATTTTCCTTATCTTTCTTGTACTTCATCTATGTAATTTTTTATATAGAAAGGTTTCAATGAACTTCATCTACTTTGCATGTGTTTTGTCTAATTTTCCTTGGGACTTCAAATGCCTCAAACTTTCATGCTCATAATGAAAAAGAATTGTTTTAGCTATAGATAATGTTGTCATGTTTGTAGAGTCCTTACTAAGACATACAACTTCTTGTCATATGTTGGATAATTTAAAATAGTTCTATCAAGATTTTCATTAAAGTAAGCAATTGGCACGAAATCCTGCATCAAAACACAACATATACCTTTTCCGGACGCATCACATTCAATTTCAAATACTTTATCAAAAGTAGGTAACACAAGTAATGTGCACTAGCAAGTTTATCTTTTAGAAGATTGAAAGCCTCTCTCCATGTACTAAAATATCAAACAAACCTTCTATAAAAACTTGTCAATCAATGGAAACTATCAACATTACACGCATTCTTCGGTCTTGGCCAATCTTGAATAGGCTTGTCCTTCTCTCGCTCCATCAAATTTCCTTTTGATCCAACAAAAAAACCAAGAAAAACTATCGAATCCTGGCAAAAAGTGCGCTTCTTCAAGTTAGCATACAGTTGATTTTCTCGTAAACCAATAAATAGAAAATTTAATTGTTTGACATGTGCATCTAAGTTTTTGCTATAGATCAATATATCATCAAAATATACAACAATTTTTTGATAAAAGCTCCTAGTACATGAATCATTGATCTCATAAAAAAAAATACTTGGTGAATTAGATAATCCAAACGACAACACTAACTACTCATAAAGACTATACCTTAATTTAAAAGTGGTTTTCCATTCATCTCTCTTTGGTAATATACATTCTTTCAATCTATTTTTTAAAACTTAAACCATACAATTTTCTCTTGATACGCACTAGCTTCCCACGGTTTAAGTGGCTTGACAATGTTTTACCATCTTAAAGAACGGTGATATAATTCTTGAAATGATTGTGATTGACTTTCGGATCAAATTGCCATGGCATACGAATAAAATATCTGTTTCTTGCTACTAACCAATTCACATAGAACCTCATCATGATATTTACCAACAAAAAGAGCAATGTTAACTCGTTAAGTAACTTTGACTTCACTGTAATCGTTAAATGATTGTCGGGCTTTGGATGCTTCTCGGTTTTCAAAACCAACACACATATTCACATTGTCTTACAAAAAATAGTGAGATGAACCACATCATCGGTCCAAATAATTAACATCAACAAGCTTTCATTATAAATATACTACATCCACGCTGCTTCTAAGAACAAATAACAAAGTCATGGCTGTCAACTTTGTCACTTGCATTACAAAGATAAACTAGTGAGCCTAATGCTCACTAAGTAGTGTGTAGTGGCATTCATACAAAATATTATAAGTAGGCAACTATGTAAAAACAATGAGTTTTCTATTTCGTTTCATTTATTTTATTGAGTTACACAAGAGGATCATTGGGGAAGTAGGCCCACATCTTTGGTCCTCTTCATCTGAGAATAGCCAAGCTCAAGTCACATCCTAAAACGACTTATTACGTAAATTATTTATTTAATTTATTCTTTCTATAAATTGGGCCCCTTGAGGTGACCTAACTCGAAATCCACCTCTAACAATCTATTACGTGGTATATGAGAACTTATGCATGAATATTCAATTTTCTTTTTTAACATGATGCATGGGCGATTCTAAGAATGCGTGAGCATTCTAATAAGCACTAAAACACATGAAATAGATCAAACAACATTAAAAGATAAATAATTCAAAAAGTTCACAATATTTTCAATGATACATAATCACCAAGTATCTTTGCAATGAAGTCCCATTCAATGGCCAAATACATGCAAAACTAATTTACCTTGTGTTCTTTGACTATCCACAGCAATATTTGATTAGCAATGAATAACACTTGACAACCTATGGTCTTAAAAAAACATAAAATTCCAAAACTACCCTGTTTTATCAACTTCAAATCTTATGACTTAAACTAATTTTGATTAATTACTTAGATTCCAAAGCTAGCAATTCACTTATTGTGCCTTCTTTATTTTTTTAGAAGGGCTTGGATTTATTAAATACCATCTAGAATATGTTTTAAAAAACCCAAAACTGTCCAAAATAAGAGATATTCTTATAACTTCGCTTTAGGTATATGATATACAAAACAAACTGATCCAAATTTATTGAAAAACTAGGTGATCTTTCTAAGGTAAGAATTGATACCTTGAGATAGTGAACTCAGATTGATGCATTCATTCTTAACACACTTAAAGTGCACAAAACATCTTATTTTAGAGCACTAACCATCCAAAAACTCCTTTGTTTTTTGTAAAAACACCCTCCTTAACCCTTTTTAACTTTTTAAGAAAATAAGTGAGCTGCGAATTTCTTGGGTTTCTCCGATAAACACTCACCACATGAACAGAGAGAAAGAGTGACGTAGGAGGTGACCTTTTCATGAAACATGAGGTGCAACCATCACAATTTACCATTATCTTGTTTGATCAAATAAGTGTTACCCGTTCACCCACGAATTAGAATGACATTAATCTTGATCAATATAATAATCGACTAATTAAACATATAATTTTACATGTACTTTTTGTACATTTTCTAATCCCTCATCTTGCATATTTGACAAAACAAATGTAGTACAAATTCTTCACTTCAATCATATTATATATTTTTAAAAGCTTAATGTACATATTCTTAACTACCGATATGTTGTTGTTACAAAAGTTTTTGGGTTTTACATTGTACCCTTCTTACAAAAATTTTATCCTCAAAATTTCAAGCATTAAATAGTTGAGGGTATTGACTTCTCATTTTATTTTCTCTTTCCTAAGTTGCCTCTTTCCCTTATTGAATACTCCTAAATAAGTTTTCATAAGGAGATCTTCTCATTTACGAGCTCTTAAAACTTAAAATTAAGAATTCAAACAAATTATTAAGTATCTTCCAATGATGGTCAAATTTCGTATACGACTAATGACTAAAGACTTAGGGCTGAGACTCAGGGCCTCCGGCTTTAGGCTTAAAGCTTTTAGCTTAAGCTTAGGGCTTAGGGCATAAGACTTAGGGCTTAGCATTAGGGATCTAGGCTTTGGCCTTAGAGCTTCAAGCTTGAAGTTTTAGGCTTAAAACTTAGGGCTTATGGATTAAGGCTTAGGGATTTGGGGTTGGATTTGGGGTTAGGGCTTAAGGCTTAGAGATTAAGGCTTAGGGCTTAGGGTTAGGGCTTCATACGTAGGTGTTAAGGCTTACGGCTTAGGGCATTAGGACTTGGTGCTTTGGGCTTAAAGCTTAGGGCTTAGCGCTTAGGGCTCAAGATTTAGGATCTAAGACAAGCTTAGGGCTTAGGGCTTTAGGCTAAGAGCTTAAGGCTTGGGGCTTGGGGCTTAGGACTTAGGGTTTTAGGTCAAGGCTTGCTTAGGGCTTATGGCCTTGGGTATGGAGATGAAGACTTAGTGCTTAGGGGTTAAGGATTAGAGATTATGGCTTAGGGCTTAAGGGTTAGTTCTTGGCTTTTAATGAAGAGAAAATACTTCCAGAAGCTCTAGAAGAGACTATGGGATACGTAGAGTTCAAATTATTGTATTGTTTATATGCATGAGTTCAATTTCTTTATATATATGAATTAGCGAAAAGAGCATTCAACTTGTCTTTATTATTTTTTATGACAATTTAAATATTCATAGACTTTGTACGAAAAATGAGATGTTTAACGTGGTGATATCGGCAATTTGATTTAGTAAAGTGAGGGTGAGAATGTCTTAGTTTAATATCTCTACTTCGTTTTAGGATCTGGATCCTACCATTTAAAAGAAAGGGGAGTCTTTCAGAGGGGCATGCCTAATTTTCTAAGAGTNAGTACTTTCTTCAATTTGTATATGAGCTGCATGCTTGGCCAACTTTTAGTCAGAATCAATAGTGTGCATGTTGTTGATTATTGCCATTTTTACTGAATTGAAACTAAAATGAACTTTATTCTGATCTATTCAACTTCATGTTTTACAGTGTGGTTTTAAGATGTTTACGAGATCAGCTACAAAAAAGCTTTTCACAAACATTCGCATAAAAAGGTACTTGAACTTTCTGAAAGAGACTCTTAATGTATGTTATTTTAAATGTAATAAGTTAGATGTTGGTACAAGCTTAAAAAGCTACTCTATCTGAATGAGGGTTGAGAATAATTTAATAATTTATATTCTCTTATCATTCATTTGCGCATGTAAGTTATTTTTTTGTTCTTACATAAGATTTCTTTTTAAAGAGATTTTTTTTTCTTTGATGAAAATCGAACTTGAAATCTTTAGCGTTCAACTTGGAATCTCTAGCTCTGAACTTGAGATTTTTTTGTTGGTAATTTGTCATGAAATCAAAATATAGAGACCCCAAATTCGATTCTCGGCAAAGATGAAAAATCTCATAAAAAATTCACATGTAAGAATAAAAAAATGAAAAATGTCTAACATGTGAGTCTTGAGAGACAATATTAATATAAGACATAAATAATTAAATTATTTTCAACTCACAAACTTGAATTTTGAAATAGTTGGTAATTTGTAACTAAATATCCATGCATGAAATAAATAATTGAAGTTCAATTCGAGAAATAAACTAAATTTATGAAAGTGAATTTTGCGCATATGGTGCTTTGATGTTGAGCTAGTTTTTCTTTGCAAGCAGTTTGAAATACCCATGATCGAAACATCTGTAAATTGGTGTGAAATTCAAAGATCCAAGGTGAGAACATGGAGCATTCCCAATATGCTTTGGGAACTGGCACTCATGTCTACCAATATGCTTTCTGGTCGGATTTTAATGCTAGCATTGTAACCATCGATAGTTGAATTAATACTGCTCAACTTATCCTCAGAAGGTATGGTTTCACTCGGGAATGAGGAACCATGAAACACACTTTGGTTCCATACTTTTAAAAATTAATATATATACTTGGATTGGGTTTTGAGAGATTGAGTTGGATTTGAAGATGATTTTTTTATTTGAATTTGGTTTTACTCAATTTTAGGTCAATATTTTGATCTAAGATTTGGTTGATGTAGCTGTTCAATTATTGCATTGTTGACATATTTGTTACTAAATTTGAATATAACTAGCAATTTTGATAGGATAATATGTCGCGGTAGCTACTCGCAAATCCCTTTTCGTCATGCGCACACACCCAAATATGAATTAAAATAAAAAAAATGAATTAAGTTTTTTATTCTCTTTTTTTTTCTTACGCAGCTTTATTGCATTAGAATTATAAAAAAAGAAAAAAATTAATTAAGATTTTTTATTTTTGAACTGCTATAATTTGAACCGTTGTACTAAATCTGTGCGGAATTGATAGGGAGTTTTCCCTCGCTAAAGCGACAAAGACTTCCTCCATTATTGCCTCTTTTGCATGAAGCTCTCTTCTCTCTTCTCTCCCTCTCTCTCTCTCTCTCTCTCTCTCTCTCTCTTCTCCTTCTGCTATCCAAGTCTCCTATGTGGTTTTTCCGTCTTGTTCAATCTCAACAAGAATTAGACATTCATGTTAGCGAAGAATTTTACTCGAGTCTTTACAGTTTATACGAAAGGTATCGATTAAGAAAGAAAGAGGCACCCTAATCACCTGACTCCCTTGATCGCCTCTTTTCTGTGTTCTCGAACTATTTTCGCTTCGCGGATCAATAAATTTAGTGTCGGAGACTAATTAAATACCCACCTTTTCAGATTCAAATACCCTTTTCGAAGATCTTATCTCGTCAGTGTTTTTTTCCTGTTTGGAGAGATTCCAATTTCCAACCCTCTGTTGGCAAGAAAGTTTCAATTCTTTACTCCAACATTTCAGTTCAACATTCATAATGAAACCCTGTCTCAGGTACTTCAAAATCTCAAACCCTCATGCATTGGTATTCTGAATTCTCAAACCCTACTTCCCCGATGTTGGAAAATGGCTATCAGGTCACTAATGTTGGGAAAAGTTGGGAATAACATATTTAAGCCCTTTATTTTTATTCAACATATTCTTCGGAAGGTACGTTTATTTTAATTGGAATTTTATTTTTTAAGTAGTCTACATTTTTTCAATTTAAATATTCATCTGGTTTTTCTTCATTTTATTTACTGCTAAACGTGTTATTTTAAGGAGTGTGCTCAAAACTACAATGTGTCATTAAATTCATCTAATTTTGTTACCTCCACTTATTGTAAACATATTATTACATGTATTGTACTCTCTTATACTCAATTTTCATTCTTAGTTAGAAGTTTAAATTAAAGGAATAAATGATTTTCATCGTATTTTAAAAAGGATTCAATGTGTACAACTATTATATCTAATTTATTTTTCGAAGATGAAATCAAATTGGACTGAATATTGGTTATATCCAATTTATCTTTTAAAAATTCTACATAAATAAGTAACCTAAAAGTAACGTTTCTAATATAAATTGTCAAACACAACACGCTTATTCCTTTAATCAAGTCTAAAGTCTATGATCAAATTTGGAAACTTAATGTGATTTGGACTAATGACCTTTTAACAGAAAATAAAATTTATTTTATCTTCATATTTTTTTAACTTGATTATATCTGTTCATATCTTTCGTGAAGGCATCATAATTGTTTAGACTTTGGTAAGCAAGTTTTTTTTCATTCTTTATATGAAGAATTGTTTTACTTGCCATAAAGTCTAGAAACATCATTAGCACTTCTACGATAGTCATGAACATTTGTAATCAAATTTATAGTCAAAATAAATTTATAGTCAATGTCATTGTTCAAATGGTTATGAAAATTAACTTTAATGTCAATGTCATTTTTAAATGATTGCGAAAGATAACTCTAATATTAATGTCTTCCATGTCGATCATAAATTTCTCAATTATCCTACCTTCCCTCCCTTGACCATGCAAAGTCTAACCAAAAATACAATAGTAAGTATATAAAGGAGAAAAAACATATTTTGATGCTAATAATGTGTAATTTTTTTAATCAAATTATTCATTTGGTTTTTTTTATTCGTTTCATGCTACCTATTAACTCATGAGTGTGGTCATAACTAGAATGTATGATTAATCATCTGTTTTATTGTTATATTTACTTATTCTGAACATAATATTACATTGTTGTGCACTTTCTATCATCTAAAAACATTTTTTTTGCAGGTTTCCTTTTTTTTGAGAATTTATGTTAAAATCATTTTGATGTATGATGCTAGAGATTCATGCTCTTTAACTTCTTAAAGTTAGAATTATCACATTATTTTTCTTTATTATATGTTGGTAGAAATGGAAATTATTATTGAAGATAACTCTAACACAACAAAACAAGTTCTACCCAAGAAAACATTATTCTTTTTCCTTGGGAACTCACTTTCATACTAGCGTATTAGAATACCACGCTTAACTCTTCTTACAACTTTCTCCCTTGTTTTCTCATCTTACTCTCTCATTTTTTTTCTTCTTTTCCATCTAGTTGATTAGAGAACTACCAACTTTCTTCCATATAGAGTTTATTACAATTACCTTTTCAGTTTACTTCTATTTTATTACATAAGTAAACCTTAAGATTTGTCATGGTGATATTTGTGTGAGAAGTGTAAACATTTTTTTTATTATAATAATATACTTTAGAAGGGGCATGATTCCTAGAACCCTTGAGCCTTAAACATTAAACACTTAAACTCTAAACCTTGGACCATGAATCCTAAATCGTGGACCCGAATCCTAAACCTTAAACACTAGGACCCTGAAACTTTGGAACTCTGAACCCTAGAACCCTAGAACTCTGAAGCTTGGGACCATGAACTTTGAATCGTGGCACCCTAGAACCCTTAACTTGAAATCCTGAATCTTAAACCCTAAACCCTGAACCTTGAAACCCCTAACTTAGAACAATAAATCCTAAATTATGGAACCCTGAACCCTGTAACTAAACCTTGAACCCTGGAATCCTAAAATTATTGGAATCTTGAATGCTAGACGATAAAACCATAGAACCCTGAAACCCTTGAACTAAGATTGGTGAACCCTAGAACCATGAACATTGGAACTCTGAACCTTGAATCATAAACCCTAGAAGCATGAACCCTAAACCCTCTGTAACAACCCGATTCCCGAGACGCCGTCTGCTGCTCTTCTTACTTACTTACTTTCTTTCTTTCTTTCTCTTGGCGACCCAAGAACCGGTCCGTTACTGCTTTCTTACTTACTTTACTTTCAAAAGTGGAATACTTGTAAAACTTGTTACTTTAATTTCTAAAAACTATTTCTTTAGTTTATAAAACAGTTTGCAAGGAAAACCGCCGAATAATAAAAACATACATTTGAATTCCACCTTTAAATAATATACATAAGTATTTAATAACTTAAAACTGCAGCGGAAGACAATTACTTCAACTTAAAATACATTCATTTTCAAAACATTGGTAATCATCACACCAAAATAAGGGTATACATTTTAATTACATCATCAAAACATTCAAAACATTTTATATTCTAACTGTGTGTGTCATGCATCACTTCCCGTCGGTCATCACTCAATAAACTGGATCATTTTGAACACTCCTCTGCTCTAACTCCTTGATCAGTCATTTGCACCATTTCTTCCATTACATCCCCTACATCGCAAAGCCTAAACTATGAGCCTAAAGCTCAGTAAGAAGCATAACTATAAAATGCAATGCATGAGTATGCTATGTCGTTAAAACAATGCACATTTTCATTTCATTCTTTATTGCGTTATTCTTACTTATCGATCCGGCTCTCCATCTCATGGTTCCACCGAGTCCTCGAGACCGAGCTCTCCACCTCGTGGTTCCACCGATCATTTACATTTTTATTCTTACTTATCGATCCAGCTCTCCACCTCGTGGTTCCACCCAGTCCTCTAGACCGAGCTCTCCACCTCGTGGTTCCACCGGTCATTTACATTTTTATTATGATATTCAAGTTCTTAATTCATCGGAGACGAAACATAATCAGCGTCCCATACCACCAATCACATCTCGTTTACCTCCAACTACGTTGTAAAACCATGCATGAAAATAGTTTGTAGACATTATGTAAAACTATGATGCATGACCATGTGACTATGAAAACATCACTTAAATCACATCACATAACATGAAAATAAGCATACATCACCAAACATGTCATGAAAACAAACATGCAACACACATCAAACATAATTCTAATATTTGCAATGTAGTCCCACTTAAGGGCCAAACCATCTTAATGCAAACTTACCTCAGTTGCTTTCTTGAATCAATCCACTTGAGTCCCTTTTTAATCCAATAAATCACCTAAATATATAACTCATATACAGATCAGAATTTGCATAAAGTCTTAACTTTCTATTCAAACTTCAAATGACTATAACTTCCTCGTTAATGATCTATTCTTGATGATTAAGGTGTCAAATTGTTCCTTAAGGAGTTTACTATAACCTCTTAGAAGACACCAAATTCAGAAAACTAAAGCATGTCGACTTATGTCGATAAAACATAGGGCATTCACTGTTTGAACCCAGATTCGGTCGACCCAAACTGTAAGGGGTCGAACCATTTGACAAAACAGAGAGCCTGCATTTTTAAATTTGAGAATCGGTCTACCCAACCTATATGGGGTCGACCGCAGCTCTTCCCAGTTTTCGTACACTGACTTGCGACGTCAATAACTTTTCATACATAGCTTCAAATTGAGTGATTCTAACGGCTATAAATTACTCTAAGAGTGTACTTTAACTCTTATGAAGGAAACAAACTCTAATTCCTACTACTTATCGACCGAATCTCTAAAACTCTAACTTTGTTCATACTTAACTCTTTTGTTATCTCTTAGCGTGAAATCACTCGTTTTTATCCACCAATTCAAACAACACTATCATATTATCCTTACTAAACCTAAAAGAAACTCAGATGATAGAATAATTACCTTGAACTTCAGCTTCCACGAAAACTTCAGAGTTTTCTTCCTCTCTTCTAAGATAACTCACTTTCTCATTCTTTTCCCATAATCAAGACGTGAGAACTCTAACTATGAGTAAATAGGGAGAAGAAGCCATGCTGGTAGGGAAATTGCAGACTATGCATTTTTATCTCTTAATTAAACAAAATCAACCTTCCCTTTACGTCCACCGATCGGATTCTCGACGTTTTTGTTGACTTTTCAACTTAAATTGGGAAAGTGTCGACCGCTCGTCCAATTGTGTCGACCAAAAGATTTCTTGAGCGTTATTTTTGTCGACCGCTCGTCCGTTGTGTCGACCGAAAGATTTCCCGAGCGTTATTTGTGTCGACCGCTCGATCTTGGGGTCGACCGAAAGTGTTCTCGAGAGTGGCTTGTGTCGACCCCTGTTAAATCCTGGGGTCGACCTAAAGTATTCAGTTGTGCGACCCCTCCTAAATCCTGGGGTCGACCTAAAGTACAGAATTGTGTCGACCCCTCTTTAATCCTGGGGTCGACCGAAACTATTCATTGTGTCGACCCCTCTCCGATTCTGGGGTCGATCGAAACTTACTTGAAGGTAGTCCTTTAGTATATTTAACTCAACTTACTTCCAATAAAAAGAATCTTTAACACTTAAACCTTAAGGTCACAAATTCTACAATAAAGTTACACCCTCGAACCCTTGAACCATTTACCCAAAACCCTAGAACCCATAAACCCATAAACCCAGAACCATGAACCCCAAAACCCTAAAACCCAAAAGAGTGAACCATAAACCAATGAACTTCGAACCCTAGAACCCTGAACCTTAAACTTTGAAATCCTAGAACCTCGGACATTTGAACCCTTAAAACCTTGAATCTTGAACCTTTATCACACAAACCCTGAACACTGAACTTTGAAACTTGAAACTTGAAACCATTAACCCTTGGAACACTAAACCCTTAACTCTGGAACCNTAAGCCTTAAGCCCTAAGCCTTAAGCCCTAAACCCAAAGCCATAATCTCTGAGCCTAAAGTGTTAAGAAAAAAGTTCTAATCTCAAAGCCCTTAGCCCCAAACATTATCCCCTAAGCCCTCAGTCGTAAGGCCTAAGCCCTTAGCCGATAGCCTTAAGCCCCAGTCCAAAGCAAAATGCCCTAACCCCTTAGCCCATAGCCCTAAGCCTGATGCCCTAACCCTTAAGCCGTAGTCCAATGAAAAATACAAAAAGCCAAAAGCCCAAAGCCATAAGCCCTAAGCCTTAAGCCCTAGGCCCTAGACCCAAGCCAAAACTCCAAAGTCTAAAACCTTAAATCACAAGCCATATGTCGTAAGCCGTAAGCCTAAGCCATAAAACCTTAGCTGAAAGTCTTAAGCCCTAGTCATGGAACACTAAGACCTAAGCCCAAAGCCCTAAGCCTTAACTTTAAATACCAAAGGAAAATTCCTAAGCCCTTAGCCTTATGCATTTACTCTTAAGCCATCACCAAAAAGCCTAAAGCACAAGCCCATATGCCCTTTCCCCTGTGACCTAATCCCAAAAAGCTTTAAGCCCAAGGCACTATGCCTTAAGCACAAAGCGTAGACTTTTTGCCAAAAGTGCTCACCCCTAAGAACTAAGCCCAAAGCCTAAAGCCGAAAGCACTATGTCCTAGTCCCTAACCCTAAGCCAAAAGTCGTTAGTCGTAAACCCCATGCCCAAAACCCTAATCCAAAAGCCCAAATCTCTAAGCCCAAAGCCTTAAGCCCCAAGCTCTGAGCCTTAATCACTAAGACCTAAGACCAAAGACCTATGTCTTAAAGTATAAGCCCAAAGCCCCAAGTCCTTAGCCTTAATCCCAAAGCCTTAATCCCTAAGCCCTATGCCCTAAGCCCTAAGCCCTAAGCCCTAAATTATAAGCCTATAAGCCCTAAGCCCTAAGCCCTAAGCCCTAAGCCCTAAGCCCTAAGACCTAATTCGTATGCCCTAAGACCCTAAAACCTAAGCCCTGGCCATAAGCCCAAAGCCTAAAGTCCAAAGTCTAAAGCCATAAAACATAAGACATAAGTAATAAGCCGTAAGTCATAAGCTACCCTAAAACCTTAGCTGAAAGTTCTAAGTGCTAGTCTTGGAACATTAAGACCTAAGCCAAAAGCCGTAAGCCTTAAGCTTAGATTTCAAAGATAAAGTCCTAACCCCTAGGCCCTAAGCCCTAAGCCCTAATCCCCATGCCCTTACTCTTAAGTCGCCATCTAAAAGCCTAAAGCCAAAGGCCCTATACTATATTCCCTAAGCCCTAAGCGCTAAACCCTCTACCCTATGTCATAAGCCCTAAGACCTAAGCCTTATGACCTTAGCCCTAGACCATAAGCCCAAAGCCCATATTCCTAAGCTTTAATCCTTAAGTCCTAATTCCTAGGTCAAAAGTCATAAGCCTTAAGTATTAAGCCTTCATCCCTAAGCCCTAAGTGGTAAGCCTTGAGCGCTATGGCAAAGGCCCTAATCTCAAAGCCCCAAGCCCTAAACACTAAGCCCCATCCCCAAAACCCAAAGCCCAAAGCCTTAGGCTAAAAGCTTTAAGCCTTATTGCCTAAGCCCTAAGCTCTAAGAGCAAAGCACAAAACCTATATCCCTAAGCGTTAATACTTAAGCTTAACCTCTTGGCCAAGGGCCCAAAGACCTATGTGCTAATCCCTCAGTACTAAGCCTTTAGCGCTAAGGCCAAAGCCCTAAACCCTAAACCCGAAGCCTTTGCTAAAAGCCTATAGCTTAAAGCCTTAAGATAAATACAAAAAAGTCCAAGCCCTAAGCCCTAAGTACTAAGCCCTAAGCACTCGGACCTAAACCCTTAGCCGAAAGGCCTAAGCCCTAATAAGTATGCCCTATGATCTAAGAACAAAGCCGAAAGCCTAGAACCCTTTTGCATTAAGCCTTAATTCCCAAGCCCAAAGCCCAAATCCCTAGGCTGAAAGCCATAAGCCATAAGCCTAAGCTCTATGCCCAAAACCATAAGCCCAAAGCTTTAAGCTACAATTCTAAAGCTCTAAGCCCTAAGCTCTAAACCCTAATGCCTACGCCATAAGCCCTGACCCCAATGCACTAAGCCATAAGCCCTAAGCCCAAAGACCTATGTCCTATGTCCTAAACTCTAAACCCAAAGCAGAAAGTCCAAAGTCCAAAGCCTAAATCCCAAAGCCTCAAGCCTAAAGCCTTAAGCCTTAATCTTGAATCCTTGATACCTAAGCCGAAAGCCAAAACCAGAAGCATATAGTCTTATCCCCTAAACCCTATGCCTTCAGCCCTAAGCCTACAGCCTTAAGGCCTAAGCATTGAGCCAAAGACCTATGTCCTTCACCTTTAAGATCTAAACCTAAAGACCAAAGCCCTAAGCCCTAAGCCCTAAACCTAAAGCTCTATGCCCTAAGCCTAAAGCACAAAGCCGAAAGCCCAAATCCTAAAGTGTAAAGCCTTAAGCCCTATGCCCTAAGACCTAAGCCCTAAGCACTTAGACGTAAGCCCTAAACTCTAAGCCATAAGCTGTAAATGTTAAGACCTTAGCGCTAAGCCCAAAATCCTTAATCCTTATGTCCTAAACCCAATGCTCTTAGCTTTTAGCATTCAACCCTAGATCTAATCCCTAAGCCATAAGCCATCATCTCAAAACCTAAAGCCCAAAGCCTTAAGGACTAATTCCTTACCCGAAAGTAATAAACCCTAACCCCAATTGCCCAAAACCCTAATTGCTAAGCCCAAACCTAATTGCCCAAAGCCCTAAACCCTAGCACAAAGCCCTAAGCCTTTAGCCTTATCCCATAAGCCCTAAGCCTAAAGAAAAAAGCACAAATCACTAAGCCTGAAGCCCAAAAAGCATAGCCCTATCCACTAAGCCCTAAATCAATCT
Source organism: Begonia fuchsioides (assembly GCA_003255005.1). NCBI lineage: Eukaryota > Viridiplantae > Streptophyta > Magnoliopsida > Cucurbitales > Begoniaceae > Begonia > Begonia fuchsioides. Next base: position 14,138 of record QAOC01011977.1, on the reverse strand, counting down.
CATAAAACCCAATCCAAAAATACATCACCATTACCATTGCCATTAAATTCTTCATCAGTACCACGCCTATGGTTAGGGGGCACATTGTGCTCCTCTTCATCATCGAGTGAAACTTCTTCTACGGAGTGGTTGGTGGAACTCTTCTCCTCATGTTCCTAGCTCTTTCATGTGGTCTAGGTGCTTGAGAAATTTGTCGATTTAACTCCTTTACTTCCCTCATTAGCCGTTGGAGGATGGTAGAAAAATCATCAATCTGACCTAGCAGATTTGGCTCACCCGCTCGACTAGTAGTTGCTTGTGCTTGTTCGTTCATTTCACGAGCTTGGTTGTTATTTGTGGTACTCATTGTCATCATGGTAAAACTTTGAGTAGGATATTATGAAAAGATTAGCGTTTATGGAAAGACAATGGATCTGATACCAAATGACGTGCCACGTTAACAGAAAACACAACACGAACGGTTGAGAATAACAGAAAAGAAAACAAATCTACAATCTTACTCTTGAATCTCTCTTGCGTGAAGCGGGGAAGATTGCAGCAAGTCACTAATTTGACAACTAGCAACGACATGATAAAACTCTCACACACAAACGGATATTACTCATCGAGAGGAATGAAAGGGTGCTTGGAGTATTCTCAACAAACTGAATCAAGCAAATGCTCTGGATATTATGGGTTCAACAACCCAACAAAATATGTTAAGGAAGGCTTATATAGCCTCTAAATTACATCCATCACGTTTTGCTCAAGCGTAACATAGGTTAATAAAAAAGTCTGCTGGAAAAGTAAAAATCAGTGTGAATGCTCCCAAATGGTTTTCTCCTCTTGAGTGCTTGTAGGCTGTATGTCCAAATGTGATTGTAGGAGGTGCAGGTGATAAGTGTGAAAACCTCTCACTTAAAACTGCAAAGATGGTGGGCTTGCAGAGATTTTGTTGAGATCTCTTTGGATGAGGTGAAGGTGATAAAAGTTGAAGTCTTATCATTTGGGGACTGCAAAACGTGAACGTGAAGGTGATAAAAGTTGAAGTCTTATCATTTGGGGACTGCAAAACGTGAACAAGGGGTTGAATGGCTGCAAAAATGGTGGGCTTGCAGGGAATTTGGTGAGATCTCATTGGAAGAGGTGAAGGTGATAAAAGTTGAAGTCTCATCACTTGTTGGCTGCAAGAAAACGTGATTGATTGGACAAAAAAGAAGGAATGGGTTTTGCCAACTTTTCTCTCATGCTATTGTCTTCAAAAATGGTTGGGTAAAAAAATGTATAATAGATTTATCAAGATCGGCTTGGCTCGGCCTTCAACGTGCTCAACAATCCGAGAGTTTGGTCGGGCTGATTATCTTGTTGCCAAGTTATCAAATGATATGGCAATTCTTTGTCCTCCAAGGAAGCTTTTTTCTCTTCAATATTCTCGAACTGTTTACCAAAAAAACGAGCAAACAAGTTAGTTGACTTTCGGTCTTGGCTCCTTGTGATGACTCCCCTCGAGTTTTCTTCGATCGGTACTTCAGGTTGTGCCAAGCGTGACACATCATTGAGGCTTAGGGCGGACTTAGGGCTTGGAGCTAAAAAACTTAGGGCATAGAGTTTAGGGCTTATAGCTTATGGCTTAGGGGTTAGTCCTTAGGCCTTAGTGTTGCTATTAAGGCTTATCACTCATAGCTTAAGGGTTTGTCCTTAAGTCTTTCAGCTTTAGGCTAAGGGATATGGACATAAGGATTAGGGATTGTGGCTTTGGTCTAATGGCTTTGGCTCTAAGGCTTATGGGTTATTGCTTAGGGCTTAAGGATAAAAGTTTAGGGCTTGAAAATTTGGGCTCAAATATTAAGGCTTAATGCTTATGGCTTAGGGGATATGGCTTAGGACTTAGGCTTTGGGGATTAGCCTTAGGGCTTAGGGCTTAAAACTTAGGGATTAGAACCTATGGCTTATGTTAAAACCTTAAGTATATCTAATCCATTACCCCTAACCCTAAGAGTTTGGGCTTTAGCCTCAGGGCTTATGGCTTAAGGCTTGGTGCTTTAGCCTTATTGCTTAGGGCTTAGGTCTTAGGACTTAGTCCTTAACTTTACGTGACGTCCATATTCCTAAGATCAAAGATCTAATCCATTACGCCTAAGCCTAAGCCCTAACTAAGCATGAAGACCAAAGCCCAAATTAAAAAGCCCAAAGCCATAAGCCCTAAGCCCTAAGCCCTAAGCCTAAATTACTGAGCCCAAAGCCTTAAGACGAAAGTCCTAAGCCAAAAGCCTTAGGCCTAGAGCCCTATACCTTAAGCCATAATCCCAAAATTCCAAGCCATAAAGCCATATGACCTATGCCCTAACATCTAAGCCTAAAGCCCTTAGCCTTAACCCTAATTGTGGGGCCCTAAGCCCCAAGCCTTACCCCATAAGCCATTATCCTTAAGCTGTAATCCCTAAGCCCTAAGCCAAAAGCCTAAAGCCTAAAGCTTAAAGACCTAAGTCTATAGGCTAAAGCCCTTAGTCTACAGACTCCTTAAGCCATAAGCCCTAAGAACTAAGCCCTAAACCCTAAGCCCTTAAACAAAAGCCCTAAACCTTAAGCACTAAGCGCTAAACCTAAATTCCTAATCTCTACTACCTAAGCCTTGAGCCCGACCCCAAGCTCAAAGCCTAAAGTCCAACACCTAGAGCACAAAGCCTATAGCCCAAAGCGACCCTAAGCCCTTATCGCAAAGACCTCAGCCCTAATCCTAAGACCTTAGGTCTAAGTCTTAATTCAAAGTCCTAAAGGCAAAATTGTAAGACCTAAGTCCTAAGCCCTATTCCTTATCCTTAAGTCATAAGTTATAAGCCCTAAGCCCTAAACCCTAAAGCTTGAAGCGAAAGACCTAATCGCTAAGCCCATGCCATAAGTCCTAATCCCTAAACCTTAAGGCAAAAGCCCCAAGCACTACGACCTAAGCCCAAAGTCAAAGCCAAAGCCCAATGCTCAAAGCCCTAAACACTAGGACCTATGTTCGAAACCCAATGCCCTAAGCTCGAACCCTGATTTAAAGCCTTAAACCTAAAGCATGTGGACATATTGACAGAAGCTCATTCATCTATGTTCTCAATACATCCCGAAAGTACAAAGATGTATCATGATTTGAGGCAACAATTTTGGTGGCCATGTATGAAAGAGGACATAGTAAAGCATGTGGAGTTGTGTTATGTATGTCAACAAGTCAAGGCTGAACATCAAAGACCAGCTGGGACATTGCAATGTTTACCGATTCCGGAGTAGAACTGGGAACATATCACAATGGATTTTGTCGTGGGATTACCGAAAAAAATAAAAGGCCATGATGTCATTTGGGTTATTATTGATAGGCTTACAAAGTCTGCCCACTTCTTACTGGTAAATATGTCTTTCATAATGGACAAGTATGCAGAGTTATATGTTCAAGATATAATAAGATTGCAAGGAATTTCGGTTTCTATTATTTCAGATAGAGACCCCAGATTTACATCAAAGTTTTGGAAAATCTTGCAAAAGGCAATGGGGACAAGTTTGAGTTTTAGTACAGCTTTTCATCCTCAAACCGATGGCCAAACAGAAAGGAAAATTCAAATATTAGAAGATATGTTGAGAGCATGTGTTTTAGAATTCCAAGTAACATGGAGTAAGTTATTACCGTTAGTCGAATTCACGTATAATAATAGTTATCAAGCTACGATTGGTAGGCACCATATGAGGCGTTGTACGGGAGGAAATGTAGGCTGCCTCTATATTGGAATGAAATTGGTGAGACTCAATTATAAGGTCCCGAGATTTTGCGACAAACTATAGAGCAAGTGAGAGTAATTCGGGGAAGGATAAAAACAGCACAAAGTCGTCAAAAAAGTTATGCCGACCAACGAAGAAGGGAATTGGAGTTTGAGAAAGGTGATGAAGTTTTCCTTAAAGTTTCTCCATTCAAAGGAGTAAGACGGTTCGGTAAAAAGGGAAAGCTCACTCCAAGGTTCATCGGACCTTTCAATATAGTGGAAAAGATAGGAAAGACGGCTTATAAGTTAGAGTTGCCATCGACTATGGAAGGAGTGCATAATGTATTTCACATTTCAATGTTACGAAAGTTTATGCGCGATCCAAATCAAGTAGTTGAACCAAGTAGCATCGAAGTGGAACCAACTTTAACATATGAAGAGAAGCCGGTAAAGATTTTAGACTCCAGAATAAAAGAATTGAGAAATAAGCAAGTTCCACTAGTCAAAGTATTGTGGAAAAACCACTCTATGGAAGAAACTACTTGGGAAAGACAACAAGATATGGAGAAGAAATATCCTGAGTTGTTTGACATGTAATTTTGAGGACAAAATTTCAAGTAAGGTGGGTGGATTGTAACACCCTTGCTTTTTGTGTATGGTACAATGATCTTGTGATTTAGTTTTGATGGTACGGTAAATTAGAAGTTGTGATCGATGAAGGAAAAAAAAAATTGTTACGTGTATGAAGGATTTGAAGGAAAGTTAGAATAAATACAACTCTCAATCATAAGATTAACCTAAGTTAATTAGTGATTATTAGAATGGACACCTCCTACTTGAATGGACACCTCATGCTTTCCTCCACCTCCACCTTAATTTTCTGTGTAAAAATAATATAAATCAAAATGTTATTATTAAAGTTAAATAAATATGATTGGTGAATTTGGGGAGCAGCTTAAGTGGGGTGGAATGAGGAGAAAATACCTCATGCTTTCTCCACCTCCTCCTTAGCTTTTTATGAAGACCCTCCAATCAGATGGGGAAAGCCACGAAATTCATCTCATTCTCTCAAGTTCTCTCTAATTTTGTAGGAGAAAAGTGAAGATTTAAAGATAGTTGAAGTGTGTGAGGGTATTTAGTGCATAAAAGTTAGAATTAGTGCACTATTGAAGCAAGAAAAGAGGAAAACAAGGAAGCCACGAATTTGAAAACTTTGGTGCAAGTTTTCTTTCCTTTAAGGTATCAATTCTTACCCTATATTGATATCTAAGTGCTTGGGTTGGTTCAGAATGGTTGCTAGTGCATGAATTTTAAAGTTATATCAAGATTTCCCAATTTCGGACAAATCTGCACAGTTTTAGAATTTGAATTATTAGAAGGTTTTCGAGTGGTAATTTGATTTTACTCTCTTCAGATGACTTAAATTAGACATCTTCACAAAAGTTATGACACTTGAATCATCGTAATTGGACTTGTGTATCTCAAGTTATAGTTGTTGGAAGTTACTACAAAATAAGGTATATCCGAGATTGCTCACTCAATTTTCTTTTATGTATTAAGATTACCAAGTGATAAGTGTTGAAGATTAAGGGATTAAGTGATCAACTTAAAGCTAAGGACTTCAAGTAAGTAACTCTGAATGTCTTTGGCCCAATTGGGACTACAATACAAAGAGTAGACTTTATGGATTATGATTTGAATTGATTAGGTGCTAGATTAAGTATGGATAATATTATGTTGAGGTGTATTGCCCAATACACCAACCCAAACTCTTGGGATTGTTTGTGTGCTTGTTTGAAATTGTTTTATGATTGATATGTTAAGTTAAATTTAATATTATCCTTATAGGTTATATGAATGTTGTATGTCATGCATATGTACAATTGATCATGCATCATGTTTTATGAAAAGAACAAAAATGTTGTTTTCATGATGATTCAACCGGATATTGTGGAGGGAGTAGAGTAAGGCTGTCTCGAGGGAGGCCATACGGTGCCAATCCTCTATTCCGTAATCTTCAATATTCTATATATAAAGCATGTAAGTATCAAGCTATGGGTGGGATGAAATGAGCTGTCTTACGGATCGGCCCATATGGTGCTCATGAACTGTCCTAATGGACCAAATGGTGTTCATTGGGCTGCCCGTGAAGAAGACAAAATGATGTTTTCCCCTCCCTGTACATTGTTCATTGTGACTATGGGTGGGATGAAATGAGCTGTCTTACGGATCGGCCCATATGGTGCTCATGAACTGTCCTAATGGACCAAATGTTTTTCCCACACCAAAGTAAAAGTATCAAGAAATCATATGAAACGAAAATGAACATGTTTTAAGAAATGCATAATTTACTGAGCCTTAAGCTCATTAGATTAAGCTTTGTATTGTAGGTGATGAGATTAATTGTGAGGAGGTTTTTCCTTATCATTGATACAGCGTGCTGGAGGAGGTATAGCTGGTGCTGATGCTTGGATCGTTAAGTGAAGACTGGTGGGAGATGTATTTTGATGTTTAGTATTTTCAAAAAATGTTTTGAAATGTTTACAAGCGATTGACAATACATATTTATCAAGTTTGTAAATTAACCTTATGTTTTGAACGAATACAATGCTTGATTAAGAAATTTTATATGGTTAATTGGTGTTCTTATGGAATGGATTTAACTATCATTAAGTCTTCCGCTGTAGTTTTTATAAAATGTGTTAAAATAGTATTTTCTTATGCATAAAAAGCAAGTATGAAAATGGGATGTGACAGAAAGGGAAAGGGGGTGGCTAATCGATTTTCTCCCAAGACCGCCCCTCCCTACAAGCCCTTTTCTAAGGTCGAGGAGAAACCCCCTTTTGTGAAGCCTTGGTCCCAAAAGAAAGAAGGCGAGGGGAAACCTAATGATGAAAGCAATCGGCCTCGAGCAATACATATCAAGTGTTTCAAGTGTCTTGGCTTAGGCCATATTGCCTCTCAATGTCCAAACAAGAGGCTCATGATTCTTAGGGAGGACACCAATGAAGTGGTGAGCGAGGATGAAGTGCTGGAAAAAGCTCGAGAGGAGCAAGAACCCGAGGAGGAGATTTTCCATGCTCAAGAGGGACCCCTTTTGATGGTGATCCGAAGAGTTCTATCCTCCCATGTCCGAAGTGAAGATTTCCAAAGAGAGAACACATTCCATAGTAGGTGCCTTATTCACGGAAAGGTATGCTCTCTTATCATAGATGGTGGGAGTTGTACAAATGTAGCATCTCGGGTTCTTGTGGAAAAATTGGGGCTCGAAAATATGTTGCACCTGAACCCTTACAAGTTGAGATTGGTGAACGACAAAGAAGACATCAAGGTAACCAAACAAGTTAACTTGAAGTTTTCAATTGGTGGATACAAGGATAAAGTACTTTGTGATATGGTGCTGATGAGTGCAAGCCACATTTTATTGGGAAGGCCATGGAAATATGATCGACAGGTCCTTCATGACGGGTACACCAATCATTACTCCTACAAGTTTGAAGGGAGTGCAATCAAGCTAGCTCCCCTTGACCCGGATCAAGTTACTAAAGATGAGACCGCAAGGAAGGAAGGTATGATTAAATCCAACTTATACATATCTAAGAAAGAGTTGTTGAACTCTATTTTGGAATGAGGGCCAATTGTGATGCTAATGTTCCGGGAGAGGATGAAGGAAATTGAATCGGTCCCTAAGGCACTTCTAGAGGAGTTCCAAGATGTTTTTCCCAAAGAGTTGCCACAAGGGTTGCCACCCCTTAGAGGCATCGAGTACCAAATCGATCTACACCCGGGAGTGGTGCTTCCTAATCGGCCATCATATAGGTTGAATCCCGAGGAGGCCTAGGAGCTTCAAAGACAAGTGCAAGAGCTCCTAGACAAGGGCTACATTCCGGAATCCTTGAGTCCTTGTGTCGTGCAAGCCCTATTGGTCCCAAAGAAGGATGGTAGCTTCCAGATGTGTGTGGATAGCGAAGCCATCAATCAAATCACAATCAAGTACCGGTTCCCGATTCCTAGACTCGAAGACATGTTGGATGAGCTTAATAGGGCATCTTATTTCTCCAAGGTTGACTTAAAGATTGGCTATCATCAAATCCTGATGAAGGAAGGGGACGAATACAAGGCGACTTTCAAGCCAAGTACGGTCTCTTCAAATGGTTAGTAATGCCTTTCGGGCTATCTAATGCCCCTAGCACGTTTATGAGACTTATGAATTTAGTGCTTAAAGATTTCTTGGGAAAGTTTATAGTGGTTTATGTTGATGATATCTTGGTATATAGTTCGGATTTTCATACTCATCTTGGACATCTTAAATTGTGTTATTTGAAACTCTCCGAGCCACTAGATTATTTGGTAATTTGAAGAAATGTTCTTTTGTGCAAGAACTGATCCATTTCTTAGGGTTCATTATTACTAAGAATGGTATGGAAGTAGATGATGGAAAGATAGAGTCAATTCGGGAATGGCCCACTCCTAAGAGTGATTTGGGAAGAGAGTTTGTATGGACCTTGAGTTATGAAGAAAGCTTTGAGTTAATCAAACTCAAGCTTTGAGAAGCACTCGTGCTCATGCTTCCCGATTTCCTCAAAGTTTTTGAAGTCGAGTGTGATCCATCCAGATTGGGAATTGGTGCGTCCTTATGCAATAAGTGAGACCCTTAGCCTATTTTAGTGAGAAGCTCAAGGGTGCTACCTTTAATTATTCAACTTATGATAAGGAATTCTATGCAGTTATCTGAGCCTTGGATGTTTGGCAACACTACCTTTTATCCAAGGAATTTATCATCCTCACCAACCATCAAGCTCTTTTGCATATTAAGAGCCAAGGCAAGTTAAATAGAAGACATGCAAAATGGGTGGAGTTCTTAGAAAGATACCCGTATATCATTAAGTATAAGAAGGGAGATAGCAATGTGGTTGTCGATGCTCTCTCAAGGAGGATTGTTCTCCAAACCGAGCTTTCTACTAACTTCTTTGGTTTTGATTGGATCAAGGAAGCTTATAAAGGTGACCAAGATTTCGGCCATTGGTATGATTTGGGCTTGAAGAAGGTGGATTGTGGCTATCACCTCATGGATGGCTATTTGTTCAAAGGATGAAAGCTTTTCATTCCATGTGGGGGAATCCAAGAGTCCCTAATCAAGGAGGCACACGGAGGCGACTTGGCTAGTCATTTCGGGGAGAAGAAGACTTTGGAGGCCCTAAAAGAGCACTTCTTTTGGTGACACCTCTTTTGGGATGTGCATAAGGTGATTGCTAAGTACATCATTTTCAAAAAGGCCAAGAGTATGGTGCTACCCCAAGGACACGGAAGTGAGGGGGTTTAGATTTAGGGGGGAAGTGGAGAACGGGTAGGAGATGATAACTCGACGATGAGATCGAGTTTATGGCTGAAATTTTTAGGAGAGTTGCGGTAAACCTCGAAATTTGAAGTCGATCACTTGGGCAGATTGGTCGGAAATGAATGGAACAGTAACCGGGCTTGGCGGTGGCCGGAGTGAGGTCTGGCGGAAAGAAATGGAATTATCAAAAAAAAATAACAGCGGAATGAAGAGCTTATGACCTTCAAACTCACCCTAAGACCTTGAAGAAGACTAGATACTTGAAGCATGAAGAGATCTCCAGCTCGGAGGGAGAAATCTTGAAGAGAACCCACGGTGGCCGGAGGAATTCCGGCTGCCGGCTGAAAGTGGAAGATGCTCGAGAAGGGAGAGCTAAAAAGCTACTTAAATTCAAATTCCAAATTGAGAATTACAATCATGCAATGGGGGAAGTTTTATCAGCTACGAAGAGAGGAAAAAGGGAGGGAAAACTAAGGGCCAAGGTCATGCAAAAAGCATGCTGTAAAATGACTAAAAGGAGGGAAAATTTGGACCAATGAGAATGCAAGAACGTGCAAGCCACGTTTCCTTGAATCCCTTCAGCCAATTTTCATTTCTTTCTTGGCCTTAAATAACCTTCTTCCAGCCAATTAAACCCTCATGCAAAACCCCATGCACAACATGCAAAAATCCAAGTTAAAACCCTAGCCGAGAAAACCCTCTCTGGTTCTTTAAATATTCACAGAAAAATCATGTAAAAATTATCCTAAAAATGCAAGAAAATCCCTTCACTCCATGGAAATGTTGGTGAGTTGAGTCGTGGATCAATTATTCATGTTTGCATGGAACTCCAACTCGCCATGCAACGTGCATCTTCAACTGGGATCGGGTACGGGTTTGGTTCCGCAAGTCTTGAGTTGTGGTTACAAATCCGCCTCCTCTCCAAGCCAAGTTATTAAATGTTTTGGTCTTTCTTGATCCTCCAATGTTGGCTTAGAAATGTGAAATTCTTCAATTCATTTTCCTGCAAAATTAACACACGAGTTAGAAAATTCCCGAGCCCCTCCGCTTGCAATGCCAATCCGTGGCATGTCACTTAGGTAGAATTAAGCATGGACTTTGTCCTTGGTCTTACTCGGACTTGTAGGGTCAAAGACTCCATTTTGGTGGTGGTTGACTGGTTATCCAAAATGGCTCACTTCCTAGCTTGTTCCAAAACCGATGAAGCTAGTCATGTGGCCGAGTTGTTCTTCGAAGAGGTGGTGCGTTTGCATGGTGTTCCGAGGTCTATAGTCTCGGATCGGGACACAAAATTCTTAAGTGCTTTTTGGAAGACCTTATGGAAGAGGGTGGGAACCAAGCTCCGTTTTAGCACCTCTTTTCACCCCCAAACCGATGGGCAAACTGAGGTGGTTAATCAAACTTTGGGAGGCTTATTGAGGAGCATAGTTATCAAGAAGCTTACGGATTGGGACATTCAACTCCCCTACATAGAGTTTGCTTATAATAGGAGTATGCATAGTGTCACTCAAATGACTCCTTTTGAGGTAGTGTACGGCTTCAACCCCTCCTCTTGACTTGGTTCCTATACCCTCGGAGGAAGTTCTCAATTCGAAATGGGGCCAAGAAGGCCGAACTAGTGAATACTATGCATGAGAAGGTGAGCAAGACAATTCAAAAGGCGAATGAATCTCATGCCAAGTATGCTAATCGTGGAAGGAAAGCATGCAATTTCAAGGAGGGAGACTTGGTATGACTACATCTAAGGAAAGAGAGGTTTCCAAAGCAAAGAGGTTCCAAGCTAGCACTTAGAGCCGATGGACCTTTCAAGATTTTGGAGAAGGTTAATCCCAATGCCTACAAGCTTGAGTTACCCTGGGAATATGGAGTCTCGGCCACTTTTAATGTTCAAGGTCTTTCTCCTTATATTGGGGATAACGTGGAGGAACGAAGGGAGGAAGATTCCCCTCTAGATTGGAGGAAAAATCCTCAAATACCCCGGGAGATTGACATGACACAGGATGCCTTGCAAAGAACCATACCTCGAGGAGTCATCACCCGAGCCCAAGCTAAGGAGTTTTCTAACCAATTTCTTCTTTTTGTAGGAAATGATGAGCGCGGGATAATTAGGGAGGAACCTACCCCGAAAGACTTGGAGCAACCCAAACATCTCCTCATATGGGAAGCCTTGGAAATGGAGGCCAGGATCGAGTCATCTTCAAGCTTGGAACACCATGGAGGGCGGTACAACGCCGAGGCAAGGAAGGAGGAGAAACCAGGTACAAGGATGTCGGGTTTAGGTCGGGGCCCATGGAGCATGGTGCAAACCCGATCAGAATCCCCTCTCTCTAGTTTTATTTTATGCCTTTTTAATTCTGTAAAAATAATCATTTAGGGTTTTATGGGTTTGGCATCAATTTGGTGTAGGTTTCTATGGGTTGGTATGGGTTTGGAGTGGGTTTTATCTTTTGCATGGGTTTTTGCTTTTGAGAGTGCTTCAATGGCAGCCGGTGGAAGGGGGAACCAATTTCGTGGAGCACTCTTCCTTGCTCTCCCCCAAATCTGGTAAATATTGGGTGGTCTTTTCCACCTTTCTTTTTGTGCAAGCACCAAATTGGGTAAACCTCTTGGATGCCATCAAATTTGGTTGCTCCTCTCTAATGTGAGAGAGATTAAAACCCTCTCATCACCGAGCATTGTACTCAGTTGATTTTGAATACAAAGAGGATTTTGCATCTTCTTCCTTGGCCAGTTTTCTACCTCCAAGACTCGGCTCTCCGGTGAGTAATATCCAGCGATATCCGAGAGCATCCTTCAAAGTTTTTTGCTTCCCTTCCGAGCTAAGGTAAGCTAGAACGTGCTACACGACTTCAACCACTCTCTCGTGGTCTTAGGGTAAGCGTGTAATCCATATTAGCTCTTCTCCATCTCCGATTACATCCTATTTTCTGACTTCAACCACTCCCTTGTGGTCTTAGGGCTTATGGGTTTTTTTTGGGCTTTGGGCCTTGGGGTTAGGGCTTAGGGCTTGGTGATTTGGTGTAACGTCCTTCCTAGCTAGAAATATGTAACATCCCCTTTTTTTT
>QAOC01011962.1:14222-70232 GCA_003255005.1 Begonia fuchsioides | reverse complement strand
GCATAGATATCTCTGAGCATTGTGAATATCTAGGATTAAGAACTTTATTTGGACTGTGGAATTCATATCATGAGGAAGCTATACGACTTTTCTATGCAAATTTACAATCTTTTCCTCAGCCGCTCACTCTCAAGAGTTTAGTCTACGGTAAACCGATTAAGATTACAAACTCTTCATTAAACTCATTACTGGGTTGTGAGGTAAATGAGTTTACAGATCGATACTACGAGCAAGGGAAGGAACCCGCTCTAGTTCGATGCTCGGATTATAAGGATTTTCTCAGATTGGTTGCTAAGGATCCAAACAACTTGCCGTACAAGCCCAAAGCTAGTGACCTCAACATAACGGCACGGTTGGTTCATCATATCATTACCTACAATCTTTTGCCTAAGGACTGGTCTAAAGCTCACATTAGCCATATGGAACTATATGTTCTATATATGTTCTTCACCCGACGTCGCTTTAATGTAGGATTTATCATCATGCGACGTATGATGGATGTACTGGACAAAGCATCCAAATCATTACCTTTCAATGCTCTGCTGATGGTAATTTTTGCTCAACAAGGAGTAATTTATCCCTCTCCCGTCAATCTAATCGAAGTTAGGAACCATGATATCTACTCTGATTCAACCCTCGCATGGATGGGGTTAACCAAAAATGAAGTTGGAGAATGGCAATACAAGAGAGATCTACCTCGATGACCTCCCACTCCTCCAAACTCCCCACCCTTAACTGTTGATGAAGCTCATATTCCTCCCGAGGATAGGAGACCTCGGAAACATCATCGTTCCTCTTCCTCGATTGAGGGGCGTTTAGATATTCTTAATGGCCTACTTACGAGCCTCACGACATCAGTTAATGCTCTGTACAAGAAAGTCGATGGTCTTAAGAGCCAAATTGATGCATGGGATTCATATTTTGAAGAGGAAGAAGAAGAAAACTTTGATGAACCAGCTGCAGCCATTCCTAGAGTTACCACCCACTTCTCTCCGGCTCCAATTGTTGAGCCCATCCCCTCACCAAGACCAGATGCAGAACCTTTTGTCTCTCCGATTAGATCACCTGTTCTTCAGCGTACATCCACTCCCGATACGGTGTTGGTTCCATCTGCCGTAGATACTGAGGTTCTTACCTCTCCTTCCACCATCAATACCGAGCTTATTCCCACTCCAGCACTAGACATGCCTGGATCTCCTTGGGAATAGACTTGTCTTTTGTTGGGAGACCTATCCTTTTGAACAATGTCTTTCATTTTTTTTTGTAAAACATCTTCCGATGAACTAGTCGATATTTTTTTATAATGACAAAGGGGGAGAAGTATCCATCCTTATTTAGCAATTGATTAACTATAATGATCTTGATTAACTATAATGATTCTTTGACTAATTATTCGATGGATATTGACATGCATGTATATTTATGGGGGAGCATGCATTTACTACGGGGGAGAATTGCAAACTTGCTCAAATTATCTTTCAAACATGTAGTTAATCAATAATGGTTTGTCATCATCAAAAAGGGGGAGATTGTTAGCTTTATCTGCTATTAAAGTAACCTTTGTTTTTGATTGATGAACATTAATACATTGGAAAATTGATTAACCGTTAAGAGAAGTTAATTTGAATAATGTCTATGAAATACCCTCATCGAAGGGTACCTCTTGTGTCTAACAAATCGTTTGAGTTTTACAGAAATTATTAAGTCTGATATAGGTTATGTCGACCTATCATTAGTTATGTCGACTAATCTTCTGGCAGAGGATAAACTTGTGTCGACCGTTTCCCAGCTATGTCGACCTATCTTTAGGCAGCAACCTGCTGATGTCGACCTATCATTAGTTATGTTGACTGCTCTTTTGGCAGAGGATAAATGTATGTCGACCGCTACGTTATATGTCGACTGATGAGTTAACCAGAGAAGAATATTATGTCGACCGTTGCAAGAATGTGTCAACCGCAAGATATTCAAGACAAGAAGTCTACAAGGTTCAAAAGCTAAACTTAAGTCGACTGTGAAATAATGTGTCGACTGCATACATGTCCAGAAGCCATATTTATGTTGACCAATAAACTATTATGTAAAATGCATACATGTCCAGAAGCCATATTTATGTCGATTGCTAAACAATTGTGTCGACAGCATACATCTCCAGAGGCCATATCTATGTCGACTTAAGTTCTTCTCAACGACAAGTCACTAAATCTTATGTCGACCGATCAAAAGCTATGTCGACCGAAAAAGAGCAGAACAAGAAGATTACCGCCAACGGCTATTCCAGAATGTGTCTAAACGGCTATATCTATGTTGACCGATCCCGTACTTTTGCCAATTGATCCAGCCTGAGCAGAACGAAATCTATACATAGCTGCTGAGCTGTGGATTGAAACAACAATTTCTAAAAGAGCAAAAAGAAAGCCGAATTGCTGCCAAATTTTAGAGAATCATTTCATTCTCTCAATCTTTGTATTTATATCTTGTATATTCATTTGTTGATTGAGAGAGTCGGTTAGTAACCGAAAAATCTTCTATTAAACTCTGTGAGCGAAATTTGTAAGAGGGGTGACGCCTCTCCTAAAGAAGAGTCGTTGTAAAGGTTTGATTGACACCCGTAAGTCAATCGGAGTGAGCTCAAAGAATTGAGCGAGAAGAATCTTCAAGGAGGTACCTTGGAGCGCGGACGTAGGCAAGGTTGGCCGAACCGCGTTAACAATCCGGTGTCAATCTCTCTCTCTCTCTAACTCTATTAAGTTGTTTATCTTTTCTGCATTAGAGTTTTAGATTGAGTAAACCGTACGCACAAAATTGATTAAAGTGTAATCATCGGAGTAAATTTTTATTAATCTAATTCACTCCCCCTCTTAGGTTAATCTCGATCCTACAATGAAGACGTGGGATTGACAATGTAATAGCAAAGGCATTTTGATTACTTGGTCACCAAGTAAACCTTTTTTCAACTTCGGTTTTGGGCTCCAAATCATCTCAAAAGTTTAATTGCTACATAAAAAAGTCATAACAAGAGTGGTTGGTGCTTTTACACACATATCTGGTATTAAAATGAGTACAGATAAGAGAAAGATGAAACAAAAGAATTTTTTTGCAATAATTTTAGGAGCTAGTTTCTTGTCTAAATGGACCCGATCCAGGTTCCGAAATGAGCCAATCTTCATCCTCTGATATCAAGTGTATGTGTGAGGGAAAAAAAGTAAGAAAAAAACTTCGGTCGCTATGTGAAGACGTGAGAATGACAAGGTAATAACAAGGTATTTTGATTACTTTGTGGCCAAGTAAACTCTTTTCAACGCCTGGTTCATGCTCCAAATCGTCTCAAAAGTTTTTTTGCAACATAAAAAAGTCATAACAAGAGTAGTTGGTCCTTTAACGCACATAACTGGTCTTTAAACGAGTATAAATAAGAGAAAGAGGAAAAAAGTAATTTTTTGCAATAATTTTAGCGGCTAGTTACTTGTCTGAAAGGACACGTTCCAATTTCTGACAGGAGCCAATCTTCGTCCTCCGATGTCAAATGTATGTATGAAGGGAAACAAGTAAGAAAAAAAAATCATCAAAAACTTTGGTCGCTATGTGAAGACAAGGGAATGACAAGGTAAAAGCAAGGTATTTTGACTACTTGGTCACCAGGTAAACTCTTTTCAATGTCGGGTTCAGGCTCCAAATCATCTCAAAAGTTTATTTGCAACACAAAAAGCTCATAAAAAGAGTTGTTGGTGCTTTTACGCACGTATCTGGTGTTAAAACGAGTACAAATAAGAGAAATAGGAAAAAAAGTATTTTTTAGCAATAATTTTAGGGGCTAGTTACTTTTCTGAATGGACACATTCCAGTTTTCGACAGGAGCAAATCTTCGTCCTACGATGTCAAGGGTATGTATAAGGGGAAACAAGTAAGAAAAATTAACCATCAGAAACTTTGGTCGCTATGTGAAGACGTGGGAATGACAAGGTAATAGCAAGGCATTTTGATTACTTGGTCAGCAAGTAAACTTTTTCCAACGTCGGGTTCGGGCTACAAATCATCTAAAAAGTTTAATTGCAACATGAAAAACTCATAACAAGAGTGGTTGGTGCTTTTACGCACGTAACTGGTGTTAAAACGAGAACATTTTTTTGCACTAATTTTCGGGCCTGGTTACTTTTCTGAATGGCCCCGTTCCGATTTCCGACTGGAGCCAATATTCATCCTCTGATATGAAGTGGATGTATGAGGGGAAAAAAGTAAGAAAAAATAACCATCGGAAACTTCGGTCGCTATGTAAAGACGTGAGAATGACAAGGTAATAGCAAGGCATTTTGATTACTTGGTCACCAAGTAAATTTTTTTCAACATCAAGTTCAGGCTCCAAATCTTCCCAAAGGTTTAATTACAACATAAAAAAGTCATAACAAGAGCGGTTGGTGCTTTTACGCACGCATCGTGTGTTAAAACGAGTACAGATAAGAGAAAGAGGAAAAAAAAGACAATTTTTTGCACTAATTGTTTGGGCTAGTTACTTGTCTGAATGGACCCGTTCCAGATTCCCAGAGGAGCCTATATTCATCCTTCGATATCAAGTGTATGTATGAGGGGAAACAAGTAAGAAAAACTAATATTCATAAACTTCGGTCGCTATGTGAAGACGAGTGAATGACAAGGTAATAGGAAGGCATTTTGATTACTTGGTCACCAAGTAAACTTTTTTTAACGTCATGTTCGGGCTCCAAATTTTCCTAAAAGTTTAATTACAACATAAAAAAGTTATAACAAGAGTGGTTGGTGCTTTTACGCACGCATCTGGTGTTAAAACGAGTACAGATAAGAGAAAGAGGCAAAAAAAATCATTTTTTTGCACTAATTTTTGGGGATAGTTACTTGTCTGAATGGACCCGTTCCAGATTCCAAGAGGAGTCAATCTTCGACCTCTGATGTCAGGTGTATGTATTAGGGGAAACAAGTAAGAAAAAATAATCATCGGAAACTTCGGTCGCTATGTGAAGACGTGTGAATGCAAGGTAATAGCAAAGCATTTTGATTACTTGGTCATCAAGTAAACTTTTTTCAACGTCGGGTTTGTGCTTTAAATCATTTCAAAAGTTGAATTGCAACATAAAAAAGTTATAAAATTAGAGCATAAACTTTTACGCACGTATCTGGTGCGAAAATGAGTAAAAATAAGAGAAAGAGGGGAAAAAGGCATTTTTTGCACTAATTTTAGGGGCTGGTTACTTTTCTTAATGGACCCATTACAGGTTCCGAGAGGAGCCAATCTTCATCCTCTGATGTTAAGTGTATGTATGAGGGGAAACTTGTAAGAAAAATTAACCATTGGAAACTTCGGTCGCTATGTGAAGACGTGGGAATGACAAGGTAATAGCAAGACATTTTGATTACTTGGTAACGAGGTAAACTTTTTTCAATGTCGGGTTCGGGCTCTAAATCATTCAAAAAGTTTAATTGTAAAATAAAAATGTTATAACAGGAGTGGTTGGTGCTTTAACAGACGTATTTGTTGTTAAAAAAAATACAAATAAGAGAAAAAGGAAAAAAATGCATTTTTTGCACTAATTTTATGGGCTAGTTAGTTGCCTGAATGGACCCGTTCTGGGTTTTGAGAGGAGCCAATCTTTGTGCTCTGATGTCAAGTGTATGTATGAGAGGAAACAAGTAAGAAAAACTAACCATCAGAAACTTCGGTCGCTATGTCAAGACGTGGGAATGACAAGGTAATAGCAAGGCATTTTGATTACTTGGTCACCAACTAAACTCTTTTAAACGTCGGGTTCGGGCGCTAAATCATCCTAAAAGTTTATTTGTAAAATAAAAAGGTTATAACAAGAGTGGTTGGTGCTTTTACAAATGTATCAGTTGTTAAAACAAGTACAAATAAGAGAAAGAGGAAAAAAAATGCATTTTTTTGCTCTAATTTTAGGGGCTAGTTAGTTGTCTGAATGGACCCGTTCCGGGGTTTGAGAGTAGCCAATATTCGTCGTCTGATGTCAAGTGTATGTATGAGAGGAAAAAAGTAAGAAAAAATAACCATCGAAAACTTCAGTCTCTATGTGAAGTCGTGGGAATGACAAGGTAATAGAAATATATTTTGATTACTTGGTCACCAAGTAAACTTTTTTCAACATCAAGTTCGGGCTCCATATCTTCCCAAAAGTTTAATTGCAACATAAAAAAGTTATAACAAAAATGGTTGGGGCTTTTACGCACGTATCTGGTGTTAAAACGAGTATAGATAAGAGAAATAGGGAAAAAAGGATTTTTGCACTAGATTTAGGGGCTAGTTACTTGTCTAAACTGACCCGTTCCAAGCTTCGAGAGGATCCAATCTTCATCCCCCGATGTCAAGTGTATGTAGGAGGGGAAACAAGTAAGAAAAAATAACCATCGGAAACTTCGGTCGATATGTGAAAACGTGGGAATGACAAGGTAATAGCAAGGCATTTTGATTAATAGGTCACCAAGTAAACTTTTTTCAACGTCGGGTTTTGGCTCCAAATCGTCCCAAAAGTTTAATTGCAACATAAAAAAAGTTATAACAATATTGGTTGGTCCTTTTACGCACGTATCTGAAGTTAAAATGAGTACAGATAAGAGAAAGATGGAAAAAAAGCATTTTTTTCACTAATTTTAGGGGTTGGTTACTTGTTTGAATAGACTCATTCCGGGCTCCGAGAGGAGCCAATCTTTGTCCTCCGATGTCAAGTGTACGTATGAGGGGAAACAAGAAAGAAAAAATTACCATCGGAAACTTCGGTTGCTATGTGAAGACGTGGGAATGACAAGGCAATAGCGAGACATTTTGAATACTTGGTCACCAAGTAAACTTTTTTCAACGTCGGGTTCGGGCTCCAAATCGTCCCAAAAGTTTAATTGCAACATAAAAAATTTATAAAAATGGTGGTTGGTGCTTTTACGTACGCATTTTGTGTTAAAACGAGTACAAATAAGAGAAAGAGGGAAAAAATGCATTTTTTTGCACTAATTTTAGGGGCTAGTTACTTGTCTGAATGGACCCGTTCCGGTTTTTTAGAGGAGCCAATCTTCGTCCTCCAATGTCAAGTGTTTGTATGAGGGTAAACAAGTAAAAAAAAATAAATAACAAAAACTTCGATAAATATGTGAAGACATGGGAATTACAAGATAATAGCAAGGCGTTTTGATTACTTGGTCACTAAGTAAACATTTTTCAACATCGGGTTCGGACTCCAAATAATCCCAAAAATTTAAATCCCACAAAAAAGGAAGATAACCATTGGAAACTTCGGTCGGAATGTGAAGACGTGGGAATGACAAGGTAATAGCAAGGCATTTTGATTACTTGCTCACCAAGTAAACTTTTTTCAACGTCATGTTCGGGCTCCAAATCATCCCAAAAGTTTAAATACAACATGAAAAAGTTATAACGAGAGTGGTTGGTGCTTTTACGCACGGATCTGGTGTTAAAACGAGTACAAATAAGAAAAAGAGGACAAAAAGGTATTTTTTGCACTAATTTTAGGGGCTAGTTACTTGTCTGAATGGACCCTTTTCGGGTTCTGAGAGGAGCCAATCTTCGTCATCCGATGTCAAGTGTATGTATGAAGGGAAACAAGTAAGAAAAAATAACCATTAGAAACTTCGGTCGCTATTTAAAGATGTGGCAATGACAAGGTAATAGCAAGGCATTTTGATTACTTGGTCACCAAGTAAACTTTTTTAAACGTCAGGTTCAGGCTCCAAATCATCCCAAAAGTTTAATTACAACATAAAAAAGTTATAACAAGTGTGGTTTGTGCTTTTAAGCTTGTATTTGTTGTTAAAACGAGTACAAATAAGAGAAAGAGGGAAAAATGCATTCTTTTGCACTAATTTTTGGGGATGGTTACTTGTCTAAATGAACCCGTTGCGAGTTCCGAAAGGATCCAATCTTCGTTGTCCAATGTCCAGTGTATGTATAAAGGGAAACCAGTAAGAAAAAATAACCATCGGAAACTTCACTCGTTATGTGAAGACGTGGGAAAGACAAGGTAATAGCAATGCATTTTTATTACTTGGTCACCAAGTAAACTTTTTTCAACGTCGGATTCAGTTTTGAAATAATCTCAAAATTTTAACTGCATCATAAAAAAAATTACAAGAGTGGTTGGTGCTTTTACGCACATATCTGGTCTTAAAACGAGTACAAATAACAGAAAGAGGGAAAAATGCATTTTTTTCAAACTAATTTTAGGGGCTGGTTACTTGTCTGAATGCACTCGTTCCAAGTTCAAAGAGCAGCCAATCATCATCCTCTGATGTCAAGTGTATGTATGAGGGGAAACAAGTAAGAAAAAATAACCATCGGAAACTTCGGTCGCTATGTCAAGATGTGGCAATGACAAGGTAATGGCAAGACATTTTGATTACTCGGTCACAAAGTAAACTATTTTCAACGTTGGGTTCGGTGTCCAAATCAGCCCAAAAGTTTAATTGCAACATAAAAAAGTTATAACAAGAGTGGTTAGTGCTTTTACGCGGGTATCTGTTTTTAAAACGAGTACAGATGAGAGAAAGAGGGAAAATGCATTTTTTTCTCTAATTTTAGGGGCTAGTTACTTGTCTGAATGAACCCGTTCCAGGTTCTGAGAGGAGCAAATCTTCATCCTGCGATGTCAAGTGTATGTATTATGGGTAAACAAGTAAGAAAAAACAACCATCGAAAACTTCGGTCGCTAAGTGAACACGTAAGAATGACAAGATAATAGCAAGACATTTTAATTACTTGGTCACCAAGTAAACTTACTTCAATGTCAGATTCGGGCACCAAATTTTCCGAAAAGTTTAATTGAACATAAAAAAGTCATAACAAGAGTGGTTGGTACTTTTACGCAAGTATCTGGTGTTAAAACGAGTACAAATAAAAGAAAGAGGGAAAAAAGACATTTTTTGCACTTATTTTAGGGGCTGGTTACTTGTCTAAATGGAACCGTTCCGGTTTCCGAGAGGAGCCTATCGTCGTCCTCCGATGTCAAGTGTATCTATGAGGGGAAACAAGTAAGAAACAATAACCATCGGGAACTTCAGTCGCTATGTGAAGAATGACAAGGTAATAACAAGGCGTTTTGATTACTTGGTCAGCAAGTAAACTTTTTTCAATGTCCTATTTTTGCTCAAAATTGTCCCAAAAAGTTTAATTGAAACATAAAAAATTTATAACAAGAGTTGGTTGTTCTTTTACGCACGTATCTGGTGTTAAAATGAGTACAGATTCGAGAAAGAGGAAAAAAAAAGCATTTTTGCGCTAATTTTAGGGGCTAGTTAGTTGTCTGAATAGACCCTTTCCGGGTTCCGAGAGGAGCCAATCTTCGTTCTCCGACGTCAAGTGTATGTATGGGGGGAAACAAGTAAGAAAAAATAATCATCGGAAACTTCGGTCACTATATGAAGACGTGGCAATGAGAAGGTAATAGTAAGGCATTTTGATTACTTGATCACCAAGTAAAATTTTTTGAACGTCGGGTTTGGGCTCCGAATCATCCTAAAATTTTAATTACAACATAAAAAACAAGAGTGGTTGGTGCTTTTACGCATGCATCTGGTGTTAAAACGAGTACAAATAAGCAAAAGTGGGAAAAAAAGACATTTTTTGCTCTAAGTTTAGGGGCTAGTTACTTGTCTGAATGGACCCATTTCGGGTACCAAGGGGACCAAATCTTCGTCCTCCGATGTCAAGTGTATGTATGACGGGAAACAAGTAAGAAAAAATTGTTAGCTTAAAAAGTATGTTTATAGTAATCAATTATTTTTTATGATAACTATGCAAGATGAGCACAAAGATAAAATTGATAAAGGAAACTATTTCTTAATTCTTAAATTAGACTTATCGATTCATAAGAAATACCCTTCAAAGTTTAACTATTTTGTTTAAGTGTTGCAGAAAAATCATGTATATATGCTGTTTGTGTCGACCTTTAGTCGTATATGTCGACACTTAGATAATCCAGAGACATAGCTTACTGAGTTTATGTCGACCCTTAGTTATATGTATCAACCCATGTTCAAAATAGAGGCTTAGCCTTTCTGATTTGTGTCGACCCATAGAGTTTTTGTGTCGACCCTTAATCAAAACAGTGGCCGAGACTTTCCAGTTGTGTCGACTCATGGAATCCTTGTGTCGACCCCTTTCCAAAAAAGAAGCTAAGTCTCAGCCCAACGTATAAGTTGTGTCGACCTATCCAGATCTTTTGTGTCGACCTTAGAGACAACGTTGTGTCGACCCACGTATAAAAATTGTGTCGACCTAAACTGGAAGAACAGTGTGAAAATGTGTCGACCCATCCAAATATTTTGTAACACCCCAGAGACTAATTTGTGTCGACCTTACCAAAATATATGTGTTGACCCCACCTGCACGAAATATGTCTCTGCCCAACCCATTTGTGTCGACCCCATTATAATTGTGTCGACCCCAGCTTTATCCAGAGACGAATTCTTTAGAATTTGTGTCGACCCAACTAACATTGTGTCGATCCCAGAAATTCCAGAGAAGGATGCTTCAAGGATGTGTCGACCGAACAAACAGTGTCGACCCTAGTAAATTCCAGAGAAGGATTTGTCAAGGTTGTGTCGACCCCAACAATTTCCAGAGAAGATTTTGTGTCGACCCCAACAACACTTGAGTCGACACAATTCAACAGTACAGCACCAACGATCAGAAACTTCACAACGGATATATTTTGATGTGTCTACCGGCTAGTACTTTGTTTCGACCCCAGATGGACTTGTGTCGACCCAACTGGACAATTTCGCAGTAGTCTATAAATAGATGAAGTGGTCTCATTTTTCACCGACGATTTTTACCTAGAGAAAACTACGCCAAATTGCTGCCAAATTTATCTCTCAAACTTATACTCTCTCAAATCCTTGTACTTAAACTTTTATATCTTTCTTGAGCTTGAGTGAGTCGGTTTATTAAAAACCGTACAAAGTATAACTTGTTCCTTGAACGCCTATTGTAAAAAGGGGTGACGCTCCTTCAAGAAAAGAGTCAAAGGTTTGGTTGACACCCGTAAGTCAATCGGAGTAAAGCTCAATGTTGAGCGAGAAGGATCTTCAAGGAGGTACCTTGAAGCGCAGACGTAGGCAAGGTTTTCCAAATTGCGTTATCAAACCGGTGTTAATTTCTCTTCTCTAAACTCTCATTTACTTAGTTAATTATTCCGCACTTGAGTTTTAGATATAACTAAACTATCCGCACGAACTGGACTTAGTAATCGATAAAGTTTAGTTAACCTATCTCCTCCCCCACTTAGGTTAAACTCGATCCTACAATTGGTATCAGAGCAGGTTTATTGAATTGATTAACCAATAATTACTGTGATAATCATATGGCCTTTAATATGAACAACACCAACCTAGAAGGTCAATCCACAACTAGGCCTCCCCTATTTGATGGAAATAATTCTTTATATTGGAAAACTAGGATAAGAATATTTATTCAAGCTATGGATTTTAGCGTCTGGAATATTATTGAAGATGGACCTTATGTGCCCACAAAAATAGACAATGGAATAACTATCTTTAAGTCTAGGCAAGAATATAAGGATCAAGACTAAAGAATTTGAGTCTTAATGCTAAAGCCATGAACACCCTATATTGTGCTCTCTCTAGTGACAAATTTAATAGGGTACAAGGGTGTGAAAACGCTAGAGATATATGGCGTCTACTTGAGGTAACACACGAGGGAACTTACCAAGTTAAGGAAAGTAAAGTTAACTTGTTAGTTCATGAATATGAATTGTTTACCATGAATATTAGTGAGTCTATTGGTTGTATGTATACTCGATTCACTAACTTGATCAATAGCTTGAAAGTACTTGGTAAGGTATACACAGAGGAGGAATGCGTTAGGAAGGTCCTACGAGTGCTACCTCTGGCTTGGCAACAAAAGATGACCGCAATCCAAGAGGCCAAGGACCTCAAGGGTGTTAAAGCTTGAAGAACTCATTGGATCTTTGACGACCAACAAGTTGACAATGAAGGCCAACGAGAAGAAAGTGCAAAAGGAGATAGATTCCTATGTCCAAAAGAAGGGACATAGCACTCAAGACATCATCTAGCAAATAAGAGAAAACCAAAAGCGAGAGTGAAACCTCTTTCGAGGATGAAGAGGTGGAAAACATGTGCTTCATGGCCAAGGAGGACAAGGTACTTGACTCCTTTAGATCTAAGGATGAGTCTTTTGAGACCTTCTACTCCTTTAGGAAGAAAGTTCAAAATGAAAAGGATCTCTCCATTGTAGCTATTCGTAGTGATCATGGAGGGGAATTTGAAAATGAGAAATTTGAACTTCTATGTGTTAAGTATGTTATCAATCATAATTTCTCATCTCCTAGGACTCCTCAACAAAATGGAGTTGTTGAGAGAAAGAATAGATTTCTTCAAGAGATTGCTAGAACAATGCTCAATGAAAACTCTCTTCCCAAGTATTTTTGGGCGGAAGCCGTAGCTACGGCATGCTATTCAATAAATCGAGTATCAATCCTTCCAATTTTAGAAAAGACCCCCTATGAACTATGGTCGGGTAAAACTCCTAGTGTTAAGTATTTTAGGCCTTTGGATGCAAATGTCATATTTTGAACACCAAGGACAACCTAGGAAAATTTGATTCAAAGACGGATTTTGGAATCTTTCTTGGATACTCTTTGTCTAGCAAGGCCTATAGAGTTTTCAACAAAAGGAGTCTAGTTGTTGAGGAATCCATGCATGTTACTTTTCATGAGTCCCCTCCACTCTTAGAGCTCTTAGAACCTAGTGATGATTTGGAAAGACAGATGGATTCTTTGAGTCTAGATGACAATGAGAAAAACTCTTTAGATGTCATTCCTTCCGAAAGTCCTCCAAGCTCTTTAGGATTAGAGCCAAGTAACACTATCAATGATGGCTTACCTAAAGAATGGAAATACTCCAAAAACCATCCCATAGAGGATGTTGTAGGTAATCCTAGATTGGGCATCAAAACTACAGCCTCTCTTAGGAACTTGTGTGCTAACATAGCTTTTATCTCTCAAGTAGAGCCTAAGAAATTTGATGAGGCCATATTAGATGAAAATTGGATAATGGCCATGCAAGAGGAACTAAATCAATTTGAGAGAAACCAAGTATGAGAGTTAGTTCCTAGACCTAATTATTGCACCATCATTGGAACTAAATGGGTATTTAAGAATAAACTAGATGAACATGGTGTTGTTATTAGAAACAAGGCAAGATTGGTTGCAAAAAGATACAATCAAGAAGAGGGAATAAATTTTGAAGAAACCTTTGCACCAGTAGCGAGAATGGAGTCAATTCGTATGCTCTTGCCTATGTGTGCCAGAAAAATTTCACTCTATTTCAAATGGATTTATCATGGAAGAAGTCTATGTAGAGCAACCCTTAGGTTTTGAGGTCTTCGATAGGTTAGACCATGTATTCAAACTTCATAAAGCTTTTTATGGTCTTAAGCAAGCTCCTCGTGCGTGGTATGATCGGTTGAAGAACTTTCTCTTGAAAAGAGAGTTCAAAATGGGAAAAATTGATTCACTTCTTGTCCAAATCTATGTAGATGATATCATTTTTGGAGCCTCAAACAAAATCTTTACGATAGTTTTGCTTCTCTCATGCAAGATGAATTTGAGATGAGCATGATGGGAGAGCTAAAATTCTTTTTAGGACTTCAAATTAGGCACACCTTAAAGGGAACATTCATATGTCAAGAAAAATATGTTAAAGAATTGCTTAAGAGATTTGGATTGAACTCTTGCAAATCATCTAGGACTCCCATGAGTACCACAACTAAATTGGACAAAGATGAAAATAGTCAAGTTGTGGACATTAAGAAATGTGGTATGATTGGATCTCTTCTATATCTAACCGCAAGTAGACCCGATATTCTTTTTAGTGTATGTCTATGTGCTAGATTTCAAGCGGCACCTAGAGAATCCCATTTAAAAGCTGTGAAAAGAATTTTCAAATACTTGAGTGGAACAACAAATTTAGGATTATGGTATCCAAAGGGAACCTCGCTAAACATGATTGGATATACAAATTCGGATTATGCCGGGAACCTCGTGGATAGAAAGAGCACTAGTGGCTCTTGTCAATTTCTAGGAGAATCATTTGTTTCATGGTTCTCTAAGAAACAAAATTCAGTAGCACTCTCGACCGCCGAAAGCGAGTATATTGTAGCCGGAAGTTGTTGTGCACAAATGCTTTGGATAAAGCATACCTTAGAAAACTACAATCTCACATTCTCTAATATTCCTATCATGTGTGACAACACTAGTGCAATAAATATCAGTAAAAATCCTATTCTCCATTCTAGAACTAAGCATATAGAGATAAGATATCATTTTATCAAAGATCACGTCCAAAAAGGGGATATTATCTTGGAATTTTTCAAGTCAAGTGATCAATTAGCTGATATATTTACTAAACCCTTGGATTAAAAGACCTTAAATGGAATTAGAATTTGATTAAGAGTAATTCGGTTTAATGGTGTTTAGAAACATCATCTTATTCCTGTTGTTTCCAGTGACAAGGGTTGACATAAAGAAGATATGTCGACCGAACTTAGGCTCTGTCGCAGAAAAGGGTCGACATAAAGAAGGTTATGTCGACCGCACTTTGAATCTGACGACAAAAGGGTCGACATAAAATTAGGATTGTCGACCGATTCTCCGGTTCATCCTTCAATCGATCGAACGGGTTTGCTTCTATTTTTCTTCTTTCAAAACCCTTCTACCCTATTTTGAATCGCAAATCCCTTTCTGTCAACCTAATCCCTCTCGCTCTCTCTCTTGGTATCAATTGACTTTTTGTCGACCCAATCTTCCATTTCTAATAATTTCATCTCCTCGAATGGCTTCCTCCTCAAAAAATCCAGTCCAAAGAAAAAGGGCAGCCAATAAAGCCAAGGATATTGTAGCCTCCTCCTTGGAGCTGAATAAATTTTTGTTCAGAAAACAGAGCAGCCAAGATAAGTTTTATTCAATCTTAGTTATATGTCGACCCATGTTCAAAAATAACAAGAGTGTTGACAAGGTAATAGCAAGGCATTTTGATTACTTGGTCACCAAGTAAACTTTTTTCAACGTCGGGTTCGGGCTTTAAATCATCCCAAAAGTTGAATTGCAACATAAAAAATTTATAACAAGAGTGGTTGATGTTTTTACGCACGCCTCTTGTTTTAAAACGAGTACATAAAAGAGTGAGGGAACAAAGCCATTTTTTTGCATTAATTTTAGGGGCTGGTTACTTGTCTAAATGGACCCGTTCCTAGTTCTGAGAGGAGCCAATCTTCGTCGTCCGAAGTTAAGTGTATGTCAGAGGGGAAACAAGTAAGAAAAAATAATCATCGAAAACTTCGGTCGCCATGTGAAGACGTAGGAATGACAAGGTAATAGCAAGGCCTTTTGATTACTTGGTCACCAAGTAAACTTTTTTCAACGTCGGGTTCGGGCTTTAAATCATCCCAAAATTTGAATTGCAACATAAAAAAGTTATAACAAGAGTGGTTGGTGCTTTTACGCACATATCTGTTGTTAGACCGAGTCCAGATATAACAAAGAGGGAAAAAAGGCATTTTTTCACTCATACTAGTCTAAATGGACCTGTTCGAGTTCCGAGAGGAGCCAATCTTTCTCCTCCGATGCCAAGTGTATGTATAAGTAGAAACAAGTAAGAAAAAATAACAATCGGAAACTTCGATTACTATATGAAGAAGTGACAATGACAAGGTAATAGCAAGGCATTTTGATTACTTGGTCACCAAGTAAACTTTTTCCAACGTTGGGTTCGGGCTCTAAATCGTCCCAAAAGTTTAATTGCAACATAAAAGACAAGAGTGGTTGGTGCTTTTGCTCATGCATCTTGTGTTAAAAAGGTATTTTTTTGCACTAATTTTAGGGGTTAGTTACTTGTCTGAATGGACCCATTCCGGGTACCAAGAGGACCCAATATTCGTCCTCCGATGTCAAGTGTATGTATGACGTGAAACAAGTAAGAAAAAATAACAACCGGAAACTTCGGTCGCTATGTGAAGACGTGGGAATGACAAGGTAATGGCAAGGCATTTTGATTCCTTGGTCACCAAGTAAACTTTTTTCAATGTCAGGTTCGGGCTCCAAATCGTCCTAAAATTTTAATTGCAACATAAAAAATTTATAACAATAGTGGTTGGTGCCTTTACGCACACATTTGGTGTTAAAACGAGTACAAAAAAGAGAAGGAGGAAAAAAATGCATTTTTTTGCACTAAATTTAGGCGCTAGTTACTTGTCTGAATGGACCCATTCTGGGTTCTGAGAAGAGCTAATATTCATCATCCGATGTCAAGTGTATGTATAAGGGGAAATAAGTGAGAAAAAATAACTATCGCGAACTTCGGTCGCTATGTGAAGATGTGAGAATGACAAGGTAATAGCAAGGCATTTTGATTACTTGGTCACCAAGTAAACTTTTTTGAAAGTCGGGTTCTGGCTCCAAATCATCCCAAAAGTTTAATTGCAACATAAAAAAGTTATAACAAGAGTTGTTAGTGCTTTTGAGCATGCATCTGGTGTTAAAACGAGTACAAATAAGAGAAAGAGGGAATAAAAGCATTTTTTTTGCACTAAGTTTAGGGGTCGGTAACTTTTCTAAATGGACCCATTCTGGGTTCTGAGAGGAGCCAATCTTCGTCCTCCGATGTCAAGTGTATGTATGAAGGGAAACAAGAAAGAAAAAATAACTATCGGAAACTTCGGTCGCTATGTGAAGATGTGGGAATGACATGGTAATAGCGAGGCATTTTAATTACTTGGTCACCAAGTAAACTTTTTTTAACATTTGGTTTGGCCTCAAAATCGTCCCAAAAGTTTAATTGCAATATAAAAAAGTAAAAACAAGAGTGGTTGGTGCTTTTAGGCACACATCTGGTGTAAAAACGAGTACAAATAAGAGAAAGAGGAAAAAAAGCATTTTTTTGCACTAATTTTAGGGGTTGGTTACTTGTCTAAATAGACCCATTCAAGGTTCCGAGAGGAGCCAATCTTCATCCTCCGATGTCAAGTGTATCTATGTGGGTAAACAAGTAAGAAAAACTAACTATCATAAACTTCAGTCGCTTTGTTAAGACATGAGAATGACAAGGAAATAGCAAGGCATTTTGATTACTTGGTCACCAAGTAAACTTTTTTCAACGTCGGGTTCGGGCTCCTAATAATCCCAAAAGTTTAATTGCAACATAAAAATGTTATAACAAGAGTGGTTTGTTCTTTTACGCAAGTATCTTCTGTTAAAACGAGTACATATACGAGAAAGAGGGAAAAAACATTTTTTGCACTAATTTTAGGGGTTAGTAACTTGTCCGAATGGACCGATTCCGGGTTCCGAGAGGAGCCAATCTTCGTCATCCAATGTCAAGTGTATGTATAGGGGGAAACAAGTAAGAAAAAATAACCATCGGAAACTTCGGTCGCTATGTAAAGACGTGGGAATGACAAGGTAATGGCAAGGCATTTTTATTACTTCGTCATCAAGTAAACTTTTTTCAACGTCGGGTTTGGGCTCCAAATCATCCCAAATGTTTAATTGCATCATAAAAAGATATAACAAGAATTGTTTGTGCTTTTATGCACTCATCTGGTGTTAAAATGAGTACAAAAAAGAGATATAGGGAAACTAAGGCATTTTTTGCATTATTTTTAGGGGCTAGTTACTTGTCAGAGGGGCCAATCTTCATCCTCTGATGTCAAGTGTATGTATAAGGGGAAACATTTTGATTACTTGGTCACCAAGTAAACTTTTTTCAACGTCGAGTTCGGGCTCCAAATAGTCATAAAACTTTATTTGCAAGATAAAAAAGCTATAAGAGGAGTGGTTGGTGCTTTTATGCATGCATCTCGTGTTAAAACGAATACAAATAAGAGAAATAGGGTAAAAAGGCATTTTTTGCGCTAATTTTAGGGCTAGTTACTTGTCCTAATGGAGCCGTTTCAGGTTTTGAGAGGAGCCAATCTTCGGTCGCTATCTTGTGTTAAAACGTAAACTTTTTTCAACATCTGGTTCGGGCTCCAAATCATCCCAAAAGTTTAACTGCAACATCAAAAAGTTATAAAAAGAGTAGTTAGTGCTTTTACGCATGCATCTGGTGCTAAAACGAGTACAAATAACAAAAAATGAGGGAAAATAGGCATTTTTTTGGACTAAATTTTAGGGCTAGTTACTTTTCTTATTCGACCCGTTCTGGGATCCGAGAGGAGCCAATCTTTGTCCACCAATGTCAGTGTATGTAGGAGGGGAAACAAGTAAGAAAGAATAACCATCGAAAAGTTCGATCGCTATGTGAAGACGTGGGAATGACAAGGTAATTAGCAAGGCATTTTGATTACTTGGTCACCAAGTAAACTTTTTTCACTGTCATGTTCGGGCTCCAAATCGTCCCAAAAGTTTAATTACAACATAAAAAAGTTATAACAAGAGTGGTTGGTGCTTTTACGCAAGTATCTCGTGTTAAAACAAGTACAAATAAGAAAAAAAGAGGGAAAAATGCATTTTTGGCACTAATTTTAGGGGCTGCTTACTTGTCTGAATGGACTTGTTCCAGGTTTGGAGAAGAGCCAATCTTCGTCCTTCGATGTCAAGTGTATTTATGAGGGCAAACAAGTAAGAAAAAATAATCATCGGAAACTTCGATCGCCATGTGAAGACGTGGAAATGACAAGATAATAGCAAGGCATTTTGATTACTTGATCACCAAGAAAACTTTTTTCAAAGTCCGGTTTTTGCTCAAAATCCTTCCAAAAGTTTAATTGCAACATAAAAAAGTTATCACAAGAGTGGTTGGTGCTTTTACCCACGCATCTGGTGTTAAAACGAGTACAAATAAGAAAAAGGGAAAAAGGCATTTTTTGCACTAAATTTAGGGGCTAGTTACTTGTTTGAATGGACCCATTCTTGGTTCCAAGAGGAGTCAATCTTTGTCCTCCGATGTCAAGTGTGTGTATTAGGGGAAAAAAGTAAGAAAAAATAACCATCGGAAACTTCGGTCGCTATGTGAAGATGTGAGAATGACATGGTAATAGCAAGGCATTTTGATTACTTGGTCCTCAAGTAAACTTTTTTCAAAGTCGCGTTCGGGCTCCAAATAATCCCAAAAGTTTAATTGCAACATAAAAAAGTTATAATAAGAGGGGTTGGATCTTTTGCGCACGTATCTTGTGTTAAAACGAGTACATATAAGAGAAAGAGGGAAAAAAGGCATTTTTTGCTCGTATTTTAGGGGTTGGTTACTTGTTTGAATGGACCCATTTTGGGTTCCGAGAGGAGCCAATCCTCGTCCTCCGATGTCAAGTGTATGTAGGAGGGTAAACAAGTACGAAAAAATGACTATCAGAAACTTCGGTCGCTATGTGAAGTCGTGAGAATGACAAGGTAATACCAAGGCATATTGATTACTTAGTCACCACGTAAACTTTTTTCAAAGTCTGGTTCGAGCTCCAAATCATCTCAAAAGTTTAACTGCAACATCAAAAAGTTATAAAAAGAGTAGTTAGTGCTTTTACGCATGCATCTAGTGTTAAAACGAGTACAAATAACAAAAAATGAGGGAAAATAGGCATTTTTTGCACTAAATTTTGGGGCTAGTTACTTTTCTTATTCGACCCGTTCCGGGTTCTGAGAGGAGCCAATATTTGTCCACCGATGTCAAGTGTATGTAGGAGGGGAAAGAAGTAATAAAGAATAACCATCGAAAAGTTTGATCGCTATTTGAAGACGTGAGAATGACATGGTAATAGCAAGGAATTTTGATAACTTGGTCCTTAAGTAAACTTTTTTCAACATCGCGTTCGGGCTTCAAATAATCCCAAAAGTTTCATTGCAACATAAAAAAGTTATAATAAGAGTGGTTGGTTCTTTTACGCACGTATCTTGTGTTAAAACGAGTACATATAAGAGAAAGAGGGAAAAAATGCATTTTTTGCTCTTATTTTAGGGGTTGGTTACTTGTTTGAATGGACCCATTCCGGGTTCCGAGAGGAGCAAATCTTCGTCCATCGATGTCAAGTGTATGTAGGAGGGTAAAAAAGTAAGAAAAAATAACCATCAAAAACTTCGGTCGCTATGTGAAGACGTGAGAATGACAAGGTAATACCAAGGCATTTTAATTACTTGGTCACCAAGTAAACTTTTTTCAACGTCGCGTTCGGGCTCCAAATAATGACAAAAGTTTAATTGAAACATAAAAAAGTTATAAAAAGAGTGGTTTGTTCTTTTACGCACGTATCTTTTGTTAAAATGAGTACATGTAAGAGAAAGAGGGAAAAAAGCATTTTTTTGCACTAATTTTAGGGGTTAGTTACTTGTCTGAATGGACTGATTTCGGGTTCCAAGAGGAGCGAATCTTCGTCATACGATGTCAAGTGTATGCATGGGGGGAAACAAGTAAGAAAAAATAATCATCGGTCGCTATGTAAAGACGTGGGAATGACAAGGTAATAACAAGGCATTTTTATTACTTCGTCATCAAGTAAACTTTTTTCAACGTCGGGTTCGGGCTCCAAATCAACCCAAAATTTTATCGGCATCATAAAAAAGATATAACAATAGTTGTTGGTGCTTTTATGCACTCATCTAGTGTTAACGAGTACAAATAAGAGAAATAGTGAAACAAAGGCATTTTTGGCCTTAATTTTAGGGGCTAGTTACTTGTCAGAGGAGCCAATCTTCGTCCTCCGATGTCAAGTGTATGTATAAGGTGAAACAAGTAAGAAAAGATAACCATAGCAAACTTATGTCACCATGTGAAGACGTGAGAATAACAAGGTAACAGCAAGGCATTTTGATTACTTGGTCACCAAGTAAACTTTTTTCAATGTCGAGTTCGGGCTCCAAATTGTCCTACAACTTTATTTGCAACATAAAAAAGCTATAAAAAGAGTGGTTGGTGCTTTTATGCACGCATCTAGTGTTAAAACGAGTACAAATAAGAGAAATAGGGTAAAAAGGCATTTTTTGCACTAATTTTAGGGGCTAGTTACTTGTCATCATGGACCCGTTTCAGGTTTTTAGAGGAGCCAATATTCGTCCTCCGATGTCAAGTATATGTATAAGGGGAAACAAGTAAGAAAAAATAACCATCAGAAACTTCGGTCGCTATGTGAAGAAGTGAGAATGACAAGGTAATAGCAAGGCTTTTTGATTACTTAGTCACCAAGTAAACTTTTTTCAACGTCGGGTTCGGCATCTAGAATCATCCCAAAAGTTTAATTGCAACATCAAAAAGTTATAAAAAGAGT
The DNA here is from genome assembly GCA_003255005.1 of Begonia fuchsioides. Lineage (NCBI taxonomy): Eukaryota > Viridiplantae > Streptophyta > Magnoliopsida > Cucurbitales > Begoniaceae > Begonia > Begonia fuchsioides. The sequence goes on along the minus strand of QAOC01011962.1, from coordinate 48,952 downwards.
AGTTGGTGCTTTTACTCATGCATCCGGTGTTAAAACGAGTACAGATAAGACAAAGAGGGAAAACAACATTTTTTTGCACTAAATTTAGGGGTTAGTTACTTGTCTTAATGGACCCGTTCCGGGTTCAGATGTCAAGTGTATGTAGGAGCCAATCTTCGTCCACCGATGTCAAGTGTATGTATGAGGGGAAACAAGAAAGAAAACATAACTATCGGAAACTTTGATCGCTATGTGAAGACGTGGGAATGACAAGGTAAAAGCAAGGCATATTGATTACTTGGTAACCAAGTAAACTTTTTTCAACGTCGAGTTTGAGATCCAAATCGTCCCAAAATATTAATTACAACATAAATGAACGCATCTGGTGTTAAAACGAGTACAAATAAGTAAAAGAAGAAAAAAGGCATTTTTTGCACTAATTTTAGGGGCTAATTACTTGTCTGAATGGAACCGTTCCTTGTTTCGAGAAGAGACAATCTTCTTCCTCCGATGTCATGTATGTATGAGGGGTAACAACTAAGAAAAGTTAAATTGCAACATAAAAAAATTATAACAAGAAAGGTTTGTGGTTTGACGCACGCATCTGGTGTTAAAACGAGTACAAATAATAGAAAGAGAGAAGAAAATGCATTTTTTTTGCACTAATTTTAAGGGGTAGTTTTTGTCTGAATGGGCTCGTTCCGAGTTCCAAGAGTAGCCAATCTTTGTCCTCCGATGTCAAGTGTATGTATGAGGGGAAACAAGAAAGAAAAAAAAACCATCGGAAACTTCGGTCGCAATGTAAAGACGTGGGAATGACAAGGTACTAGCAAGGCATTTTAATTACTTAATCACCAAGTAAACTTTTTTCAACGTCATGTTCTGGCTCCAAATCATCCCAAAATTTTAATTACAACATAAAAAAGTTATATCAAGAGTGGTTGGTGCTTTTACGCACGTATCTCGTGTTAAAACGAGTACAAATAAGAAAAAGAAGGAAAAAAGGCATTTTTTTGCACTAATTTTAGGGGCTTGATACTTGTCTGAATGGACTCGTTTCGGGTTTGGAGAGGAGCCAATCTTCGTCCTCCGATGTCAACTGTATGTATGAGGGGAAACAAGTAACAAAAAAATAATTATCGGAAACTTCGATCGCTATGTGAAGACGTGGAAATGACAAGGTAATAACGAGGCATTTTGATTACTTGATCACCAAGTAAACATTTTCAACGTCGGGTTTGGGCTCCAAATCATTCCAAAAGTTTAATTGCAACATAAAAAGGTTATAACAAGAGTGTTTGGTGGTTTTTCGCACGCATCTGGTGTTAAAACGAGTACAAATAATAGAAAGAGAGAAAAAAAAGGCATTTCTATGCACTAGTTTTAGGGGCTAGTTTCTTGTCTGAATTGCCTCGTTCAGGGTTCCGAGAGGAGCCAATCTTCGTCCTCCGATGTCAAGTGTATGTAGAAGGGAAAACAAGTAAGAAAAAATAACAATCGGAAACTTCGTTTGCTATGTAAAGACGTGAGAATGACAAGGTAATAGCAAGGCATTTTAATTACTTTGTCACAAAGTAAACTTTTTCAACGTCATTTTTGGGCTTCAAATCATCCCAAAAGTTTAAATACAACATAAAAAAGTTATAACAAGAGTTGTTGGTGCTTTTACGCACGTATCTCGTGTTAAAACGAGTACAAATAAGAAAAAGAAGGAAAAAAGGCATTTTTTTGCACTAATTTTAGGGGCTGGATACTTGTCTGAATGGACTCGTTTCGGGTTTGGAGAGGAGCCAATCTTCGTCCTCCGATGTCAACTGTATGTATGAGGGGAAACAAGTAACAAAAAATAATTACCGGAAACTTCGATCGCTATGTGAAGACGTGGAAATGACAAGGTAATAACGAGGCATTTTGATTACTTGATCACCAAGTAAACTTTTTCAACGTCGGGTTTGGGCTCCAAATCATTCCAAAAGTGTAATTGCAACATAAAAAACTTATAACAAGAGTGTTTGGTGGTTTTTCGCACGCATCTGGTGTTAAAACGAGTACAAATAATAGAAAGAGAGAAAAAAAAGGCATTTCTTTGCACTAGTTTTAGGGGCTAGTTTCTTGTCTGAATTGCCTCGTTCAGGGTTCCGAGAGGAGCCAATCTTCGTCCTCCGATGTCAAGTGTATGTAGAAGGGAAAACAAGTAAGAAAAAATAATCATCGGAAACTTCGTTTGCTATGTAAAGACGTGAGAATGACAAGGTAATAGCAAGGCATTTTAATTACTTTGTCACAAAGTAAACTTTTTTCAACGTCATTTTTGGGCTTCAAATCATCCCAAAAGTTTAATTCCAACATAAAAAAGTTATAACAAGAGTTGTTGGTGCTTTTACCCACGCATCTGGTCTTAAAACAAGTACAAATAAGAGAGAAGGAAAAAAGGCATTTTTTGCACTAATTTTAGGGGCTGGTTACTTGTTTGAATGGACTCGTTACGGGTTTGAAGAAGAGCCAATCTTTGTCCTCCGATGTCAAGTGTATGTATGAGGGAAAACAAGTAAGAAAAAATAATGATCGGAAAGTTCGATCGCTATGTGAAGACGTGGAAATGACAAGGTAATAGCGATGCATTTTGATTACTTGATCACCAAGTAAACTTTTTCAACGTCGGGTTTGGGCTTTAAATCCTTCCAAAAGTTTAATTGTAACATTAAAAAGTTATAACAAGAGTGGTTGGTGCTTTTACGCACGCATCTGGTGTTAAAACGAGTACAAATAACAGAAAGAGGGAAAAAAGTCATTTTTTTGCACCAAATTTAGGGGCTAGTTACTTGTCTGAATGGACCCGTTCCGAGTTCTGAGATGAGCCAATCTTCGTCCACCAATGTCAAGTGTATGTAGGAGGGCAAACAAGTAAGAAAAAATAACCATCGGAATGTTCAGTCGCTATGTGAAGACGTGGGAATGACAAGGTAATAGCAAGACATTTTTATTACTTTGTCACCAAGTAAACTTTTTTGAACGTTGCGTTCGGGCTTTAAATCATCCGAAAAAGTTAATTGCAACACAAAAAAAGTTATCACAAGAGTGGTTGGTAGTTTTACGGACGCATCTGGTGTTAAAACGAGTACAAATAAGAGAAAGAAGAAAAAAAGGAATTTTTTGCACTAATTTTTGGGGCCAGTTACTTGTCTGAATGGACCGGTTCTGGGTTCCGAGATGAGCCAATCTTTGTCATCCGATTTCAAGTGTATGTATTAGGGGAAACAAATAAAAAACAATAACCATCTGAAACTTCGGTCGCTATGTGACGATGTGAAAATGACAAGGTAATTGAAAGGCATTTTGATTACTTGGTCACCAAGTAAACTTTTTTCAATGTCGGGTTGAGGCTCTAACTCATCCCAAAAGTTTAATTACAACATACAAAAGTTATAACAATAGTGGTTGGTGCTTTTACGCATGCATCAGGTGTTAAAACGAGTACAAATAAGAGAAAGAGGGAAAAAAAGGTATTTTTTGCACTAATTTTAGGGGCTGGTTACTTGTCCAAATGGACTCGTTCCGGGTTCTGAGAGGAGCCAATCTTTGTCCTCCGATGTCAAGTGTATGTTCGAGGGGAAACAAGTAAGAAAAAATAACCATCAGAAACTTCGGTCGCTATGTGAAGACGTGAGAATTACAAGGTAATAGCAAGGCTTTTTGATTACTTAGTCACCAAGTAAACTTTTTTCAACGTCGGGTTCGGCATCTAGAATCATCCCAAAAGTTTAATTGCAACATCAAAAAGTTATAAAAAGAGTAGTTGGTGCTTTTACGCATACATCTGGTGTTAAAACGAGTACAAATAAGAGAAAGAGGAAAAACAACATTTTTTTGCACTAAATTTAGGGTTAGTTACTTGTCTTAATGGACCCGTTCCGTGTTCCGATGTCAAGTGTATGTAGGAGCCAATCTTCGTCCACCGATGTCAAGTGTATGTATGAGGGGAAACAAGTAAGAAAACACAACCATCGGAAACTTCGATCGCTATGTGAAGACGTGGGAATGACAAGGTAATAGCAAGGCATATTGATTACTTGGTCACCAAGTAAACTTTTTTCAACGTCGAGTTTGGGATCCAAATCATCCCAAAAGTTTAATTACAATATAAAAGAGTTATAACAATAGTGGTTGGTGCTTTTACGAACGCATCTGGTGTTAAAACGAGTACAAATAAGTAAAAGAAGAAAAAAATGCATTTTTTGCACTAATTTTAGGGGCTAATTACTATCTGAATGGAACCGTTCCTTGTTTCGAGAAGAGCCAATCTTCTTCCTCCGATGTAATGTATGTATGAGGGGGGTAACAACTAAGAAAAAATGACCATCATAAATTTCGGTCGCTATGTGAAGATGTGGGAATGACAAGGTAATAGTAAAGCTATTTGATTTCTTGGTCACCAAGTAAACTTTTTTCAACGTCGGGTTCAGGATCCAAATCATCGCAAAAGTTAAATTCCAAGATAAAAAAGTTATAACAAGAGTGGTTGGTACTTTTACGCAGGCATCTGTTGTTAAAACGAATACAAATAAGAAACAGAGGAAAAAAAAAGCATTTTTTGCACTAATTTTAGGGGCTGGATACTTGTCGGAATAGACTCATTTCGGGTTCCGAGAGGATCCAATCTTTGTCCTCCGATGCCAAGTGTATGTATAAGGGGAAACAAGTAAGAAAAAATAACCATCGGAAACTTTGGTCGCTATTTGAAGACGTGAGAATGACAAGGTAATAACAGGCATTTTGATTACTAGGTCACCAAGTAAACTTTTTTCAATGTCATGTTCGGGCTCCAAATCATCCCAAAAGTTTAATTACAAATAAGAGATAGAAGAAAAAAAAGGAATTTTTTGAACTAATTTTAGGGGCTAGTTACTTGTCTGAATGGACCCGTTCCGGGTTTCGAGTTGCCAATCTTCGTCATCCGATGTCAAGTGTATGTATGAAGGGAAACAGGTAAGAAAAAATAACCATCGTAAACTTCGGTAGCTATGTGAAGACGTTGGAATGACAAGGAAATAGCAAGGCATTTTGAATACTTGGTCACCAAGTAAACTTTTTTCAACGTCAAGTTCGGGCTACAAATCGTCCCAAAAGTTTAATTACAACATAAAAAAGTTATAACAAGAGTGGTTGGTGCTTTCACGGACGTATCTCGTACTCACAAATAAGAAAAAGAGGGGAAAAAGGCAATTTTTTGCACCAATTTTAGGGGCTGGTTACTTGTCTAAATGCACTCGTTCCGGGTTTGGAGAGGAGCCAATCTTCGTCCTCCGATGTCAAGTGTATGTATGAGGGGAAACAAGTAAGAAAAAATAACCATCGGAAACTTCGGTAGCTATGTGAAGACGTTGGAATGACAAGGAAATAGCAAGGCATTTTGAATACTTTGTCACCAAGTAAAATTTTTTCAACGTCATGTTCGGGCTACAAATCGTCCCAAAAGTTTAATTACAACATAAAAAAGTTATAACATCAGTGGCTGGTGCATTTACGCATGCATCTGGTGTTAAAACGAGTACAAATAAGAGAAAGAGGGAAAAAAATGTTTTTTTCGCACTAATTTTAGGGCCTGGTTACTTGTCTGAATGGACTCGTTACGGGTTCGGAGAGGAGCCAATCTTCGTCCTCTGATGTCAAGTGTATGTATGAGGGGAAACAAGTAAGAAAAAAAACCATCAGAAACTTCGGTCGCTATGTGAAGACGTTTAAATGACAAGTTAATAACAAGGCATTTTGATTACTTGGTCACAAGTAAACTTTTTTCAATGTCGGGTTGGGCCTCTAAATCATCCCAAAAGTTTAACTACAAATAAAAAGTTATAACAAGAGTTGTTGGTGCTTTTACGCACGCATCTGGTGTTAAAACGAGTACAGATAAGAGAAAGAGGGAAAAAAAAGACATTTTTTCCCACTAAATTTAGGGGCTAGTTACTTGTCTTAATTGACCCGTTCAAGGTTCCGAGAGGAACCAATCTTCTTCCACCGAAGTCAAGTGTATGTAGGAGCGGAAACAAGTAAGAAAGAATAACAATCAGAAACTTCGGTTGTTATGTAAAGACGTGGGCATAACAAGGTAATAGCAAGGCATTTTGATTACTTGGTCACCAAGTAAACTTTTTTCAACGTCCGGTTCGGGCTCCAAATCATCCCAAAAGTTTAATTGCACCATAAAAAAGTTATAACAAGAGTGGTTGGTAGTTTTACGCACGCATCTGGTGTTAAAACGAGTACATATAAGAGAAAGAGGGAAAAAAGACATTTTTTTGCACTAATTTTATGGGCTGGTTACTTGTCTTAATGGACCCGTTCCGGGTTCCGAGAGGAGCCAATCTTCGTCTTCCGTTGTTAAGTGTATGTATGAGGTAAAACAACTAAGAAAAAATAACCATCGTAAAACTTTGGTCGCTATGTGAAGACGTGGGAATGACAAGGTAATAGCAAGGCATTTTGATTACTTGGTCACCAAGTAAACTTTTTTCAACATCGGGTTCGGGCTCCAAACCATCCCAAAAGTTTCATTGCAACATAAAAAAGTTATAACAAGAGTAGTTAGTGCTTTTACGCACGCATCTGGTGTTAAAACGAGTACAAATAAGATAAAGAGTGAAAAAAGAAATTTTTTGCACTAATTTTAGGGGCTGGTTACTTGTCTGAATGGACCCGTTCCGGGTTCCGAGAGGAGCCAATCTTTTTCCTCCGATGTCAAGGGTATGTATGAATTTAAACAAGTAAGAAAAATAACCATCGAAAACGTCGGTCGCAATAATAACGAGTAATAACAAGGCATTTTGATTACTTAGTCACCAAGTAAACTTTTTTCAACGTCGAGTTTGGGCTCCAAATTGTCCTAAAAGTTTTAATTGCAACATAAAAATGTTATAACAAGATTGGTTGGTGCTTTTACGCACGCATCTGGTGTTAAAACGAGTACAAATAAGAGAAAGAGGAAAAAAAGTATTTTTTTCCTCTAATTTTAGGGGCTAGTTACTTGTCTGAATGGACCCGTTCTGGGTTCCGAGAGGAGCCCATATTCGTCCTTCGATGTGAAGTGTATGAATGAGGGGAAACCAGTAAGAAAAAATAACAATCGGAAACTTTGTTTGCTATGTGAAGACGTAGGAATGACAAGGTAATAGCAAGACATTTTGCGTACTTGGTGTTAGCTTTAACTATGATTAAAACAACCATTATTTTTCATGATGAATATTAATATGTTGCATAGTTGATTAACCATTAAAGAGAAGTTGATTTGAATATTGTATATGAAATACCCTCAACAAAGGGTACCTTTTTTGTCTAACAAGTCGGTCGAGTTTTGCATAAATTGTTAAGTCTGATACAGGTTATGTCGACCGATTATTAGTTATGTCGACCTATCCTCAGGCAGAGAATAAAAGTATGTCAACCGATCATCAATTATGTCGACCCACCAATAAGCAGAAGAAAAACTTATGTCGACCGATTTACACATATGTCGACCTATCTTCGGGCAGCAACTAACTTATGTCGATCACTCGTTATATGTCGACCGATGACCTAACCAGAGAAGAATGTTATGTCAACTGTTGTAAGATTGTGTCGACCACAGATATTCAAGACAAGAAGCAACATGAAGTCGACCACACTTCTACAAGTTACAAAGGCCATCTTTATGTCGACCGCAAGACTATTGTGTCGACTGCATACATATCCAGATGCCATCTTTATGTCGACTGCAAGACTATTGTGTCGACTGCATACATATCCAGAGGCCATCTTTATGTCGACCGCAAAACTATTGTGTCGACCGGATACATGTCTAGAGGCCATCTTTATGTCGACTGAAGTTCTTCTCAACGACAACTCACTAAATCTTATGTCGACCGAACAAAAGTTATGTCGACCTATCTAGAGCAGAAAGAGGTGATAACCTCCAACGGCTATTTCTGAATGTGTCTAAACGGCTATATATATGTCGACCTATCCCGTACTTATGTCGACTGATCCAGCCTGCGCAGAACAAAATCTATAAATAGTTGCTGAGCTGTGGATTGAAACAGAGATTCTCGTGAGAGCAAAAAGAAAGCCGAATTGCTGCCAATTTTTAGAGAATCATTTCATTCTCTCAATCTTTGTATTTCTATCTTGAATATTCACTTGGTGATTGAGAGAGTTGGTTAGTAACCGTTAATTCGAATATCATACTTAGTGAGCAAAATTTGTAAGTGAGGTGGCGCCTCTCCTAAAGAAGAGTCGCTGTAAAGGTTTGGTTGACACCCGTAAGTCAATCGAAGTGAGCTCAAAGAATTGAGCGGGAAGAATCTTCGAGGAAGTACCTTGGAGGGTGGACGTAGGCAGGGTTGGCCGAACCGCGTTAACAATCCGGTGTCAATCTCTCTCTTAAACTCTATTAAGTTGTTTATCTGTTCCGCATTAAAGTTTTAGATTGAGTAAACCATACGCACGAATTTGAATAAAGTTTAATCATCGGAATAAAATTTTATTAATCTAATTCACCCCCCCCTCTTAGGTTAATCTCGATCCTTCAATTGGTATCAGAGCAGGAATTTTGAATTGATTAACCTATAATCACTGTGATAATCATATGGCCTTTAACATGAATAGCACTAACATCGAAGGTCAATCCACAACTAGGCCACCCCTATTTGATGGAAATAATTATGTCTATTGGAAAACTAGAATGAGAATATTTATTCAAGCAATGGACTTTGGCATTTGGAACATTATAGAAGATGGCCCCTTTATTCCTACAAAATTAGAAAATGATGTTAGGGTGCCTAAGACTAGAATTGAATACAATGATCAAGATTTGAGAAATGTTAGTCTAAACGCTAAAGCCATGAACATAGTGTATTGTGCTCCTCTAGTAATGAATTTAATAGAATTCAAGGTTGTGAAAATGGTAGAGAAATATGGCGATTACTTGAAGTTACTCACGAGGGTACCAATCAAGTAAAGTAAATTTACTAGTCCATGAGTATGAGCTATTCACCATGGATAGGAGTGAGTCTATTTGTTGTATGTACACTCGTTTTACTAACTTGATCAATGGTCTAAAGGTTCTTGGCAAGGTATATACAGAGGAGGAATGCGTGCGAAAAGTTCTCCGTGTTCTGCCTCCAGCTTGGCAACCAAAGATGATGGCAATTCAAAAAGCCAAGGACCTCAAAGTGCTGAAACTTGAAGAACTCATTGGATCTCTGATGACCCATGAGTTGACTATGCAAGCCAATGAGAAGAAGAAACTAAAAGAGAAAGAGATATACATGAAGAAACATATAGCTCTTAAAGCTTCCTCAAGCAAACAAGAAGAAACCGAAAGTGAGGAAGAAGAGGAAGAAATTGCCTTCATAACAAAGCGCTTCAACAAATTCCTTCAGAAAAGAAAAATGAAAGGAATTCGAGCAACAAGAGGCGACAAAGCAACCGGTGACAAAAACAAGGAAGTCACTTGTTTTGAATGTGGAAAGATGGGACACTACAAGTCAGAGTGTCCTAAGATCAAGAGAGCTCCCAAGTCCTACAAGAAGAAAGCAATTAAAGCCTCTTGGGATGACTCCGATAGTGACTCAACATCTTCCAAACTTGAAGAAGTTACCAATATGTGCTTCATGGCTAAGGAAGATGAGGTACATCTCTCTCTTAGCGATTTAGAGCGTAATTTTGAGGAAGAAGAGGATGATCTTCTATCCGACTTTAATGCACTACTTGATGATTTTAGCATGCTTAAAACTAAATACATAGAATTTAAAAAGGAGCATGTTAAATTACTCAAAGAACATGAAAATATTCATATCATATCTCATGAGAAGTTGCATGATGAAGTAAAAGAACTAAAAGAGAAAAAGTTAGATTTAAACAATATAGTTCTCAAGTTTACAAATGGGAGTAAACACTTGAACATGCTACTAGGTAGTCAAAGAGTAACTTTCGACAAAGCTGGTTTGGGCTATGAATCACATAAGAAGAAAAAGTCATACAAGAACCTATTTGTTAAACCAAATGCATGCAATAGGTGTAATAGAATAGGACATCAATCGTTTAACTTTCCTCTAAATTCAAGAGTCGGAAAGGTTAAGGTAGTGGAGAAATGGGTTCCCAAAGGAACAAATACTAACCCTCTAGGACCCAAAATGGTTTGGGTACCTAAGAAGACGATTTGATGTGCTGTGTAGGTGGAAGGAGGTCCCTTGAAAGATCTTTGGTTCCTTGATAGTGGATGTTCGAGGCATATGACAGGAGATCCTTCAAAATTTGCATCAATCAAGCATAAGAAAGGAAATGTCTCTTTCGGTGGGAATCAAAAAGGGAAAACAATTGGCATTAGAAACATTGGTAAATCTTCCTCCCCTATTATTGAGAATGCTCTTTTAGTTGATGGCTTAGAACATAACCTTCTAAGTCAATTATGCGATAAAGTATATAGAGTTATTTTTGAATCTAACTCTTGCTTTATTGATGATATTTCAAATGGAAAAACGCTATTCATTGGGTATAGAAATGAAAATGTTTATACTATTGACTTGAATACTGTCCTATGTGTTGATGAAAAATGTTTTTCCGCAAACTCCTCTTGTGATAGTTGGTCTTGNCTGTCGACATAGAGATAGCCGTTAAGACTCATAAAAAAATAGCCGTTGAAGAATTTCCCTGTCGTTGGTCTCGACCGGTCGACATATCGTCTGAGCTGTCGACATAACATCGGTATATCTAAGTTCTTCGGTCGACATCTACTCTTGGCGGTCGACAGGAAAACTTTCTGTTATTTGGCCGGTCGACATAGGTTCTTCAACTGTCGACATAACTTCAGTATTTCTAAGTTCTTCGGTCGACATCTACTCTTGGCGGTCGACATGGAAAACTTTCTGTTATTTGGCCGGTCGACATAGGTTCTTCAACTGTCGACATAACTTCAGTAGTTCTTCTTCCGCTGGAATTTTGAACGGTCGACATATGTTCTACACGGTCGACATACAATTGTCTCTGGATTCCATGCGGTCGACATAAGTTGTGTCCGGTCGACATACGATCCAATCTCTTGAACTTCAATTGACTTCAATCGGTCGACATACTTGATAGACGGTCGACATATGATTCTTCTCTGGTCTTTGAGCGGTCGACATAAGTACATACCTGTCGACATAAGTTGCTTCTAAGAGCCTAGCTGCACTTGCTCAAACTTCAATTTTATCTTACATAGTTATCATAAAAAATAATTGATTGCTTTAAAAACTTTTAAAGCTAACAACGTAAGTATGAATACCTTAGCTAAGATATCTAGGAAGAACCTTGTTAGGGGCCTTCCAAAGATATCCTTTGAGAAGGATAAAGTAAGTGAGGCATGTCAAATGAGGAAACAAAGAAAGTCCTCATTTGCTTCAAAGTCTTTTGTATCAACCACCAAGCCTCTTCAACTTCTTCATATGGATCTCTTCGGTCCTTCCAAGGTAGCTAGTCTAGGTGGAAAGTATTATGCGTTTGTCATCGTTGATGACTATTCTTTGATATATTCTCTTCCTTTAGAAAGAGAATTCAAAATAAAAAGGAGCTTACTATCGTGGCTATTCGTAGTGACCATGGGGGAGAGTTCGAAAATGACAAATTTGAACTCTTTTGTGATAAACATGGAATAGATCATAATTTTACATCCCCTAGAACTCCTCAACAAAATGGTGTTGTTGAAAGGAAAAATAGATCCTTGCAAGAGCTTGCAAGAACTATGCTAAACGAATATGCCCTTCCCAAGTATTTTTGGGCGGAAGCCGTTGCTACGGCATTCTATGTTCTTAATAGAGTATCTATTCGCCCAATCTTAGAAAAGACTTCTTATGAGCCATGGTCTGGAAAAACACCAAGTGTTACATACTTTACAGCCTTCAGATGCAAATGCTTTATTCTTAACACTAAGGACAACCTAGCAAAGTTTGACTCCAAAACGGACCTAGGAATCTTTCTAGGATACTCCTCATCTAGAAAAGCCTATAGAGTCTTTAATAGGAGATCCTTAGTGGTCGAAGAGTCTATGCACGTGTCCTTCGATGAGTCCCCTAAGCCAATTAGCGTCTTAAATGAAGATGATGTTTTGGAAAATGCCATGGACTCTTTATCTCTTAAGGATAGCAATAAAGCTTCCTCATAAATACTTCCTTTGGATCATCCCTCTAGCTCTTCCGCTTTAGATCCACGAGATGACAATGTAAGGAATCTTCCTAAGGAATGGAAATATGCAAGAAGTCATCATAAGGAAAATATTGTAGGAGACCCTAGCTTAGGAGTCAAAACTAGAGCCTCCCTTAGAAATATTTGTGGAAATGTAACATTTATCTCTCAAATCGAGCCGAAAAAGTTCGATGAGGCCATTGTTGATGAAAATTGGATTATCGCCATGCATGAAGAGTTAAATCAATTTGAGAGAAGTCAAGTATGGGAGTTGGTTCCTAGACCTAAGGACCGCACTATAATTGGAACTAAATGGGTATTCAAGAATAAACAAGATGAAAATGGTATAGTCATTAGAAATAAGGCAAGACTTGTAGAAAAAGGTTACAATCAAGAAGAAGGTATAGATTTTGAAGAAACCTTTGCACCAATAGCTCAAATGGAATCAATCCGGATGCTTCTCACATATTCTTGTCATAAAGACTTCATTCTTTTCCAAATGGACGTTAAGAGTGCCTTCTTAAACAGGTATATAATGGAAGAAGTGTATGTAGAACAACCATTGGGTTTTGAAACCTTTGATAAGCTAGATCATGTCTACAAACTTCACAAAGCTCTCTATGGTCTTAAGCAAGCTCCTCGGGCTGGTACGAGAGATTAAAGAATTTTCTCTTGGATAGAAAATTCAAAATGGGCAAAATAGATTCAACTCTCTTCACCAAACATTTTGGTGATGATTTATTAATCATTCAAATCTATGTAGATGATATTATTTTTGGAGCCTCCAACAAAAAACTATTGTGTCGACTGCATACATATCCAGAGGCCATCTTTATGTCGACCGCAAAACTATTGTGCCAACCGGATACATGTCAAGAGGCCATCTTTATGTCGACTCAAGTTCTTCTCAACGACAACCACTAAATCTTATGTCGACCGAACAATAGTTATGTCGACCTATCTAGTGCAGAAAGAGGAGATAACCTCCAACGACTATTTCTGAATGTGTCTAAATGGCTATATATATGTCGACCTATCCCGTACTTATGTTGACTGATCCAGCTTGCGCAGAACAAAATCTATAAATAGCTGCTGAGCTAGGGATTGAAACAGAGATTCTCATGAGAGTAAAAAGAAAGCTGAATTGCTGCCAATTTTTAGAGAATCATTTTATTCTCTCAATCTTTGTATTTCTATCTTGAATATTCACTTGGTGATTGAGAGAGTCGGTTAGTAACCGTTAATTCGAATATCATACTTAGTGAGCAAAATTTGTAAGAGGGGTGGCGCCTCTACTAAAGAAGAGCCGCTGTAAAGGTTTGGTTGACACCCGTAAGTCAATCGAAGTGAGCTCAAAGAATTGAGCTGGAAGAATCTTCAAGAAAGTACCTTGGAGCGCGGACGTAGGCAGGGTTGGCCGAACCGTGTTAACAATCTGGTGTCAACCTTTCTCTCTTAAACTCTATTAAGTTGTTTATCTTTTCTGCATTAGAGTTTTAGATTGAGTAAACTATACGCACGAATTTGAATAAAGTTTACTCATCGGAAAAAATAATTTATTAATCTAATTCACCCCCCCCCCCCCCTCTTAGGTTAATATCGATCCTTCACTTGGTCACCAAGTAAACTTTTTTCAACGTCGCGTTCGGGCTCCAAATCGTACCAAAAGTTTAATTGCAACATAAAAAAGTTATAACAATAGTGGTTGGTGCTTTTACGCATGTATCTTGTGTTAAAACGAGTACAGATAAGACAAAGAGGGAAAAAAGGCATTTTTTCGCACTAATTTTAGGGGCTGGTTACTTGTCTTAGTGGACCTGTTCTGCAATGCCCGGTTTTTCTTTTTCCTAATTAATTTTTTTTTACACATGTACCAACATTAAACAATTTAGGATAAAACTCATCAATTTGAAATCCTTGAGATAAAATACAGCGGAAGACTTTTATTTAACTTCATCAAAATCAATTATATTCGTAATAAGTAATCCAAAACATAATTATACTTTAACATTAAAAACCAAATTATTACAAAACTTTTGTAAACTAAGCATAATATTATACATTAGTTTTCAAACAAAACATTTCCATTTACATGGGCTGCCCTTCGGTCAAAATTGCACTAACAGACGCAAACTTCGGCAATGGACGTACTTCGCCACCTCAAGCATTTTTCCCTACATTACAAAGCTTATCTAATGAGCCTAACGCTCAGTAAGTTAATCCATAATAATAAAACATTTATGAGACCTTTATGCATATGCTACTTTATAAAAATAATGCAGTTTTCCGTATCGTTCATTTCATTTCTTTTCATTCACTTAACAGTTCAGTTAATGTGGTTAATACCGTCTAGGGGAGAGTAGGCACCATTTAGTCCAACCTCTCGGGACAGCCAAACTCAATCCCACCCAACATGTAACTATTTACGTACATTTCGTTAATTTCATTTCTTTCATTATTTGATTGTTGAAGGCACCACGGGAGAGAGTAGACTCCATTTGGCCTCTCTCGAGGCAGTCTAACTCGAGCTCCTCCTTCAACGACCCGTTGCATATTATCATGAAAATCATGCATGTAAATCATTTTTGTATTTTTCTTAAAACCATGATGCATGAACAATTAAAATGCATGAACAAGTAAACATGCAATAAAATATACAATTCAAACATTGCAAGCATTCTAGACATGTATCTTTATTCTAACAACAAAAATCAATCAATCATCAAACAAGGCACACGAACATATCTTGAAATAAATTGAGATCGGTGTATTGTGCATTACACCCCAAACAATCCAACATATTTCAAAATCATAAATCCTAATCTTTGTATCGTAGTCCCCTTAGGGCCAATGACATGCAACATTAACTTACCTTAGGTCCTTAGCTTTATTGAAAACTTGATCAATATGTTGCCTCGCTTGAAAACCTAAAACACAAGTAACGTAATCAACTAACTTCAAATAACCATAACTTCTTTCATAATGTTCCATTTTTGATACTTAAGGTGTCAAATTGTTCCTTAAAGAGTCTACTTTAACTTCTTAGAAGACACCAATTTCAGAAAACTAATGTATGTCAACTTATTTGGACAAAACAAAAGGCATTCATTGTTTAAAGTAAGACATTTTGAGGGAAACAATCTTCGTCCTCCGATGTCAAGTGTATGTCTGAGGGAAACAAGTAAGAAAAAATAACCATCGAAAACTTCGATCGCTATGTGAAGGCGTGGGAATGACAAGGTAATAGCAAGACATTTTGATTACTTGGTCACCAAGTAAAGTTTTTTCAATGCGGGTTCGGGCTCCAAATCGACCCTAAAGTTTGATTGCAACATAAAAAAGTTATAACAAGAGTGGTTTGTGCTTTTACGCACGCATTTGGTGTTAAAACAAGTACATATAAGGTAAAGAGGGAAAAAAGAAATTTTTTGCACTAATTTTAGGGGCTAGTTACTTGTCTAAATGGACCCGTTCCAGGTTTCGAGAGGAGCCAATCTTCTTCTTCCAATGTCAAGGGTATGTATGAGGAGAAAAAAGTTAGAAAAAATAACCATCGGAAACTTCGGTCGCTATGTGAAGACATGAGAATGACAAGGTAAAATCAAGTCATTTTAATTACTTGGTCTCTAAGTAAAGTTTTTTCAACATCGGGTTCGGGCTCCAAATCATCCCAAAAGTTTAATTTCAACGTGAAAATGTTATAACAAGAGTGGTTGGTGCTTTACGCATGCATCTAGTGTTAAAACGAGTACAAATAAGAGAAAGAGGAAAAAAAGTATTTTTTTCGTCGAATTTTAGGGGCTAGTTACTTATCTGAATGGACCCATTCCGGGTTCCGAAAGGAGCCCGTCTTCGCCCTCCGATGTCATGTTTATGTATTAGGGGAAACAAGTTAGAAAAAATAACCATCGGAAACTTCGGTCGCTATGTGAAGACATGAGAATGACAAGGTAAAATCAAGTCATTTTAATTACTTGGTCTCTAAGTAAACTTTTTTCAACATCGGGTTCGGGCTCCAAATCATCCCAAAAGTTTAATTTCAACGTGAAAATGATATAACAAGAGTGGTTTGTTCTCTTACGCACGCC
This sequence comes from Begonia fuchsioides, assembly GCA_003255005.1. Taxonomy (NCBI): domain Eukaryota; kingdom Viridiplantae; phylum Streptophyta; class Magnoliopsida; order Cucurbitales; family Begoniaceae; genus Begonia; species Begonia fuchsioides. Next base: position 32,693 of record QAOC01011962.1, on the reverse strand, counting down.
TCTTGTGTTAAAACGAGTACATATAAGAAAAAGAGGAAAAAAGAAATTTTTTGCAATAATTTTTGGGGCAACTTACTTGTCTGAATGGACCCGTTCCGGGTTCGATTACTTGGTCACCAAGTAAACTTTTTCAATGTCGGGTTCGGGCTCCAAATCGTCTGAAAAGTTTAATTTCAACATAAAAAAATTGTAACAAGAGTGGTTGGTGTTTTACGCATGCATCTGGTGTTAAAACGAGTGCAAATAAGAGAAAGAGGAAAAAAAATATTTTTTCGTCTAATTTTAGGGGCTAGTTACTTGTCTGAATTGACCTATTCCGGGTTCCGAAAGGAGCCCATCTTCATCCTCCGATGTCAGGTGTATGTATTAGGGGAAATAAGTTAGAAAAAATAACCATTTGAAACTTCGGTCGCTATGTGAAGACGTGGGAATGAAAAGGTAATAGCAAGACATTTTCATTACTTGGTCACCAAGTAAACTTTTTTCAACGTCGGGTTCGGGCTCCAAATCATCCCAAAAGTTTAATTGGAACATAAAAAAGTTATAACAAGAGTGGTTTGTGCTTTTACGCACGCATCTGGTGTTAAAACAAGTACATATAAGATAAAGAGGGAAAAAAGAAATTTTTTGCACTAATTTTAGGGGCTGGTTACTTGTCTAAATGGACCTGTTTCGAGTTCTAAGAGGAGCCAATCTTCTTCCTCCGATGTCAAGGGTATGTATGAGGGGAAACAAGTAAGAAAAAATAACCATCGGAAACTTCGGTCGCTATGTGAAGACGTAGAAATGACAAGTAATAGCAAGGCATTTTGATTACTTGGTCACCAAGTAAACTTTTTTCAACGTGGGGTTGGGGCTCCAAATCATCCCAAAAGTTTAATTTCAACATAAAAATGTTATAACAAGAGTGGTTTGTGCTTTTACGTACGCCTCTTGTGTTAAAACGAGTACATATAAGAAAACGAGGGAAAAAAGGCATTTTTTGCAATATTTTTCGGGGCTAGTTACTTGTCTGAATGGACCCGTTTTGTGTTTTCAGAGGAGCCAATCTTCATCCTCCAATGTCAAGTGTATGTATGAGGAGAAACAAGTAAGACAATATAACCATCGGAAATTTCGGTCGCTATGTGAAGAAGTGGGAATGACAATGTAATTGCAAGACATTTTGATTATTTGGTCACAAAGTAAACTTTTTTCAACGTTGGGTTTGGGCTCCAACAGTGGTTGATGCTTTTACGCACGTATCTTGTGTTAAAACGAGTACAGAGAAAGTGGACAAAAAAAAAATTGCACTAATTTTTGGGGCTAGTTACTTGTCTCAATGGACCCGCTCTCGGTTCTGAAAGGAGCCAATCTTCGTCCTCCGATGTCAAGTGTATGTACGAGGGGAAACAAGGAAGAGAAAATAAGCATCGGAAACTTCGGATGACAAGGTAATAGCAAGGCATTTGATTACTTGGTAAACATTTTTCAACGTCGGTTTTGGGCATTAAATCGTCCCAAAAGTATAATTGCAACATAAAAAGTTATAAAAAGAGTGGTTGGTGCTTTTATGCACGTATCTGGTGTTAAAACGAGTACATATAGGAGAAACAGGGAAAAAATTAATTTTTTTGCACTAAATTTAGGGGCTGGTTACTTCTCTGAATGGACCAATTCTGGGTTCTTAGAGGAGCCAATCTTCATCCTCCGATGTCAAGTTTATGTATGAGGGGAAACAAGTAAGAAAAAATAATCATTGGAAACTTTGGTCGCTATGTGAAGACGTGGGAATGACAAGGTAATAGAAAGGCATTTTGATTACTTGGTCACCAAGTAAAGTTTTTTCAACGTCGAGTTCGGGCTCCAAACAATCCCAAAAGTTTCATTGCAACATAAAAAGTTATAACAAGAGTAGTTGGTGCTTTTACGCACGCATCTGGTGTTAAAACGAGTACAGATGAGAGAAAGAGGAAAAAAAAACATTTTTTGCACTAATTTTTGGGTCTAGTTATTTGTCTGAATGGACCTCTTCCAGGTTCCAAGAGGAGCCAATCCTTGTCCTCCAATGTCAAGTGTATGTATGAGGAGAAACGAGTCAGAAAAAATAACCATCGGAAACTTCGGTCGCTATTTAAAGACGTGAGAATGACAAGGTTATAGCAAGGTATTTTAATTACTTGGTCACCAAGTAAACTTTTTTCAACATCGGGTTCAGGCTTTAAATCATCCCAAAAGTTTAATTGCAACATAAAAAAGTTATAACAACAGTGGTTGATGCATTTACGCACGTATCTTGTGTTAAAACGAGTAGAAATAAGAGAAAGGGGGAAAAAAGCATTTTTTTGCACTAATTTTAGGGGCTAGTTACTTGTCTATATGGACTCGTTCCGGGTTCCAAGAGGAGTTCATGTTCGTCCTCTGATGTCAAGGGTATGTATGAGGGGAAACAAGTAAGAGAAAATAACCATCGGAAACTTCGATCGTTTTGTGAAGACGTAGGAATGACAAGGTAATAGCAAGACATTTTGATTACTTGGTCACCAAGTAACCTTTTTTAAACATCGGCTTTGGGCTCCAAATCATCCCAAAAGTATAATTGCAACATAAAAAAGTTATAACCATTGAAAACTTGGGTCGCTATGTGAAGACGTAGAAATGACAAGGAAATAGCAAGGCATTTTGATACTTGTTTACCAAATAAACTTTTTTCAACATCGGGTTCGGGCTTAAAATTGTCCCAAAAGTTAAATTGCAACATAAAAAAGTTATAACCAGAGTGGTTGGTGCTTTTACGCACGCATCTGGTGTTAAAACGAGTACAAATAAGAGAAAGAGAGAAAAAAAATGCATTTTTTGGCACTAATTTTAGGGGCTAGTTACTTGTGTGAATGGACCCGTTCCAGGTTTTGAGAGGAGCCAGTCTTCGTCCTCTGATGTCAAGTGTATGGATAAGTGTAAACAAGTAAACTTCGGTCGCTATGTAAAGACGTGACAATGACAAAGGTAATAGGAAGGCATTTTTATTACTTGGTCACCAAGTAAACTTTTTTCAATGTCAGGTTCGGGCTCCAAATCATACCAAAAGTTTAATTTCAACATTAAAAAGTAATAACAAGAGTGGTTGGTGCTTTTACGCACAAAACTGGTGTTAAAACGAGGACAAATAAGAGAAAGAGGAAGAATAAGGCATTTTTTGCACTAGTTTTAAGGGCTAGTTACTTGTATTAATGGACACGTTCTGGGTTCTGAGAGGAGTCAATCTTCGTCCTCCGATGTCAAAGGTATGTATAAGGGGAAACAAGTTAGAAAACATAACCATCAGAAACTTCGGTCGCTATGTGAAGACGTCGAAATGACAAGTAATAGCAAGGCATTTTGATTACTTGGTCACCAAGTAAACATTTTTCAACATCAGGTTCGTGCTCCAAATCATCCCAAAAGTTTAATTGCAACAAAAAAAAGTTATAAAAAGAGTGGTTGGTGCTTTTACGCATGAATATTGTGTTAAAACGAGTACAAATAAGAGAAAGAGGGAAAAAAAGCATTTGTTTGCACTAATTTTAGGGGCTGGTTACTTGTCTCAATGGTTCCATTCTAGGTTTTAAAGAAGCCAATCTTCGTCCTCTGATGTCAAGTGTATGTATGAGGGGTAACAAGTGAGAAAAAATAATCATCGTAAACTTCGGTCACTTTGTAAAGACGTGAGAATGACAAGGTAATAGCAAGGCATTTTGAGGCTTTTACAAACGTATCTTGCGTTAAAGCGAGTACAGAGAAGAGAAAGAGAAAAAAAAAACATTTTTTTGCACTAATTTTACGGGCTAGGTTCTTATCTGAATGGACCCGTTCTGGGTTCCGAGAGGAGCCAACCTTCGTCCTTTGATGTCAAGTGTTTGTATGAGGGGAAAACAAGTAAGAAAAAATAACAATCGGAAACTTCGGTCGCTATGTGAAGACGTGGGAATGACAAGGTAATAGCAAGGCATTTGATTACTTGGTCACCAAGTAAACTTTTTTCAACGTCGGGTTTGGTCTCTAAATCATCCCAAAAGTTTAATTTCAACATAAACAAGTTATAACAAGAGTGGTTCGTGCTTTTATGCAAGTATCTGGTGTTAAAACGAGTACAGGTAAGAGAAAGAAGGAAAAAAGTCATTTTTCACAATATTTTTAGGGGCGGGTTACTTGTCTGAATGGACCAATTCCGGGTTCCGAGAGGAGCCAATCTTCGTCTTCCAATGTCAAGCGTATGTATGAGGGGAAACAAGAAAGAAAAAATAACCATCAGAAACTTTGGGCACTAGGTGAAGACGTTGGAATGACAAGGTAATAGCAAGGCATTTTGATTACTCGGTCACTAAGTAAACTTTTTTCAACGTCGGGTTCATGCTTGAAATCAACCCAAAAGTTTCATTGCAATATAAAACAAGATTGGTTGGTGCTTTTATGCACGTATCTGGTGTTAAAACTAGTACATATAAGAGAAAGAGGAAAAAAGGCAATTTTTTGCACTAATTTTAGGGGCTGGTTACTTGTCTGAATGGACCAATTCCGAGTTCCGAAAGGAGCCAATCTTCGCCCTCCGATGTCAAGTGTATTTATGAGGGGAAACAAGAAAGAAAAAATAACCATCGGAAACTTCGGTCGCTATGTGAAGACGTGGAAATTACAAGGTAATAACAAGACATTTTTATTACTTGGTCACCAAGTAAACTTTTTTCAACGTCGGGTTCGTGCTCCAAATCGTCCCAAAAGTTTAATTGCATCATAAAAAAGTTATAACAAGAGTGGGTTGTGCTTTGACGCACACATCTCGTGTTAAAACGAATATAAATAAGAGAAACAAGGAATAAAGGCATTTTTTTGCACAAATTTTATGGGCTAGTTACTTGTCCTAATGGACCCGTTCCGGGTTCCAAGAGGAGCCAATCTTCGTCCTCCCATGTCAAGTATATGTATGAGGGGAAACAAGTAAGAAAATATTTCTAAACAAACAGGGATCAAAACTAGCACCGAGAGCCGATGGTCCTTTCAAGATTAAGGAGAAAATCAACTTGAATGCTTACAAACTCGAACTACCTGGAGAATATGGAGTTTCGACCTCTTTTAACGTCCAAGACCTTTCCCCTTACATTGATGAAGAAGGGGAGGAACAAGGAGAGCAAGAGCTGCAAACGGATTTGAGGGAATATCCTCAAGAACCCTCGGGAGGTTGACATGCCTTAGAATACCGGATCCAATATAAAACAACAAGGAGCCGTCACTCGAGCTGAAGCTCGGGATTATTCTAATAAGTTTGTTCTTTTTGCAAAAGAAGTTCTACATGAATTTAAAATATTGGAGCCTACATTAATGGACAAGGAGAAGCCGACCTATACGTTAACTTAGAGAAAAGAATTATCGATAGACGAAGTGCATCCAGTACCGCACCTGATCACTATGAACATGCATGAAGAATTGGAAAAAACTTCCAAACCAACCAATTCCGAGCCAAAGCACTTCAAGGAAATATAAGGAAGTGAAGTTTATCTTAGGATTATTTATTGTTTTATACACGCTGAGTTTTAGGGTTTCATATTAGGATTAGGTTTTCTCTGTTATTTCTTATTTGCGTGAACTTTTGCATGAGTTGCATGGATTTGCATGGGGATTTTTCTTTGGCTGAAAAGAGGGTGTTTTGAGTACAAAATGAAGGGTTTTGTGACCGGTTCAAAGTGGAGTTTATCTTGTTTCAAAACAAGTCTCCTCATTGGTCCACATTATCCTTTCATTTTTGTGCGACAGATTGAATATTAGGTGGATCTTAACCAACCGGATGAGATCACGAATTTCCCTCCATTGTTAGCTTATTAATTCCCCCCCATCATAGCTTGTAATCTCAGATTTGAATTTTAGAAGAATTTTTCTTTTCAAATTGGAATCTCCCCCTTCGGCGTTTTCACTCCAAAGACTCGGTCTCCGGAATCCCAAATCCGGCCATCGAGAGACAACCGGAGTTGATTGTCTTTCCGAGCTAAGACGATCTATCCTTGCCATATTTCTCCAGACATCTTCATTGTCCAAGGGTGAGAGTGTGGATCATCAGCTCAAGCATCCTTTTTTTACGTGAAAGGAACCACCTTTTACTGTAAATTTCCGTATCCGGCCATTCCGCATCTATCTTCCATCTCGCCTTCACAACTACCAAACAATCCGTGAGAATTTCGCCAAATTTTAAGGTTTTATTCCAAACTTATTTAATTAGAAAACCTCCAAATTTCAGATCTAAAATCATCCCCGTTTACAAGTTACGTTTATTTCAAATTCACCCTCGTTTTCCCGGATCTGCTGAGAAAACCCTAAATTATCCTCTTAACCGATTTCACCATCGTCAGAATATCTTAAAATCCGTCCGTGAGAATATCGTGATTTCTGAAGATCAAATTCTAACTTCATTCCTCAATATCTCCTCAACGTTTTTTTAAAAATCTCACTCCCATTTCCGAGATACAAGCGCCAAAAATTTATCCTGAATCTGATTTTTTGGGTAATCCCTAAAAATCTGCCAATCCAAATATTTCCATTATTGCCATTCCTTTTTTTTTGTGTCAGTTACTTGTCTGAATGGAATCATTCTGGGTTTCGAGAGGAGCCAATCTTCGTCCTCCGATGTCAAGTATATGTATGAGGGGAAACAAGTAAGAAAAAATAACCATCGGAAACTTCGATCGCTATTTGAAGACGTGGGAATGACAAGGTAATGGCAAGGCATTTTGACTACTTGGTCACCAAGTTCACTTTTTTCAACATCGGGTTCGTGCTCCAAATCATCTCAAAAGTTTAATTGCAACATATAAAAGTTATAACAAGAGTGGTTAGAGCTTTTAAGCACGCATCTGGTGTTAAAAAGAGTACAAATAAGAGAAAGAGGGAAAAAAAGCAATTTTTTACACTAAATTTAGGGGCTAGTTACTTGTTTGAATGGACCCGTTCCGGGTTTCGAGAGGGGCCAATCTTCGTCCTCCGATGTTAAGTAAATGTAGGAGGGGAAACAAGTAATAAAAAATAACATTCAGAAACTTCGGTCGCTATGTGTAGACGTGAGAATGACAAGGTAATAGCAAGGAATTTCAATTACTTGGTCACCAAGTAAATATTTTTCAACGTCAGGTTCAGCTCCAAATGGTCCCAAAATTTTAATTGCAATATAAAAAAATTATAACAAGAGTGGTTGGTGCTTTTACGCACGCATCTTGTGTTAAAATGAGTACAAAAAGAGAGAAAAAAGGCATTTTTTTCGAGAACCATGAATCTAAAGATTCTCCTAGAAAGTGACACGTACCGGAGGTGATTTTTCTATCAACTAAACTACCTGCGTAATCTGCATCTGAATATCCTAATAAGTAAAAAGAGACATCTTTAGGATACCACAAGCCTAAGTCAACGGTGCAACTTAAGTACTTAAATATTGTTTTAACAGCATTTAAGTGAGATTCTTTAGGAGCGGCTTGAAATCTAGCACATAGACATAAACTAAACAGAATATCAGGTTGGCTAGTGGTTAAATAGAGAAGAGAGCCAATCATTCAACGATATTTCTTAATGTCAACTTCTCTACAATTTTCATCCTTATCTAGTTTAGTAGTGGTACTCATAGGAGTTCTAGAGGATTTGCAAGAGTTCATACCAAATTTCTTGAGTAATTCCTTGACATATTTCTCTTGACAAATGAATGTACCATCTAAAGATTGCTTCATTTGGAGTCCTAAGAAGAATTTAAGCCCCCCCATCATGCTCATTTCAAATTCATCTTGCATGAGAGTAGAAAAACTATCGCAGAGATTTTTGTTGGAAGCTCCAAATATAATGTCATCTACATAGATTTGAATGATTAACAAATCATCACAAAAATGTTTGGTGAAGAGAGTTGAGTTTATTTTCCCATTTTGAATTCTCTATCCAAGAGAAAATTTTTTAACCTTTCGTACCAAGCACGAGGAGCATGTTTAAGACCATAGAGTGCTTTGTGAAGTTTGTAGACATGATCTAGCTTATCAAAGATTTCAAAACCCAATGGTTGTTCTAGATATACTTCTTCCATTATATAACTGTTTAATAATGCACTCTTAATGTCCATTTGAAAAAGAATGAAGTCTTTATGACAAGAATATGCAAGAAACATCCAGATTGATTCCATTTGAGCTACTGGTGCAAAGGTTTCTTCAAAATCTATACTTTCTTCTTGATTGTAACCTTTTGCTACTAGTCTTGCCTTTTTTTCTAATGACTACACCATTTTCATCTTGTTTATTCTTGAATACCCATTTAGTTCCAATAATGGTGCGGTTCTTAGGCCTAGGAACCAATTGCCACACTTGACTTCTCTCAAATTGATTTAACTCTTCATGCATGGCCATAATCAAATTTTCATCAACAATGGCCTCATCAAACTTTTTCTGCTTGATTTGAGAGATAAAGGCTACATTCCTACAAAGATTTCTAAGGGAGGCTCTAGTTTTGACTCCTAAGCTAGGATCACCTACAATATTTTCCTTATGATGACTTTTTGCATATTTCCATTCCTTAGGGAGACTTTTTGATTAAACAATTACCCTATATCCCTTATCACAAAGTTGACTAATGCTCAATAAATTATGCTTTAAACCATCAACTAAAAGGACATTTTCAATAATAGGGGAAGAGCGATTACCGATATTGCCAATACCTATAATCTTCCCTTTTTGATTTCCTCCAAAAGATACATTCCCCTTCTTGTGCTTGATGGAAGAAAATCTTGAAGGGTCTCCCATCATAAGTCTCGAGCAACCGCTATCGAGAAGCCAAAAAGCCAAATATTCTTCACGGGACCATCTTCCACTTACAAGACAAATCAAACAAGTTTCTTAGGTAGCCAAACAATTTTGGGTCCTAGAGAGTTAGCATTTGTTCCTTTGGGAACCCATTTCTCAACAACCTTTGATTTTCTAACTTTAGAGTTCACAGAACAAGTAAAAGCTTAGTGTCCTATTTTATTGCATTTGTTGCAAACACTAGGTTTCACAAAGAAGTTCTTATAGTTCTTTTTCTTAGTATGTGATGCATAACCTATGCTAGCCTTATTTAAGGTTATTCTTTGATTACCAAGAAGCATCTTTAAATTTTTGATTCCATTAGTAAACTTCAGAACTATGTCATTCAAGTCAAGGTTCTTTTTCTTTAGAGTTTTCAACTCATCATGCACAAAAATTTTACAACTATCATGCGTCTTAACTAGTGCAGCATGCTCCCTTTTTAATTCCTTATACTTAGATTTCAAGATATTGAAATAATTAAATAAGTCATTGAAAGCATCAAAAAATTCATTATCTTCATCAGAATTTTATAAATCACTAAGGAGTCAAGTACCTTGTCCTCCTTGGCCATGAAGCACATGTTTTTCACCTCTTAATCCTCGGAAGAAGTTTCACTCTCGCTTTCGGTTTTCTCTTGTTTGATAGATGATGCCTTGAGTGCAATGTCCCTTCTTTTGGATGAATCTTTCTCCTTTTGCACTTTCTTCTCATTGGCCTTCATTGTCAACTCATGGGTCATCAAAGATCCAATGAGTTCTTCAAGCTTTAACACCTTGACGTCCTTGTCCTCTTAGATTGCGGTTATCTTTTGCTGCCAAGACAGAGGTAGCCCTCGTAGGACCTTCCTCACGCACTCCTCCTCTCTGTATACCTTACTAAGCACTTTCAAGCTATTGATCAAGTTAGTGAATCGAGTATACATACAACCAATAGACTCACTACCATCCATGGTAAACAATTCATATTCATGAACTAACAAGTTAACTTTACTGTCCTTAACTTTTTTAGTTCCCTCGTGTGTTACCTTAAGTAGACGCCATATATCTCTAGCGTTTTCACACCCTTGTACCCTATAAAATTCATCACTAGAGAGAGCACAATATAGGGTGTTCATGGCTTTAGCATTAAGACTCAAATTCTTTAAGTCTTGTTCGTTATATTCTTGACTAGACTTTGAGATAGTTATTCCATTGTCTATTTTTTTGGGCACATAAGGTCCATCTTCAATAATATTCCAAACGCTAAAATCCGTAGCTTGAATAAATATTCTCATCCTAGTTTTCCAATATACATAATTATTTCCATCAAATATTGTGGATTGACCTTCTAGGTTTGTGTTGTTCATGTTGAAAGCCATAATTCAATTTACCCAAAAACAACAGCAATTATAAGTTAATAAATTTAAATACCTGCTCTAATACAAATTGTAGGATCGAGATTAACCTAAGAGGGGGGTGAATTAAATTAATAAAATTTTACTCCGATGATTAAACTTTAATCAAATTCGTGCGTATGGTTTACTCAATCTAAAACTCGAATGCGGAAAAGATAAGCAACATAATAGAGTTGAGAGGGAGAGAGATTGACACCGGATTGTTAACACGGTTCGGCTAACCTTGCCTACGTCAGCTCTCCAAGGTACCTCCTTGAAGATTCTTCCCGCTCAAATCTTTGAGCTCACTCCGATTGACTTACGGATGTCAATCAAACCTTTACAGAGACTCTTCTTTAGGAGAGGCGTCACCCCTCTTACAATTTTTGCTCACATAGTATAATACTAGGATTACGATTACTAACCGACTCTCTCAATCACCAAGTGAATATTCAAGATAGAAATACAAAGATTGAGAGAATGAAATGATTCTCTAAAAATTGGCAACAAGTCATCTTTCTTTTTGCTCTCCCGAAATCCTCTCTTTTTTTTTCCAATCGCCATCTCAGCAGCTATTTATAGATTTTGTTTTGCTCAGCGTGGATCGGTTAACATAAGTACGGGATCGGTCGACATAGATATAGCCGTTTAGACATATTTAGAAATAGCCGTTTGGATTTATCTCTTCTTTCTGCTCTTGATCGGTCGACATATCTTTTAATTGGTCGACATAAGTTTTAGTGAGTTACCGTTGGGAGACCTTCGGTCGACATAGATATGGCCTGTGGACATGTATACGGTCGACACAAGAATGGCCGGTCGACATAAGTGATGCTTTTGTAACTAGTAGAAGCGTGGTCCACTTCATGTTGCTTCTTGTCTTGAATATCTTGCGGTGAACACATTCTGATAGCGGTCGACATAACATTATTGTCTGGTTAAGTAATCAGTCGACATATAACGTAGCGGTCGACATAAGTAGATTGCTGCCCGAAGATAGGTCGACATATCTGGTAACTGGTTGAGATAAGTTTATTTTCTGCCTGAGGATGGGTTGACATAACTGGTAATCGGTTGACATAACCTGTAACGGACTTAACAATTTCTGCCAAACTCGACCGACTTGTTAGACAAAAAAGGTACCCTTCGTTGAGTGTATTTCATATACATTATTCAAATCAACTTCTCTTTAATGGTTAATAAATTATAAAACATATAATATTCATCATAAAAAACAATGGTTACTTTAATCATAGTTAAAGGTAAAAAAATAACCATCGGAAACTTTGGTTGCTTTGTGAAGATGTGAGAATGACAAGGTAATAGCAAGGCATTTTGATTACTTGGTCACCAAGTAAACTTTTTTCAACGTCGGGTTTGGGCTCTAAATCATCATAAAAGTTTAATTGCAACATAAAAAAAATTATAACAAGAGTGGTTGGTGCTTTTACGCATGCATCTGGTGTTAAAACAAGTACAAATAAGAGAAAGAGGGAAAAAAGACATTTTTCTGCACTAAAATTAGGGGCTAGTTACTTGTCTGAATGAACCCTTTTCCGGAATCCGAGAGGAGCCAATCTTTGTCCTTCGATGTCAAGTGTATGTAGGAGGGGAAACAAGTAAGAAAAAAATAACCATCGGAAACTTCGGTCGCTGTGTGAAGACGTGAGAATGACAAGGTAATAGCAAGACATTTTAATTACTTGGTCACCAAGTAAACTTTTTTCAACGTCGAGTTTTGGCTCCAAATCATCCCAAAAGTTTTATTGCAACATATAAAGTTATAACAAGAGTGATTGGTGCTTTTACGAACGCATCTGGTGTTAAAATGAGTACATATAAGAGAAAGAGGAAAAAAAGACATTTTTTTGCACTAATTTTAGGGGCTGGTTACTTGTCTGAATCGACCCATTCCTTTTCCGAGAGGAGCCAATCTTTGCCCTCCGATGTCAAGTGTATGTATGAGGGGAAAAAAGTAAGAAAAAATAACCATCGAAAACTTTGGTCGCTATGTAAAGACGTGAGAATGACAAGGTAATAGCAAGACATTTTGATTACTTGCTCACCAAGTAAACATTTTTCAACAACGGGTATGGGCACCAAACCATCCAAAAAGTTTAATTGCAACATAAAAAAATTATAACAAAAGTGGTTTGTTCTTTTAGGCACGCATCTCGTGTTAAAACAAAGTACATATAATAGAAAGAGCGAAAAAAGCATTTTTTGCACTAATTTTAGGGGCTGGTTACTTGTTGGAATGGACGTATTCTGGGTTCCAAGAGGAGCCAATCTTCGTCCTCCGATGTCAAGTGTATATATGAGGGGAAACAAGTAAGAAAAAATAACCATCAGAAACTTCAGTCGCTATGTGAAGACGTGGGATTGACAAGGTAATAGCAAGGCATTTTGATTACTTGGTCACCAAGAAAACTTTTTTCATCGTCGGGTTCGTGGTCCAAATCATTTGAAAAGTTTAATTGCAACATAAAAAAGATATAACAAGAGTTGTTGGTGCTTTTATGCACTAATCTGGTGTTAAAACGAGTACAAATAAGAGAAATACGAAAAAAAGGCATTTTTTGCAATAATTTTAGGGGCTAGTTACTTGTGTGAATGGACCCATTCCGGGTTCCTGAGAGGAGCCAATTTTCGTCCTCCGATGTCAAGTGTATGTATGAGGGTAAACAAGTCATAAAAAATAACCATCAGAAACTTCAGTCGCTATGTGACGACGTGAGAATGACAAGATAATAGCAAGGCATTTTGATTACTTGGTCACCAAGTACATTTTTTTAACATCTGGCTTGTGCTCCAAATCGTCCCAAAAGTTGAATTGCAAAATAGAAAAGTTATGACAAGATTGGTTCTTTTGCACACGTATCTGGTGTTAAAACGAGTACAGATAAGAGAAAGAGGGAAAAAATATTTTTTTGCAATAGATTTAGGTGCTTGTTACTAGTCTAAATGGACCCATTTTAAGTTCCAAGAGGAGCCAATTTTCGTCCTCCCATGTCAAGTGTATGTATGAGGGGAGACAAGTAAAAAAAAAACCATCGGCAACTTCAGTCGCTATGTGAAGACGTGGGAAAGACAAGGTAATAGCAAGGCATTTTGATTACTTGGTCACCAAGTAAACTTTTTTCAACGTCGGGTTTGGGCTCCAAATCATCCCAAAAGTTTATTTGCAACATAAAAAAGTTATAACAATAGTAGTTGGTGCTTTTACGAAGGTCTTCATCCTCAGATGTCAAAGTGTATGTATGAAGAGAAAAAAGTAAGAAAAAATAACCATCAGAAACTTCGGTCGCTATCTAAAGACGTTGGAATGACAAGGTAATAGCAAAGCATTTTGATTACTTGATCACCAAGTAAACTTTTTTTAACGTTCGGTTCGTGCTCCAAATCGTCCCAAAAGATTAATTGCAACATAAAAACGTTATAGCAAGAGTGGTTGGTACTTTTACGCACGTATCTGGTGTTAAAACGAGTACAGATAAGAGAAAGAAGGAAAAAAGACATTTTTTGGCACTAATTTCAAGAGCTTTTAGGCACGTACCTTGTGTTGAAATGAGTACAGATAAGAGAAAGAGGAAAAAAAAGCATTTTTTGCACGAATTTTAGGGGCTAGTTACTTGTCTGAATAGATCCGTTTCGGGTTCCGAGAGGAGACAATCTTCGTCCTCCGATGTCAAGTGTATGTATGAAGGGAAACAAGTAATAAAAAATAACCATCGGAAACTTCGGATGCTATGTGAAGACATGACAATCACAAGGTAATAGCAAGGCATTTTGATTACTTGGTCACCAAGCAAACTTTTTTCAATATCGGGTTCGGGCTCTAAATCGTGCAAAAAGTTTAATTGCATTATAAAAAAGATATAACAAGAGTGGTTGGTGCTTTTACGCATGCATATGGTGTTAAAACGAGTACAGATAAGAGAAAGAGGGAACAAAGGCATTTATTTGCACTAATTTTAGGGGCTAGTTACTTGTCTGAATGGACTCATTCTGGGTTCTGAGAGGAGCCAATCTTCGTCCTCCGATGTAAAGTGTATGCATCAGGGGAAACAAGTAAGAAAAAATAATAATCAGAAACTTCGATCGCTATGTGAAGACGTGAGAATGACAAGGTAATAGCAAGGAATTTTGATTACTAGGTCATCAAGTAAACTTTTTTCAACGTCGGGTTCGGGCTCCAAATCATCCCAAAAGTTCAATTGCAACATAAAAAAGTTATAACAAGAGTGGTTAGAGCTTTTAAGCACGCATCTGGTGTTAAAAAGAGTACAAATAAGAGAAAGAGGGAAAAAAAGCAATTTTTTACACTAAATTTAGGGGCTAGTTACTTGTTTGAATGGACCCATTCCGGGTTTCGAGAGGGGCCAATCTTCGTCCTCCGATGTTAAGTAAATGTAGGAGGGGAAACAAGTAAGAAAAAATAACATTCAGAAACTTCGGTCGCTATGTGTAGACGTGAGAATGACAAGGTAATAGCAAGGAATTTTAATTACTTGGTCACCAAGTAAATATTTTTCAACGTCAGGTTCAGCTCCAAATGGTCCCAAAAGTTTAATTGCAATATAAAAAAATTATAACAAGAGTGGTTGGTGCTTTTACGCACGCATCTTGTGTTAAAATGAGTACAAAAAGAGAGAAAAAAGGCATTTTTTTCACTAATTTTTTGGGCTAGTTACTTGTCTGAATGGACCCGTTCCGAGTTTTAAGAGGATCCAATCTTCATCGTTCGATGTCAAGTGTATGTACTAGGGGAAACAAGTATCAAAAAATGGGAATGACAAAGTAATAGCAAGGCATATTGATTACTTGGTCACCAAGTAAACTTTTTTCAACGTCAGGTTCGGGCTCCAAATCATCCCAAAAGTTTATTTGCAACATAAAAAAGTTATAATAAGAGTTGTTTGTGCTGTTAAGCATGCATGTAGTGTTAAAACGAGTACAAATAAGAGAAAGATGGAAAAAGGCATTTTTTGGCACTAATTTTAGAGGCTAGTTACTTTTCCCAATTGACCCATTATGGGTTCCGAGAGGAGCCAATCTTCGTCCTTCGATGTCAAGTGTATGTATGAACGGAATTAAGTTAGAAAAAATATCCATCACAAACTTCGGTCGCTATGTAAAGACGTGGGAATGACAAGGTAATAGCAAGGAATTTTAATTACTTGGTCACCAAGTAAACTTTTTTCAATGTCGGGTTCGAGCTCTAAATAATCCCAAAATTTTAATTGCAACAAAAAAAAGTTATAACAATAGTGGTTGAGGCTCTAACGCACGTATCTTGTGTTAAAACGAGTACATATAAGAGAAAGAGGAAAAAAAAGCATTTGTTTGCACTAAATTTAGGGGCTAGTTACTTGTCTGAATGTACCCATTCTGGGTTCTGAGAAGAGCCAATCTTCTTCCTCCGATGTCAAGTGTATGTATGAGGAGAAACAAGTAAGAAAAAATAACAATCGGAAACTTCAGACGCTATGTGAAGACGTGAGAATGACAAGGCAATAGCAAGGCATTTTGATTATTTTGTCACCAACTAAACTTTTTTTAACGTTCGGTTCGTGCTCCAAATCATCCCAAAAGCTTAATTGCAAGATAAGAAAGTTATAACAAGAGTGGTTGGTGCTTTTTTGTACGTATTTGGTGTTAAAATGACTACAGATAAGAGAAAAAAGGAACAAATGCATTTTTTGCACTAATTTTAGGGGCTTGTTTCTTGTCGGAATGGACCCATTCTGGGTTCCGAGAGGGGCCAATCTTCAACCTCTGATGTCAAGTGTATGTATGAGGGGAAACAAGAAAGAAAAAAATAACCATCGGAAAATTCGAGCGTTGTGTGAAGACGTGGGAATGACAAGGTAATAGCAATGCATTTTTAATACTTGGTCACAAAGTAAACTTTTTTCAACGGTGATTTTGAGCTCAAAATTGTCCCTAAATTTTAATAGTAACATAAAAAAGTTATAACAAGAGTAGTTGGTGCTTTTAGGCACGCATCTTGTGTTAAAACAAGTACAAATAAGAGAAAGAGAGAAAAAAGGCATTTTTTTGCAATAATTTTAGGGGCTAGTAACTTGTCTAAAATGGACCCGTTTTGGGTTTTGAGAGGAGCCAATCTTGGTCCTCCGATGTCAAGTGTATGTTTAGGGTAAATAAGTAAGAAAAAATAACCATCGGAAACTTCGGTCGCTATGTGAAGACGTGGGAATGACAAGGTAATAGCAAGGCATTTTGATTACTTGGTCACCAAGTAAACTTTTTTCAACGTCGCGTTGGAGCTCCAAATCGTCCCAAAAGTTTAATTGCAACATAAAATAGTTATAACAAAAGTGGGTTCTGCTTTTACGCACGCATCTGGTGTTAAAACGAGTAAAGATAAGAGAAAGATGGAAAAAGACATTTTTTGCACTAATTTTAGGGGCTGGTTACTTGTCGGAATGGACCTATTGTGGGTTCTGAGAGGGACCAATCTTCGTCCTCCGATGTCAAGTGTATGTATGCGGGGAAACAAGAAAGAAAAAATAACCATCAGAAACTTCGAGCGCTATGTGAAGTTGCGGGAATGACAAGGTAATAGCAAGGCATTTTTAATACTTGGTCACAAATTAAACTTTTTTCATCGTCAGGTTTGGGCTCCAAATCATCCCAAAAGTTTAATTGCAACATAAAAAAGTTATAACAAGAGTGGTTGGTGCTTTTACGCATGCATCTTGCGTTAAAACGAGTACAGATAAGAGAAAGAGGGAAAAATGCATTTTTTTTAAACATTTTTCGAGGCTAGTTACTTGTCTGAATGGACCCATTCTGGGTTCTGAGAGGAGCCAATCTTTTTTCTCCGTTGTCAATTGTATGTATGAGGGGAAACAAGTAAGAAAAAATAACCATCGGAAACTTCGATCGCTATGTGAAGACGTGAAAATGACAAAGTAATTGCAAGACATTTTTATTACTTGGTCACCAAGTAAACTTTTTTCAACTTTGGGTTCGGGCTCCAAATCATCCCAAAAGTTTAATTGCAGCATAAAAACTTATAACAAAAGTGGTTGGTGCTTTACACACGCATCTGGTGTTAAAACAAGTACAGATAAAAGAAAGAGGGAAAAAAGCATTTTTTGCACTAATTTTTAGGGCTGGTTACTTGTCTGAATGGACCTGTTCCGAGTTCCGAAAGGAGCCAATCTTCATCTTACGATGTGAAGTGTATGTATGAGGGTAAAAAAGGAAGAAAAAATAAACATCGGAAACTTTGGTCGCCAGGTGAAGACGTGGGAATGACAAGGTAATAGCAAGGCATTTTGATTACTTGGTCGCCAAGTAAACTTTTTTCAACTTCAGGTCGGGCTCCAAATCGTCCCAAAATTTTAATTACAACATAAAAAAGTTATAAAAAGAAAGGTTTGTGCTTTTACCAACATACTGGTGTTAAAATGAGTACAAATAAAAGAAAGAGTAAAAAAAGCATTATTTTTACTAAATTTAGGGGCTAGTTACTTGTCTGAATTGACCTGTTCTTGGGTTCTGAGAGTAGCCAATCTTCATCCTCTGATGTCAAGTGTATGTGGGGGGGGGGGGGGGAAACAAGTAAGAAAAAATAACCATCGGAAAAACTTCGGTCGCTATGTGAAGACGTGAGAATGACAAGGTAATAGCAAGGCATTTTGATAACTTGGTTACCAAGTAAACTTTTTTCAATGTCGGGTTCGTGCTCCAAATCATCCGAAAAGATTAATTGCAATATATAAAAGTTATAACAAGAGTGGTTGGGGCTTTTACGGACGTATCTGGGGTTAAAACGAGTACAGATAAGAGAAATAGGGAAAAATGACATTTTTTGCACCAATTTTAGGGGTTGGTTACTTGTCTAAATGGACCTGTTCCGAGTTTTGAGAGGATCCAATCTTCATCCTCCGATGTCAAGTTTATGTATGAGGGGAAACAAGTACGAAAAAATAACCATCGGAAACTTTGGTCGCTATGTGAAGACATGTGAAT
Organism: Begonia fuchsioides; assembly: GCA_003255005.1. Lineage (NCBI taxonomy): Eukaryota > Viridiplantae > Streptophyta > Magnoliopsida > Cucurbitales > Begoniaceae > Begonia > Begonia fuchsioides. The sequence goes on along the minus strand of QAOC01011962.1, from coordinate 14,504 downwards.
GAAAAGGTAATAGCAAGGCATTTTGATTACTTGGTCACAAAGTAAACTTTTTTCAACGTCGGGTTCGGCCTCCTAATTGTCCCAAAAGCTTAATTGCAACATAAAAAAGTTATAAGAAGAAAGGCTGGTGCTTTTTACGCACATACTGGTGTTAAAACGAGGACAAATAAAAGAAAGACTGAAAAAAGCCATTTTTTTCCAGTAAATTTAGGGGCTAGTTACTTGTCTGAATGGACCCGTTCTTGGGTTCCGAGTGAAGGATCGACATTAACCTAAAAGGGG